>CAUYUJ010008003.1:280000-302500 GCA_963575745.1 Prorocentrum cordatum | reverse complement strand
CCCCCTGCGCACCCCCTACGAGGTCGAGAAAGTGCCACACCTGCCACGCCCTGCGCCATGGCCCGCATAGACGCCGCGCTCGGAGACCACCCCCTGCGCACCCCTACGGGTCGAGAAAGTGCCACACCTGCCACGCCCTGCGCCATGGCCCGCATAGACGCCGCGCTCGGAGACCACCCCCTGCGCACCCCCTACGGGGTGCCACACCTGCCACGCCCTGCGCCATGGCCCGCATAGACGCCGCGCTCGGAGACCACCCCCAGCGCACCCCCCTACGAGGTCGAGAAAGTGCCACACCTGCCACGCCCTGCGCCATGGCCCGCATAGACGCCGCGCTCGGAGACCACCCCCTGCGCACCCCCTACGAGGTCGAGAAAGTGCCACGCCTGCCACGCCCTGCGCCATGGCCCGCATAGACGCCGCGCTGGCCCGCATAGACGCCGCGCTCGGAGACCACCCCCTGCGCACCCCCTACGGGGTGAGGAAAGTGCCACACCTGCCACGCCCTGCGCCATGGCCCGCATAGACGCCGCGCTCGGAGACCCCACCTCAGCCGTGCTGTGCTGCGCCGTGCTGTGCTGCGCTGTGCTGTGATGTGCAGCAGTGTGCTGTGCTGAGCTTTGCTGGGCTGTGCTGTGCTGTGCTGTGCTGTGCTGCGCTGCGCTGTGTTATGCTGTTGCGGGCGCGGCGCGCGAAGAAGGAGACGCGGGTGCGCCGCGGCAGAGAAGAAAACCAGAACCCCACCAAGCATGTGGGGAAACAGAACCTTGGGCCCGCGCCCTTTCCGGGAACATGATCGACCCACGAACCTGGAAAGGAATGTAGAAATATAAAGCATGGCAACGTGTCAAATACACGTGCTCAGGCGACGGGCAAAAACAATGCTGAGTCTATCGATCTTGATGTACCATGCCGGGAGCTGTGCTGTGCTTCCCCGTGCTGAATCACGATGTGCCATGCCGCGATTGTGCTCTATAGCGTTGTGGATCGCGTCTTCGTTTGCATCCGAGTCCTGACCGAACTGATCTGGATCTTAAGCTCGAGCTGCCTCAGCACATAGTTGCTGGAACAGAGCTATTGACAGGGGGACATGCAAGGAGGGCGCGCCGCGGAACGTCCCATGGGACGCGCCAAGCGACGTGCCAGGGGGCGTGCCAGGGGGACGCACCGCGGGACGTGCCAAGGGGACGCGCTGGGTAACGTGGCAATGGACGTGCCACGGGACGTGCCAGGGGACGCGCCGCGCGACGTGCTAGGGGGATTCGCCACGGGACGCGCCACAGAACGTGCCAAGGAACGTACCAGGCTGCACTGCTGAGTCTATCGATCTTGATGTGCCGTTCCGAGGGCTGTGCCGTGCTGCGCCGTGCTGAACTGCGATGTGCCATGCCGCGCTTGTGTTCTATAGTAGTGTTTTGGGTCGAGTCCTCCTTTGCATCCGAGTCTGGACCGAACTGATATGGATCTTGAGCTCGAGCTGCCTAAGCACATAGTATCTGCCCCGGAGCGTTGTGGAACCCATGTGTGTTCACGCTTGCCCCGCCCTGGGGCGTTAGGAACCATCTGTTTTCAAGCTTGCCCCGCCATGGGGCGTTAGGAACCCATGTGTTTTCACGTATCTCCTGCCCTTGGGCATTCGGAACCCATGTGTTTTCACGTTTGTCCCGCCCTGGGGCGAAAGAACCCATGTGTGTTCACGCTTCCCCTGCCCAGGGGCGTTGGGAGCCCATTTGTTTTCATGCTTGTCCCGCCCTGGGGCGTTAGGATCCGATGTGTTCTCACGCTTCTCGAGCCTCCTGGGGGCTGGAGGGAAGCGAAAAGCGCTCCCCGAGCACATATCCCAATACAGAACAGGAAGCCCATGTTGGATACCCCCTGGGTGGCCTGGACACGTTAAAGCACCTGGTTCCGCCATGCCAAATACTCCCCTGTGCGGCCTGGACACGTAAAACCACGTAGTTCCAACTCGCGACAATCATATTAGATACCCCTCGGGTGGCCTGGACACGTGAAAGCACGTGGTTCCAGTTCGGGGCAACCATGTTAGATACACCCCTGGGTGGCCTGGACACGTTAAAACACGTGGTCCTTGCTCGGGACAACCATGTTAGATACACCCGGGGGTAGCCTGGACACGTTAAAACACGTGATTATTGCTGGGGACAGTCATGTTAGATACCCTCCTGTGTGGCCTTGACACGTGAAAACACGTGGTTCAAGCTCGGGACGACCAAATTAGATATCCCCCTGGGTGGCCTGGACACTTACAAAAACATGGTTCCAGCTCGGGGCAACCATGTTAGATACCCCCCCCTGGGTTCCAGCTCGGGGCTACCATCTTAGATATCCCCCCTAGGTGGCCGGGGAATGTCAAAACACGTGTTTCCAGCTCGGGACAACCAGCTCGGGAACACCATGTCAGATACACCCCTGTGGCCTGCAAACGTTCAAAATACATGGTACCAGCTCGAGACCACCATGTTCGATACCCACCTGGGTGGCCTGGACACGTGAAAACACATGGTTCCAGCTCGGGGCCACCATGTGAAATACCCCACCTGTGTTGCCTGGACTCACCACCAAAGCACGTGGTTCCAGCTCGGGACCACCATGTTAGATACCCCCTGGGTGGCCTGGACATGTGAAAACACATGGTTCCAGCTCGCACGGGATGGACTTTTTCGATTAAAATGTGTCCCGCACCTTGTGATTTATCGGTCGGGATTTCAAAACCAAGCGTTCCGCCAGGGACATCCTCACATGTTCCACGCCGAATGAGATTTAACCTCGTTATTTAGCACAACTGATTTCGCTGGCCGAAATCGAAAAAAAAACACTACTAAAAGAGAATCCTGGGCCCACGCCATTTCCGGGAAAAACACGTGGTTCAAGCTCGGGACAACCATGTTAGATATCAAAACACATTGTTCCAGCTCGGGACAAACATGTTAGATACCCCCCTAGGTGGCCTGGACACGTAAAAACGCGTGCTTCCAGCTCGGGGCAACCTTGGTAGATATCCCCTTGGGTGGCCTGGACATGTACAAACACATGGCTCCAGCTTGGGACAGGCATGTTAGATACCCCCCTGCGTGGCCTGGATACGCTGAATTCGCGCTCCCGCTCGAGACATCCTTGCAATGTCTTCCCTTGAGAGGCCCCTTCAAGCGCCACCCCCCGTCAAGAGCAAGAAAACCTAACCTTTTCAGTATTGGGATATGTGTTCGGGTAGCGCTTTTGGGCTCCCAAACGTTTCCTGATAATTCAACGTTAGGCCCGACGTCATGTTAGATACCCCCCTGGGTAGCCTGGACACGGAAAAACACGTGGTTCCAGTTCGGGGCAATCATTTTAGATACCCCACTAAGTGGCCTGGACACGTGAAAACACAGGGATCCAGCTCTGGGCAACCGTGTCAGATACACCCCTGGGTGGCCTGGACACGTTAAAACACGTGGTCCTTGCTCGGGACAGCCATGTTAGATACCCCCAGGTGTGGCCTGGACACGTAAAAACATATGGTGCCAGCTCGGGAAAATCATATTAGACACACCCCTGCGAGGGCTGGGAACGTTAAAGCACGTGGTCCTTGCTCGGGACAACCATGTTAGATCCCCCGCGGTGTGGCCTGGACACGTAAAAACACGTGGTGCCAGCTCGGGACAACCATGTGAGATATACTCCAGAGTGGCCTGGATGGTTGAAACACGCGGTCCTTCCTCGGGACAATGGTGTTAGATCACTTCCTGGGTGGCCTGGACACGTAAAAACGCAAAGTTCCAGTTCGGGGCAATCATGTTAGATACCCCCCTGGGTGGCCTGGACAAATGAAAACACGCGGTTCCAGCTCGGGACAACCATGTTGGATACCCCTTTGGGTGACCTGGGACCTCCTGCATGGGGCCTCCTGGAGAGGGCCAATATATAGGAACATACGCAATAACACAGGGAGTCGTGCCCCTGACCCAAATGTGCCCCGCACCCTGTGATTTATCGATCGGGATTTAAAAAACCATTGTCTCACTAAGGGCGCCCTCAATTGTTCACGCCGAATGGTACTTTATCTCGTTATCTCTCGCAAATATTTGTGCCGGTCGAAACCGGAGGAAACAAAACAATACTAAAAGAGAACCCTGGGCCCGCGCCCTTTCCGGGAATATCCGCGTTGTGCGTAATCGGACGAACGGGAACTGCATGCCCACGAGGGGGAGGCGGGTGAGGAGGAGGAGGACAGGGAAGAGGAGGATGAGGACGAAAATCAGCAGCAGGAACAAAAGCGGAAGGATAGAGAGGAATTAGAGGACCAGGGAAAGGCGGAGGAGGGGAAAGGAGGGGAGCGACAATGATGAAGACAATTCGGATTCAGAAACGTGGCCCGCGCTGAAGCCAGACGAGAAGAAGCAGCAACAGGAATTGGGGTGGAAGGAGCGGGACGAACAGGAGGACCAGGGGAGAGCGGAGCGGACCGGAGCAGAGCGGAGCGGCGCCGATGTCGCCCAGAGAACGTCCCGTGTAGGGAACGGCTGGTGCGCCAGGGCGCCGCAATTCTGAACTCGGAACTTGGCCGAAATCGGAAAATAGGGAGCTGGAGTCGGAAACGTGGGAGCTGGAGTCGGAATGACGGGCGCTGGATTCTGAAAGTTGGCAGCCGGAAGCGGGAAATTGAGAGACGCAGTTCGAGAGACGGGCGTCGGAATCGGACAATTGTGAGCTGGACTCGGAGAGATGGGAGCTGGACAAGGAAAACGAAAATAATTTTGAGCAACGCAATTGCGTAAAACGCTTGTCACGCGCACCTATTTGAATTCATCCGGCTTCAATTTGCCCGGTTTATTTTCACCAGGTTTGAATTCGCCCGGTTTAAACTCAGGACTGGATTTGAAGAGCTTTTCTGTTTATTCTAACTTCCAGGATGTTCCCATGGGTCCGGGGATGCATGCTGTACAGGGGTGCTTTAATATCAAACTTGAACCGTTGTTCTCGAAGCTCTTCAGGTCAGACACTTCAGCCGCCTGAAATACACAAGTGTTGCTGTCAATTCGGGTCATCCAACATGGGGTTCTAGCTGATGGGGTCGGGAAATCGCAACGAATGGCCGACGCAACGCCGACGCACGCGCGACGCATAGGCGATGCACGCGCGAAGTAAAACAAAATAAAGTTAACCCGGGCGAATGAACACCGGACGAGCCGAAACTGGAGGACAAAATCCGAAGTGACGCCGACAGGCAGCCAAGAGGCCTTTGACCATTGTGCTCGCTCTGCTCCCCCTCGTCCTCTTTATCTTCCTTTTCTCGTTGTTCCTCCTCCTTTTCCTCCTCCACACTCAAACCAAGGGTGCGATTCTCCTTCCTCCACGGAACTTTTGCGGAAGATCTCCCACCCCGCCAACTGTGTTTTACACGGAAGATGTCAACAACTGCTGTTGTTTTACGTTTTGCTGTGCAATCCGATTGTTTCCTGCGTTTCAAAATGGTGCTGCCGCTACAGCGTGGGCCTCCTTCTCGGATAGGCGCTGTGCTCCCGTCGTTCAAAATGGCGCTTATTGTGGTCCCCCTTATTATTTCCATTTCCCATTTTGCCATCCTCCGCTGACAATTTTCTGGTTCCAACCCCGAACATTCCGACTCCGGCGCTCGTCGACTCCGGCGCTTATCCGATTCCAGCTCCCATTTCTCCGATTCCAGTTGCCAACTCTCCGACTCAGTCTCCTCATTTTTCGACTCCGACACCCAACTTTCCGACCCCAGCTCCCATCTCTCCGAATCCAACTTTCAATTTTCCGACCCCGACGCCCGTCTCCCCGACTCCGGCTCCCGACCGATTCCAGCTCCGAACTCTCCGACTCCAGCTCCGAACTCTCCGACTCAGTCTCCAAATTAATTTTTCGAATCCGACACCCACCTTTCCGACCCCAACTCCCATCTCCCCGATTTCAGCTCCCAACTTTCCGACTCCGACGTCCGTCTCTCTGGTTCCGTCTCCCATTTCCCGCTTCCGGTTGCCAACTTTGAAAATCCAGCGCCTGTCATTCCGACTCCAGCTCCCGCGTTCCCGACTCCAGACCCGTACCCTACTTTCCGACTTCAACCGGGTTCTGAATACAGAAATGAGGCGTTCTGGCACATGCGCCGTTTCCTACACGGGACGCCCTCTGGGAGAATTTCACACCGGCGAATTTAAACCGGGCGAATTCAAGCCGGATGAATTTTAAACCGGGCGCAGTACAACCGGATGAATTCTATCCGGGCAAATGAAAACCGGATGTATTTTAACCAGACGAAGTACGACCGGATGAATTTATGACCAGAGCTCTACCCCCTGCCAAGGTTCATTTTCTCAGGTACGCCTCAGTGCATAGAGACAACTCAAGAGAGCGAGCGTCGGGCAGTGCGGGCCAGCGCCAGTGAGCGCGGGCCAGCGAAACAGAGCGACCGCGATACAAGACTCGGAGCCCCGTAAGGGGGCGAAGTGACGCCCAGACAGGTGGAAGATGGGGGCGGCTGGCGGGCCCTGGAAAAAACTTGAACATATATTGCGATATGCGGCAGTCCGACGAGCGAGAGATCATTATCGCGCAAGCACTGTGCATGATCATAGCTCTACCCCATGCCAAAATCCATTTTCTCAGGCACGTCTCAACGCATAGAGACAACTCAAGAGAGCGAACGTCGGGCAGCGCGGGCCAGCGCCAGCGAGCGCGGGCCAGCGAGACAGAGCGACCGTGATACAAGACTCTGAGCCCCGACCCACTGCCTTAAAGCGTCTTGGCTTTGGTCACCACCAGCTCAGCAAGATCTTTGCAGAGCGCCGGAGGGCATGGGCACGCCCTCGCTGTCCAGAACACGCCGAGAGGTTCTTTACCCTTCAGCGCGATGTGACTCTTGCCTGTGACATTACATCTTTTCTGAGAACCTGAGCAAACGCGGAGGGACGGCTGGGCTGGCCGCCAGTTGAAAAGCAGAAACGTGGTCGACTTCCTCCAGGGAGCGCTGCACTGGCAATAATCTACATGAGCCCATTCAGCCTTCGCCGCGTGGGCCAGATCTAAAAGTTCAGGGACTAGCCGCAGGCGAGACGATCGAGGGTCCTCGAGAGAAGAGGCGGTTTCTGCCTTAATGGCGGCCGCCAGCAAGCGCATAACATTAGCTAACAAGCGTCTTCCAAGCCATACTTTCTCAGCGTCCGCCGCCGAGAGATGCCCCAGGCCATGTGCGCGCATGTCATCTCTTAGCGGGCGCGGGCCGAGGCCATCATTCTTCCGCGCCCTCGACCACGTCTTACGGCCCAGACCGACGTGCACTCCAGCGACAGCCGTTCGAGAGATCCTCATGATCAAGCGATCGACGAGCCCGTCACCAAGAAGATCGGATCCCGGCCCATCTGCGCGGCCCCAGCCCTCTGCAGCCCGGCCGGCGGCATGAGCTGCCTTGGCCAGTTTGGCGGAGCCGCGCATGAGCTCGACGAACGGCTCCTTCCGTGCCCTGGCGGCCGCGCCCTTGTAGAAGGTGCGCGGCGGCGCGTGCTCGGGGCCCGCGCGGGGCGCAGAGCCGAGGACGGCAGGGCCGTGCTCGCTCGTGTGAGCGGAGCCACCAGTCGCTCGAGCTCGGCGCGCAGTCGGCGCGGCGCCGCTTCGGCACGGCGGCGGACGTCGTCCGTGAGGGGCGCCAGCTCCTGCTGTACCATAGCGTGCGCCTCGTACCTCTTCATGGTGTAGTCGCTGGCCCACCGTCCGCGGGCCTTGATCTCTGCCATGGAGCGGTGGCGCATGAGCCGGTCGCGCGACGGCCCGCCGTGGCGGAGCTGGCACAGCACGTACTTGGTCGGTATTCCTGCGGGCACCAGCGCTCGGCGCCAGAAGAGGCCGAGCTGCGCGGCCGTCAGCCTGAACAGCGGGGCGCGCGGATCCCCTGATCGGGCGCGAGCCAGCAGCGGGCCCAGCCTCGGCGCCTCGGGAGAGTCGAGGAGCAGGCTCTCGTCGGAGAGGCTGGTCTTGCTGCTCTCGCCCCTGGCGCTGGGGCGCAGGTTGAAGCCGTAGTCCTTCGACGAGCCCCCAGGAGGGGAGAGGTCCTGCTCGCGCGGCCCGGCGGCCTCGGAGGGCCTGAGGTAGGCCCAGAACATCGTCACCACCACCAGCGCTGCGCGCGGGGCAGCCAGCTGCGTGGCCATCACGAGGGCCACGAGGGCCACTGTCTGCCACGGCATCGGCGGGCGAGTCCGGCACGGGCCCAGGCGCCTCCAGCCCTGGAGGGCCCGACAGAAACGCGGCAGGCGGAGCGACTCCTTTCGGGAAAAATTTGGGTGCTCCGAGATGTAGGCGGCATACGTCTTCGGGACGACGGCCCCCTCGAGCCCAGTGCTCCAGGCGTAGTCGCCGTAGCTCGTCAGCGCTAGGTCGACCTGGGCCGCGGTGTACAACGGCAGAGCGTGGAGTTCGACGAACGCCTGGAAGTCGTCGAGGGCCTCCTTGTAGTAGGCCTGGGTCTCTGGCGTCACCGCGTTCCACACCAGGAAGCTCCGCTCGCCCCCCCCTCACCGTCGCGAAGGGGCCCGAGGCGAGGGGGCGATGTGCAACCCTCTCCTCCTTGGTGGCGCCAACGAACGGCCTGCCCTTCAAGAAGCTCTTCTGGACTATCCTGGGGCCGGCCGCCGGGCGCCCGGTCACCGCGCGGGGCTGGCGAGACGCCTCCCGACCGGGCGCCCCAGCGCCTCGACCCCTTCATCAGCGGGGTTGAGCTCTGAAGGTGCCCAACGGTGCTCGAACCTCGATGCAGCGGCGACGGAGCAGGCCGCCTCGCGGCGGCAGCAGAGCAGGAGTGGGAAAGATGAGCAGCGCCCTCGACCGAGCGCCAGCACGGTGCCCAGGTTGTCCCCGAAACGGAGGTGACGGAGCCCAGGAGAACCCCAGGCCCTCATGATGTGCCGCGACGTCATGTTGGAGGCCCTCCCCTCTACGATCGCGATGGCTTCCTTGACGCGCACCCTGGCCGAGACGACCTGCTTCCACTTGGGGCCTTGCAGAGCCTCGCGGACACCTCCGTGAAGTGCGGGTTGAGCTCCCAGGGGTCCTCGACGCGGTCCTCGTTGGTGAGCCTGGGGGGCTGGGCGGCCTCGACATCAGTGAAGACGTCGCGCGGCCCCTCCGAGGCCTCATCCACCTCAGCAGCCGCAACTCCCAGAGCAGACCGGCGTGCCAAGATAGCCGAAGCCATACGATATCTCCACCTTTCGCTGACGGACCCGATGCGTTTGACAAGATCTGATGAGATGGATGTCTGGCAAGCGGCCATACCTGTCAGACAGGCGTCGTAGGCGAAAACCGTGGGCGACCACTGAAGCCGCAGGCTCGCCGACATCACAGGGAGCAGGCGACGGCACTGCTCGACTTCGCGGGCAGCGGAAGGCCAGAGACGGGCGCGCACGTGGTGGCAATCCCCGACGAAGTCGCACATGCTCTTGAGAATCGATAGCAGCTACTTCTTTAACATCAAGTGATCGATCAGATGCCCCGCATGCCTCTCCACCTCTCTGCCCGCGACTCTGGGGCGCTGCTCTAGCCGCAAAGAGGCCTGGCGGAGGCGCTCGGTGCGCCCAGGGCGCGAGAAAACGCGCCCCGAGGAGCCGTCGATCAGGCGGCCGAGGCTGGTGAACACGTCGGAATCCTCGACCACCTCGTGGATTTCAACGCCGTGCTTCCTCCAGGCGTCACAGGTGAGGTGCGTCGTGGTGTTGCATCTGTCTGGGTCCGTCCCGATCACGTTGATGTCATCGCAATGAGGTAAAAGGCACGGGACTCCCCCGAGGGGGCACGGGACCGCGATCGCTCAGCGCCCGCGGGGCCCCGAGGCCGAGCAGCAGACGCGCGCGTCGGCGCGCTGCCCCAGCCAGAAAAACCCAAGACCACCCCATCGGGACGACGCGGAGAAAGGGCCAAACCCAGCCCCCAGACGGCCCCATCGGGAGAGTCCACTGCCTCGACCCCCCATTGCGACAACGAGGCCTGGGAGACCGGCGGCAGGGAAAAGAAAAGAGTCCGATCTCCCCCTCAGGCCGACCGCGTAGAAGTAGTTGCGCACGCCCGCCTGGGCGCAGAAGAGCTCGGTGCTGTAGCCGCCCGCCTCATCACGATCATCGGGAAGTTGAAGGCGACCATGCGCCGCCGATGCCCCCATGGCCAGCGGCGGCGGGTCACGAACACGACGATTGGACACGCGAGCGCCCCAGACGAGGCGCTGGGCCCCGCTCTTCTTGGCCACGAAGATGGGGGTGACCAGGTCCTTCGGGCGGCGCGTGAAGCCCAGCATGTTAGCCCTCGCCAAGTCGCCGATGAAGGTATTATAAGCAACTGGGTCACGCTTCAGAACTTCACCCATGCGCGGAGTGACGGGCGGCTCGCTGTCCCGGACACGGGCCCACTCGCCAGGAGTCTTCATGATTGTCTGCCTGTAGTCCACCACGTAGCTCTCCCCGACCTCATCGAGCACCGACTCGACGGGAGGCATGGCCGCGCCCACTTCTGGGATGTCGACGCGGGATCTGACGCACCGCGCTACTGGACTCGGTGCCTCGCCCGCGGTGTAGGACAGGCTGGAAGCCAGGAGCTCCTTGGCGGCCCCGCGGCGAGAGAAGTGAGAGTCAGACTTTGGGGCCAGCCTGACCTCGTGGAGAATTGCGGCGGTCGCTAGGCGCCGAGCCGCCGCGAGGGGCCCGCGCTGCTCACGCGGAGGGTGGAGTGCGTTGAGCCCAGCAATGGCATCATTGGCACACTGCTCCGTCTGCCGCCGATGTGCCAACCTTCGCCTCGTGGACGATGAAGCTGGAGACAAGCTCGGCGGAGTCGGCTGAATCGAGGGCAACGGGGAGAGATCGCGCTGGCGATCTGCCGCTGCCCCCAGACCGGAAGGGCCCCACAGGTGACCTTCTGCAGGCTGAGGACTGCCTGCGCGCAGCTCGGTCGCGCATAGCGATGGCGACGTGTCGGGCGCGACGGCGGCGCCCTGGCGGTGGGTGGCCCAGCCCATGTAGTCGTCGGCGGCCGAGTAGTCGGGGTTCGAGAGCGACGCCGCGTGCGCGTCCTCGACGAGCTGGATCCCGCGGCAGATCAGCTCAGCGCTCTGCAGCGCGGGGGCGTTGAGCTGGTCGGCGGTGACCATCGAGTCCAGCACCCTCGCCAGCACCTCATGCTCGTGCACCGAGCGGTCGCCGTCGGGAATGCGCCCTGAGCGGAGCCAGTTGGCGTGGTGAGTGATATGCGTGAGCCCGGCATCTCTCCGCGACCTCAGCACCCACGCGCAGGCGCGGGGTCCCGACAACATGACGCCGCCCTCGGGCTCGTCGCCGACCTGGATGTCCACCGCCTCGCTGAACAAGCGGCGCCGAGCCCCCTCCTGGTTGACGCGGACGGGCAGCTCGCGCAGGTCGTCCACCATGAACGCGTCGACGTCCGCCACGGACCTGTCGGGCCGCGACGAAGCCCCCCGCATGCGGGACGAGCGACATGATGGTCCTCGGTCGCGAGCCAGACAGTGCCAGCAGCAGCGGGGGCGGTAGCCGCCCCTGCGCGGGGCGCGCCGCCCGCCGGGCCATGCCCCCGCGGCGCGGGCGCACCTGCGGGGGCCACGCCCCGCGGACCCGCGGGCGCGGCGGGCGCGACAGCCGCGGCGCCAGCCGCCGCAGCGGGCGCCACACCTCCGACCAGGAGCGAGCCCTCACTGATCAGCTGCTGCACCTCCGCTGCGGTGGGCACCTGGCGGAAGCGGTAGACGTGCGCTGGATTGACCCCATCGGGGGTCGCGCCCTGGGCCCCCCACCAGCGCGCGTCCACAAGGTCGTCCGAGGTCGCGTGCTCCGCGTAGTGGTCCCCGCATTGGGAGTACGTGCTGACCAGCCCCGGGTCCCCGAGCGAGACGCCTGTGACCAGCCTCTCGTGGTGCACTGGGACTCCTGGGAGGTCGCACCTGAGGAGAATGTAATCACCGACTCTCGCCATGCTTGCACCTCAACGGCTGCAGCTGCTCCCGAGCTCGGTCACCAACTCCAGGCGCCCCCACCTCGGGCGTGCGGCCGCGCCTCCACGCGGCGCCGCTCAGCCCAAGGCCCGCCCAGAGCCCTGCCAGGCCCCCCCACAGGGCCGAGGGCACGTCGAGCCCCTCGGGGGGCGGGGGTAGCCCTGCCAGCGGGCAGGAGAGGTTGACCAGCGGCGCGGGGCACGCTGGAAGGGGGGCAGGCGCGCGCAGGGCACACCTGCGGCGGGCAGCTGACGTTCGCGGGCGGGCACGCCAGCCAGACCGCAGGGCACGGAGGCACCGCGGAGATCAGGATCTGGCGGATGGCCAGCAGCTCCAGAGCGCGTATGCCAGCGGTCTGGAGGGTCTCGGCGAAGCCCGCTGGGACTCCCATGGGGGCTCCTCCTGGAAAAAACTTGAGCATCGATTGCGATATGCGGCAGTCCAACGAGCGAGAGATCATTATCGTGCAAGCAATGTGCAAATTGATGAGTTAAAATTGGATGAATTTAAACCAAATGAATTTAAACTGGGCGAGTCTATAAACGGAATATGGACCAAATAAACGACGCAAGCCACACAGTGGCACGCAGACAAAACCGGATGAATTTAAACCAGACGGATTAAACTCTGATGAGTTCAAGCTGGGGGAATTCAAACCGGATGATTTTAAACCAGGGCGAATTTAAACCGGATGAGTTTTCACCGGAAAGATTTTCACCGGACTGATTAAAACTGATGGAATGATACGGATGAAATTAAACGGGTGAATTTAAACGGATGAAATTAATTTCGGTTCAAACATCGGTGAATCCGTTCTGCTGCCCTACATCCCCCTTTCATTTCTTTTCTGGTTGTCCCTCCTCCTCTTTCATCCCTCCACAATCAAACAATATGGGTGCTAATTTTTTCCTCCATCGAGGTTTTGCGTAAGATCGATCTCCCACCCCGCGAAGTGTATTTTACATGGAGGCTGTCAACAAGTGTTGTTTTACGTTTTTTTGATGCTGCAATCCAGACGCAGTGGGGGAAAAAACGATTCCTGTCCGCTTAAGCGCCTGTCTTCGCAGCCTAACCACACCAGGCACAACTAGCGGTTGCGGCGGAACCTGTGGATTACCCTACAAGGGCAACGCCAACATCAAAGGCCTCAAATCGAGGATAGGCCAATACAGCCAAAGAGACGGCAACGAACGGCAACACGCAACGAAAATGTCACGAAGTATGGTCCGCAAGTAAGAAGGAGGAGGAGGGAGGAGGACAGAAGGAAGGAGCGGAGTAGAAGGAGGAGGAGCGAGGACAGAGAGACCAGTCGAAAACCAGGAGCAGCGTTCAAGCCAACTTGCAATAGGCGAGCCGTCGCGCGCACCCTGGGACTGGAGCAGTGGACAGTAGAGCTGGCTTAAAGACCGTGGAGCTTTGTTATGCAATCCGATAGTTTCCGGCGTTTCACAATGGTGTTCCCGCTGCAGCGTGGGCCTCCTTCTCGGATCGGCGCTGTGCTCCCGTCGTTCAAGATGGAGCTGTTTCCTGGAAAAGGCGTGGACCCAAGATTCTCTTTTAGTTGGTTTACCGCCGGTTTCGACGGCTGTAGGGCCGGCGGAGTTATTCGCGATAAATAAAAAGATCGCCTATGGCCGGCGGAATTATTTTTGAGGATGTCTCGAGCGAAACGCTTGTTTTGTGCAATAGACTCTCCTCTCCTGGGGACCAGAATTCAAAGGATCTCTCAAGTGAAATGCTTATTTTCACGTGCCCAGGTCTTGAGGATGTCTCGAGCGACACGCTTGGTTTCACGCCTCCAGGTTGCCCAGGCAGAGGTCTAGCGCCAGGATTTGTTGAGGATGTCTCGAGCGAGACGCTTGGTTTCACGCGTCTTCGTCGCCCAGGCGGATGTCTAGCATGAGGATGTGTTGAGGAAGTCTCGATCGAGATGCTTGTTTGCACGTGTCCAGGTTGCCCGCGCGGATGCCTAGCATGCGGATGTGTTGAGGATGTCTCGAGAGAAATGCTTGTTTTCACGTGTCAAGGTCGCCCAGGCGGATGTCTAACATGAAGATGTGTTGAAGATGTCTCGAGCGAGACGCTTGCTTTCACGTGTACAGCTCGCCCAGGCGGATGTCTAGAATGAGGAGCTGTTGAAAACGTCTCGAGCGAAACGCTTGTTTTCACGTGCCCAGGTCACCCAGGCGGACGTCCCACATGAAGATGTGTTGAGGATGTCTCGAGCGAACCACTTGTTTTCACGTATCCAGTTCGCCCTGGCGGATGTCTAGCATGAGAATGTGTTGAGGATGTGTTGAGCGAAACGCTTACTTTCATGTGCCCAAGTCGCTCAGGCGGATGTCTAGCATGAAGATTTTGACAGGATGCCTCGAGCGAAACGCTTGTCCCCGGCACGTGCCATAGCGCGTCCCCTTGGCACGTCCCGCGGTACGTCCCCATGGCACGTCCCCTGGCCCCTGGCACGTCGCTTGGCGCGTCCCTTGAGACGTTTCGCGGTGCGTCCTCCTGGCATGCCCCCCTGTCAATTAGCTCTGGGGCAGTTACTATGTGTTCAGGCAGCCCGAGCTTAAGATCCAGATCAGGTCGGTCAGGACTCGGATGCAAAGGAGGACTCGATCCACGACGCTGTAGAGCACAATCGGGGCATGGCACATCGCAATTCAGCACGGTGCAGCACAGCACAGACTTCGGCAGGGTACATCAAGATCGAGACACTCAGCATTGCAACCTGGCATGTTCCTTGGCACGTTCCATGGGGCGTCCCTTGGCGAGTCCCCCTGGCACGTCGCGTGGTGCGTCCCCTTGCACATCCCGTGGCACATCCATTGGCACGTGCCGTAGCGCGTCCCCTTGGCACGTCCCGCGGTGCGACCCCATGGCCCGTCCCCTGGCACGTCGCCTGGCGCGTCCCTTGGGACGTTTCGCGGCGCGTCCTCCTGGCATGTCCCCCTGTCAATTAGCGCTGGGGCAGCTACTATGTGTTCAGGCAGCTCGAGCTTAAGATCCAGATCAGTTCGGTCAGGACTCGGATGCAAAGGAGGACTCAATCCAAGACGCTATAGAGCACAATCGCGGCATGGCACATCGCAATTTAGCACGGTGCAGCACAGCACAGCCCTCGGCAGGGTACATCAAGATCGATACACTCAGCATTGCATTTGCCCGTCACCCAATCAGGTGTCTTTGAAAACGTTGCCATGCGCTACATGTCCATATTCCTTTCAGGGTTCGTGGATCGATCATGTTGTGGCCCTCCTTGTTATTATCCAATTCCCATTTCTTACCATCCATTCGCAAATTTTTGTAATTCCAACCTGCAACTTCCCGACTCCGGCGCTCGTCTTCCCGACTCCGGCTCCCAACCGATTCCAACTCCAAGGCGACTTATAAGCTGGATGAATTTATACTGGACGACTGAAACCAAGATGAATTTAAACCAGACAACATAACGCCGGATGAATTGAAACCGGTGAATTAAAACCGTCTGATTTCAAATCAGACGAAATTAAAACTGGATGAATTGAAACCGGACAAATGAAAACCATATTAATTTAAACCGGACGAATTAAAACCGGACGAATTAAAACCGGATGCCATTAAAACGGATGAATTCAAACCGGAGGAATTAAAACTGGGCAAATTAAAACTGGGCAAATTAAAAGCGGATGAATTCAAACCGGACGAATTAAAACCGGATGAATTTATACCGGAGGAACTAAAACCAGAGGAATTAAAACCGGACGAATTAAAACCGGATGAATTTAAACCGAACGAATCAAAACGTGAGGAGGTTTGAATGGATCAAATAGACCATGCGGGCCACACACTGGCCCACATAGGAAAGTATAACTGGATGAATTTAAACCGGACGAATTAAAACCGGATGAACTTAAACCTGGCGAATTAAAAGCGGATGAATGTAAACCCAAACGAACTTAAACCGGATGAAATTAGACATATATGAAATTAAACGGATGTAAGTAAACTGATGAAATTAAACGGGTGGAATTAAATTCGGATGAAGCAAAAGTGAATCTGAGCGGACTGAGGCACCGCGGGGACCTGAGCGAGACCTCGCCGTCTCTGGGGAGCTGCGATCTGCGACACCGTCGCCACTTTCGAGGGTTGCTGTTGGGTCCAGCGGACTGAAACACCGCGGGGACCTGAGCGAGACCTCGCCGTCCCTGGTGGGGCTGCGATCTGCGTCACGGCCGCAAGTTTCGAGGTCTGCTGCTGGGTCCAGCGGAGTGAGGCACCGCGGGGACCTGAGCGAGACCTCGCCGTCCCTGGGGGGGGGGTGCGTTAGTAACCACTACGACGCCCTTATATATACATATATATATATATATATATATATATATATATATATAGATTGATCGGGGGCCTGCGAGCCTTCCGATTGCTGCTCGCAAGACCACATGCGTCCATGTTACGTCATTGTCCCCGTTCTAGCAATCCTGATGTACTTATGCCACGCATTGCGCAAGGGTTGGGTACGTCGCCAAAGTAATGTTCAGGTGCTCGAAATTATTGCTGGTGATCACGGCTGAAATTGGTTGGATAATCAGAACTATAGGGTCTAAGACCGTCTTCGGAGGCTGGATTTCGCTCTTCTGGACCATCTGGAAGCCATCTTGGGGCCACCTTCGGCCATGCGGTTGTCCAACGAACCTCTCGGCGCGTCCTGCTGCCCCCCGGGGGACACGAATAGACCCGTGGCGGTCCTGCGCCTGCGGCAGGACTTTGGCCAGAATTCTGCCGAACACTTATGGCGCGGGCCGCAAGTCGGTTATTATTTTGTTTTGCGGGGGTCCCCCCTGGGGACCCCCAGCGGGAACGTGAACTGGGCACCCATCCAGAGGGTCGAGGGAGGAAATGACGAGCGGAACGCTCGGCCCCATCTCTTTGCAGCATGTCTCGAGCCGCATCGATCCCTTGCCCCGAGAGCCACGATTGCAAGGCTGGGCGGCGGGAGAACGAACCGACCCCGCACGGCGAACGACGGCCAAACGATGCGGGGGGCCCTTCACCACCCCCTCGGGGGAAAGAGCGATCGAGAGAGATAGAGAAAGAGAGAGAGAAAGGGGGGGAGAGAGAGAGAGAGAGAGATATATATAGAGAGAGAACAACAATATCATCGAATATACATAATATTACTAATAACGATTTATATACATAAGGAGAGCGACGAGAGAGAGAGAGAGAGACATACAAACTAACATATACATAGAAGGGGAGAGAGAGTCAGTCTGCGAGATTTCTGGTTAGGCAAGACGGCCACCGATCCTGCTGTGGGCGCCGCGTGGGCAGGAGCGGCCCGTCAAACGCTTCAGCGCGAAATGGCAGCGGCGCAGCAAGCTCAGGCAAGAGGTGCAGGATAAGAAGTTGCGGACGCATGGAAGTTACCGGGCGGGAGAGAGCGAGAAAGAGACAAAGAGAGAGAGAGAGAGAACAAAAAAAACACCTCCAATCTCCAAGCGAACGCGGTTGTCCTCGCATGGCCGTGTCCAGGGGTCGCCACCAGGGATGCAGCCTGCCTGACCTACTGGCTGGATCCACGGCGCAGCAGGGCAGACTCGGAGGATGAGAGGGGTCGCCCAGGGGGAGAGGGAGAGAGAGGAACAGGGAGAAACTTCCCATTCACAAGCAAAAGGGGCTGTCCTTGCAAGGCCAGGTCCGAAAGTCGCCATCAGGGGCGCAGCCTGCCTGGCTCGCAGGCTGGCACTCTCGGCGCGGCAGGGCGGGCACGGAGGATGGTGAGCGGGACCCAACAATGGCCGTCGCTGCCTGGCCCGGCCCAAGCGCTGCCAACAGGGGAGCGACCTGCTTGGCCTACTGGCTGGATTGCGGGAGGCAGCAGGCCAGCAGCTGTCGGGGCCATGGGGATCACCGAAGGACGACAACTCGGGACGAGGATGGGAGGGGGGGAATGGGGGGGAAGTTTGAGATGGGAGGGAGATGGAAAAGGATGGGGCGATGCGCCCTGCTCCTGGAAACTCGCCGATCAGACCTGTGGCCAATCGACCTCAATAACTTTGCGACGGCGGGGCCTCTGGAGGGGGCGGTGGCAGGAGACCGTGGCAAACGCTGCGGTCATTGGACCTCCTGCATCATGGCGAATGACACGACTGAGGACCATCCTCATGGCTCCTGAGACGGCACTCTGGACTAGGGCACTCCCCCCTGAACTGAACGCGGCAAAGGGGAGCTCGAATGCGTTCACGGCCATGTGAATGACAGGTGCTTCCCTAGCGTGGGGCCAGTTCAAAGCCCAGTAAGATCTAAGAACCTCGGGTGGCGAATCCCTCCTGCTAGGAGGGCAATGTATAGAAAGAGGCCTACTAGGACCCCTAGAGCAGAAGAAAGGGCACGACATCGGAACCTAGCTGCTGAGAGGGCTTCTCTTCCAGGCTGGGTGCGGGGGCGCCTCGGGGCTTCGAGGATGGGCGATGCTCAGCCAAGCTTTCCAAGAACAGTACCCAACATTAGCGAGGCTGTGTCTTTATGGGGGCTCGGGAGCTGCTTGCGGGGCACGTTCGCAAGGATGATTTTATTGGCCGAGCCCGTCGCAAGCTTGTCGGACGATGGGGCCTCGGTGACCAGGGTCACGATCTCCTCGCGGTTGGCCTAGGCAGGGAGTTTCGCCTTCGCTTCCACGACGGACTGGGCCCACCCCGGCTCCGAGCGTGATAGCGCAGATGCCGAGGTGCGGCTCGGGGGCGCCGAGCGGGCTGGCGGGGTCGGCGGGCGCCCATCAGGTGCCAGCGCTTGGCGTAGCTCCTCCGTCTGGGTGGCGAAGGCAGACTTGAGCGCGGCTGCCGCGTACTCGCCCTGCCTGCGCAGCTCGAGATCACGAGCGCGGGCGGCCTCGTCATGAAGGTGGGCGGCGTGCCCCTTGTCTCTGGACTCGAGCTGCCTGCGTAGAGCCTCAACCTCGTGCTGCTCGAATCCACGGCTGTCTGCGTCATCCGAACGGCGAGCCCTCTGTCGGCCGTGGCCACGGCGGTCGCGGTCACGGTCACGGTCGCGCTCCCGATCAGAGCTGGGCCCGCGGCGGTCTCGCTTCTCACGGCGACCGACGGCACCGGCGCGGCGGTCATTGCGGGAGCCGCGACGGTCGCGGCGATCACGGTCGCGGTCGCGGTCATGCTCGAAGGATTTGTCGTAGCCGCGGTGGCCGTTCCACGAGTCGTTGCCCCAGCGGCGCTCGTAGCCCTTACCCATGGCGTCGGGGGCTGTAGAGGTAGAAGGAGAAGAGCGCCGAAGGTGATGTCGCCAAACTCGCAAAACTGCCCAAACCGTTTGAGCAGAAACACTCCACGGAGAAGCATGGGCAGCGGCAGTGATGAGGTCAATGAAGTGCCCCAGCAAGGATAGCTCCAGAGCTAGCTCGAGGGCCCAGCCCGTCGCGACCCCGATGGACAGGTTAAGGTATTGTGAGCGGGCAAACCTGCGAGTGAACAAGGAGACCACCATGGAAAACTTGCGAGGGGGCTG
Source organism: Prorocentrum cordatum (assembly GCA_963575745.1). NCBI lineage: Eukaryota > Dinophyceae > Prorocentrales > Prorocentraceae > Prorocentrum > Prorocentrum cordatum. The sequence goes on along the minus strand of CAUYUJ010008003.1, from coordinate 282,993 downwards.
ACCTGGCCACGTGATAATATTAGCACGGGAGCGGGCATCAGCTTCACCTAGCAGCTATGGCCGATTAGGGGTTCTTGGGGGAAATCAGGATCTCGGGCCCTACCGCTCGCAGCTCCAGATCGACCCAGATGCACGGTTCCGGGGGCCCCGGGCTCAGGCGCATAGGGTAAACTTCCCGTAGGTAAGCATAAGTACACGTGCGACAACAGTGCGTGCTCAGCCCAAGGACGTTGCCCACGCAACGGCGCTGACCAGGGGGGGGGGGGGCCTGTCTTGTCCGAGGAGCCGTCGAAACCTAGCGGCACCCAGCCGAACCTCATCATGAAGAGCCTGACACTCGAACCAGCACATGAGCACTGAGAGGGCAACTTCAGATATAACGCCGCCTATAGGGAGGCCCTTCGTTTCATGCGCGGCGCCTCCTACCGAGACAAGGGATATCCAGGATAACGTAACCGACGCCTTGTGCATGTCGAACACCGGCATCTTCAACCAACCAGGAGCAGTCGAACCTGTCTAGGGCCTAAGGGCCTAGTCTCAGGCGCGCGCCCTTGCTTGACCAGGGTGGCGCCCACCCCGAGCCTGCGAACAACCTCAGAGCTCAGAAGCTACGTCTGGCCTGGGATGCCGCTGCTGCGCTGCACTGTACAAAAGCCTGGTCTGCATCTGCTGCAGCAGTGCTAAGCTCAGAGATTGGCCGAGCGCATCGCCCGCAACACGTCCCCAGCTCCTGAGGTAGGGAATCGCGACGGCGACGAATCTCAGCAGCTGCATGGTTAGTTTTAAAGACCTCAGAACTGATCTCACTCCTCGACAGAAGATCGCGCACAGCTCGGCCAATAACCTGAAAACCGTGCGACCCTGGGGCCCGGGGGCAATTGATTTCCCGTCGGAGGCAACTATGGAAGGGCTTGCAGCACATGCGCTCTCCTTGCGGGAAGAAGCATTCTCCTTTGACCGTAGGGGGGACATACGGTGGCTTCGTGTCCGCCGAGGGCGGCGGCATCGGGCGCGGCGCGCGCAGCCACGGTGGCAGCGCTGCAGCTGCGCGGCCCCGCAACCACACCGCCGCGTCACGCGGCGAGATGTCCAGCCTGAGGGCCCAGTCGGGGTCCGACATGGCCAGCTGGTGGAGGCACTTCATCAGGTCGTCACCTTCACAAGCCCACACTTTGTCACATTCCTTGTCGTCTGCAATGATCGCGCACTCGCTGGCCCCCCCCTTCAAGCTCGCCACCATGTCCGGCACGACGCATTGCCAATGTGGCGGAGGCCCAGGTGGCACAATCCATCAGTGCGAGACCCACTGTAAGGTGTCGAAAGCCTCGTCGAAGAACACGGGGTGGGATGCGCGCCTTGGAAGCCAGCAAACTCAGCGCTGCCCTCGCTTTGCGGATCACCCTGTGCGGTCGAGGCCGCGCAGGTAACCGCCATGGCCGCCTAGGCGGCGGAGGTGCCATGGGGCCGACGGTGGACCGTCAGGTAAGTGCGGTAGGGCCATGGAGGTGTAGTCGGCACAGAAGCGGCTCGTCGAGACGTGATCCTTCCAGCAGGGGGCCTTGCCGTAGATCACCCGCGGGGGTCGGCTGTAAACTTCCCTCATTGGACCAAACTTCATCGTCTTAGTCATGTACGTGATAGCCGAGCTGACCCATCTGCGGTACGTCGCATCCTGGAATACGGCGGGTAGGCGCAGTGGTGGCCGTCACGCCCTGAGAAGACGTAGTCGGCGAAGATGCTGGTCGATGTGGTACATGGCCATGCGTTGTCGATTAGAAGATCGTACGAAGTGACTAGCCATAGACGCCGCCAAGTACAGGTGAGCACCAACTTCGAAGCGGCTGAGGTAGGTGAATACCAGCAGGTCCGTCCACTTCGCAGCCGGAAATGCAAGTGAGAGCCCCAACCTGCGGCCCTCGAACAACCGCAGGGGCCGAATCTGGCCAGTGGTGTGGTAGTGCTCAGAGATCTGGAGCTGGTGAAGGATCCCGAACGGTGCCGACTCGGACAGGGCCCCCGGGCATGCTGCTGCTATGTTCTGCTCAGCCTCGCTTGGAGCATGCTCCTGGGCCGCCGCCAGGCCGGTGCCCGCCCAGACTGGCGCGCACGTAGTCGCGCGCGGTCCTCGTCGCCATGGCGGAGGGCGGCGACGCTGGGCTCGACGTGTCCTCACCATCGCGTGGAGCTGGCTTGTGCCGCGTCTCCTGCTAATGGCCTCGGGCTCCATGGCGCCGCACTGGTTGCACTTCGGGTCGAAGCGACTGATGGCGAGGGCCTCAATATGGAAGCTCGCCCGCTCTGTCCGCAGGACCCGATGCCGCGGTCGCCGACCAAGACCGACGCGCGGGAAGAGCACCGCTCGAACGCGTTCGGCAACCCGTCCTAGCCGACCTGGGGGAGCTGCGTCACTGAGTAAAGCCTACCCAATGTACGGGCCGCTGTGGCTGCCAAGAACATGCACCACTGCGCGGGCCTCCGTGCGCGGTGGCCCGAGGAAGCATCCAAGAAGATGCAGCAGGAGAAGGCGTTCCCAATCTTGAATGGCTGCTCGGAGACCGGGTGCTGCAATGGACAGAACCTTCCTGGCCCAGGATGGCACTCGTCTTTGCGACTCGGCTCTGCGTAGACGGAGTATGGCTAGCATGGCTACGGAAAGAACTAAAGACACTCCACAAGTAAACGCCACGGAATGGTCGGAAAAGTGGCGCCTCGGTGGGCCAGCAGCGTACTCTAGCAAGAACGATAACATATTGACTAGGCGCGGGATAGCATGGCGGTGTCCTGTCTGGGACTAGATCCATTGGCGTAACTGACTTGCTGCGGCCTCTTGGGGCACTGCAGCCGAGCGAGACAAAGTAATTTGAATTAACGCATAGACAGAATGGTGGTCCTTGGTGTGTCTGATCGGGAGCGGCCAGCGGACCGCGAGGCGCTCCTGGGCCTCCTCAGAGGCCACGAGTCCTGGGGCCATCGATCGCTCGACGAGGTCAAGC
>CAUYUJ010008003.1:150000-277500 GCA_963575745.1 Prorocentrum cordatum | reverse complement strand
GGCCGTCGCAGGGCCCTGCCTTGGAGCCGCCCTCGGCCGTGAGCCATTCGGCAAGGGTGCCGCGGGGTGCGCGGCGGAGATCATAGCGCCCGCCGACGTCCTCCCCGACGGCCCCGTCCCGGGACACCCCGTGGCCGCGGGGGATCGGCCCGCGGGGTTGCGGGAGGGGGGCCCTCCCTTTGTGCCCTGCGCGGAAGCGTGGTCAACAGGGGCGCGGGAGGCGGCCGCGCCCTTCGCGCCCGCCGCGGAGGCTGCGCTGCAAGCGGCGGGGGAGGGCGCGGAGGGCGAGGTGCGAGGCAGCCGTTGCGGGGCCCTGCCCACTGCTGGACGCGCGGTGGGGCGATGCGCCGCGGGCCGCTCGTCTCGCCTGGCCAGGCGGCCGCGGCCGCTGCGTAGTCGGAGAACCGCGGGGCCACCTTTTCGAGCGCCACCAACCGCGACGACGCTGCGGCGGAGGGCATGCCCGCGCCGCGCGCGCCATGGCCGGGGGCCCAGGCGCGGCCCAGGGACCTCCCCGGCGAAGGTGGTGAAGCAAGGCCCTGACCGCGCGCCGATGGACGCGGCCTCGGGGGTCGCGCCGGTTCTCGGCGCGAGGGCTGCGAGTGTCTGGGCTCGGGCGCCCAGTTCATCGAGAGCGATGCCTCTGGCTTCTGCCTGCCTGCCGCCTGGGCCGCGGCTGCGACCGCGAGGGCGCTGCGGCAGCGATCCAGCCAGCCTTTCGCGCGACGCCGTGCGGAGCTGGCAGACATGGCCTCGGCGGCCACGCAGCGGCTCCGCACGCTCTTCAACGCCCGGTGGGAAGTCTGGCTGCGCGTCAACGACGACGCTTACCCTGGCACCGCGGCATTCGACGACTATGGCTTCAACGGCTCCTTCGACGCGGACTGGGTGCAGCGGCCCTTCGAGCCGCAGGTCGCGCGCCCACCGCTGCCGCCTCCGCCGCCCCCCCCTCCGGCTCGGCCCTCGGCAGCGGCCGCCGCGAGCTCGCTGCGTTCGAGCGGCAGAGGCTGGAGGAGATAATGAACGATCTCAGGAGGGAGCTTCACGGGCACGGCTCTGGCGGTATATGAAGATAGCAGCAAGAGTGCCAGCTGCGACGATGGCCTCAGGATCGACGGGGCGGCGAGAGCGCCAGCGGCGCGGATGGCCTCATGATCGGACTCGAGCCTTGCCTGCATGCGCCGTGCCGTGTTGCGGGAGACGCGCTGCGATTCTGATCGGCGGCGCGGGGCACGGGGTTCCCCCCCCCCCCCCCCCCGAGGGGCCTGGAGCTGAAGGGGCCCGCCTGCGGGGCTTGGGGCTGGATGAGGCCGCGGAGGGCCCTCGATCCTAGCCTCGGGGCGCTGGCGGGCGCAGACCCAGCGCGGCAGCTCGGCGGAGGCAGGCCAAGCCCCCGAGACGGCTCGGCAGGCGGATGCCGCTCGAGAGCCCCGCGCACGGGGCACGCGCGGCGCAGACACCCATGCTTTCTCATGCGCCAAAGCACCAACTGACACACACACACACACAGCACGCACGCACGCGCGCACGCACGCACGCACGCACGCACGCACGCACGCACGCACACACGCACACTCGCACACGCGCACACACGCTCACACGCACACACGCACACACGCACACACGCACACACGCACACACACACACACACACGCACGCACGCACGCACGCACGCACGCACGCACGCACGCACGCACGCACACACACACACACACACACACACACACACACACACACACACACACACACACACACACACACACACACACACACACACACGCACGCACGCACGCACGCACGCACGCACGCACACGCACACGCACACGCACACGCACACGCACGCGCACACGCACACGCACACGCACACGCACACGCACACGCACACACAAACACACACACACACACACGCACACACACGCACACACGCACACACGCACACACGCACACACGCACACGCACACGCACACGCGTGGTACTCTATGCGGAGAGCGTTCGGCAGGGCACTGCTAGCCTGCCAGAGCCGTCGCGGAAGGGGGAAAGTTTGGGGCAAAACGCGCCTGGGTGCAATGGCCCGGCGCGTGGCTCGGCTCGCCGCGCCGCCGCGCGCGCGGCGGGGAGCTGGCCAATGGCGGCCTCGAGGTCGGCCCGCCTGCGCGCCGCGCTTTGGAGGGGGGGCCGGGCGCTTGCGGGCGCGGCGCAGGCCGCCTCGACCTGAGCAGACTCATCGACGCATTGGAATTGCAGACGTTGGAGTCTCTGAGCCAAGGGCCAGGGGCGCGGATGCCAAAAAATCTGCGTTGTCCAAAGCACCCAGAGGTCCGCGAAACCGCGGGCCCCGAGCATGGCCTGGGCGCGCGGCTCGGCGTCGATGTAGAAACCCGCCGCGGTGCCCGAAGTGGGCGACGCGCCTAGATTATAATCGGACTTCGGACGGAAGAACATCCTTAAAGACATGAGACCCTCCGCTGGCCCAAACTGAAGAGCAATCGAGGGCGCCCATCCACCAGTGCATCAACTGAAGAACATTCGAGGGTGCCCTCCACCAGCGCATGCAAGACCATCCAACAAACGCGAATAACATTAAGGCACCCTTCCCGAACCGACCTCGATCTTACACCTCGGCCCGACTGCGCGTATATCGCCACCAGCAACGACGGGGTCGCACCCGCTCTCCCCGCCGGGCCCCCATCCAGGCGGCGCTCAAGCACGGTCGCGGCGACCGCTCGCGGGGGGAACGCCGGCGCCGCTGAGGGCCGCGCGGGGCGAGGGGGGGGGCCCTCCTGCCCGAGGGCGACCCTGCCGACTTTTGGCGGAGCAGGCGGACAGCGCCGTCGACGCGTTGGTCGAGAGAATCTCCGAGGCCGAAAGGATCGCCGTCGCCCTCGGCGCTGGCCCGGCCCCAGCCACGCCGCGGGAGGCGCGCCGCCCTGGTGGGGGGAGGCCGGCCCCCCAGCCCCGGGCGCGGCAGCTCTGGGCCCCCGCCACAAGGCCCCGCCCAGCGGCGGCGCCGAGGGCGCGCGGCGGCCCGAGTGGTCAGGCCGAGGCGCAGGCGTCAGCGCGGCTTAATTGCGCGGCGGGGCCCTACTGCATTCGGCTGGGCACATCGCTGCGGGGCCAGGCGCGCTGGCCGAGGCAGAAGCAGCAGGAGCGAACCCGGAGGCCCTCGATGGGGCCCGAAGCAACGGACGGGGCGCGCAGGGAACGCCGCGTGGGGTGCGCGAGGACCGCGAGCTCGATCTGTTGTTTTCGCTAGGCGAAATCCAGCAGAGACCCCGCGCGAGCCCCGAGAGCGGCAGCGCGGTCTCGCGCCGCGCCCGGCAGCGGCCCGTCGGCGGCAATCGCCGCGGCGGCGCGGCACGACCGCGCGGGAGACGACGTCGCGGTCGCCGCTGGCGCGCCGTGTCCGGCGCCCCAGCGGGGGCCGAGCGGCCGCAGCCTTGCGGGCGCGCTGGAGGCAGAGCCGAGCTGGGGGAGCGCCCTGGCCTCCGCCGGCCTGGCGGGGGGCGAGCGCCGTCGCTCATCGCCGGCGAGGCCAGCGCCGCAGCGAGGGCCGGGGCTGGCGCCGCGGCGCAAGGCGCGCGGCCGCGCGGCCCCGGCGTGACATCGAAATCACGCGGTCGCCGCCCAGGTCACCGTCGAGGCCAAACGCATCGATGCACCCGCTCGCCGTCGTCGGCGGGGCCGTTGAGGCTGTCGCCGGAGCCGAAGACGTTGACTTCGTCTGAGGGCGCCCTCGTAGGCCTGCGCGAGGTCCCAGGACGCGCGCTGGTCTGCTGCGAGGCACCCCGCAAGACCGAAGGGGCTGCGCGGCAGCGAGGTCCTTCGCAAAGTTGCCACCCCGTCGGCGAGGCAGCGGCGGCGCACGGCGCCCCGCAACTCGGCCCAGGACGGCGGCGAACTAGCGCCGCCACTTGGCGGTGTCAGCGACGTCGGCCTGGAGGTTGCGGAGGAGGACGGCCTTTGTCGCATTGGCGTCGGCCCCGCGATAGGAACCGCTCGGCCATGGCGCTGACGCGGCCTTGGTGGACGCCGCCCTGCCCAAGGCAGGAGCGCCCATAATCGAATCGATAGGTCGGATCGGCGATCGAAATGAATCGGATCGGTGGGAATTGGCAGCCGATTCGGGAGAACTGGAATCGGCGGAAATCGGCAGGACAGTAGGCCTCCATTGAGAAATCGGAATCCACATCGGCATCCCAAGCCGAATCGAATCGGAGTCGGAAGCCATCGACACCGAATCGAATCGGAGGAATAGAAACGAGCCCTGCATGGTGGCTGGCAGTTTTCCCCCTGCGCGTGCAGCCGAAGCCCTTGGGGCTGCCGGCCTGGCGCACCGCCTGCTGCGCGCCCGAGCGGGGCCGGCCCCCGGCCCCAGCTGCCCTCCAACGCGCCCGCGAGCCCGTCGATCGCGGCCCGGTCGGCCTTTCGGCAACGGCAGCGAGGTGCAAGATAGGAAGCCACATTCGAACCCTACCCCGCCACCACGCGATTTTCAACGGGGGAGGCGGGGTTCACTTGGTTCGGAACCTCCCGGGCGAAATTAACCCCACCTCCCCGTTAAAAATAATGGGCGGTGGGGTGGGCTTCGCACGCGGCCGCCGACATGAATGCCCAGGCCTCGGCGCGTCGGGCGTTCGGCACAAGGCCGCGCGGGCAATCGGCGCGGTCGAGCCGGCGACCGGCGCCGCAGAAAACACCTGAGCCTGCCCCAGCCAGGAGCGGGCGGGCCCGATGAGCGCAAGCCCCGTCCGAGGCCGCGCTGACCCGCGAGCGACATGTGTCTGGCCCGCGCGGTCGCGGCGGACGTCAGGATCGCCGTCGGCGCCGCGGCCGCGGCAGGTTGTGACTTGGGCCCCGCTGCAAATCGAAAGGCAAAGGCCCTCGTCGACCAGGCCGCAGCGTCGCGCGCGCGCCGGGGGCCGCCCCGACACATGGGGAGGGCGAATCAGCGGAAGGGCGCGTCGCTGCTGCGCCCGGCAAGGGCCGTGCCGAACAGCGCGTGCGCATCGTCGGCGCAGCGAGAGTGTCAGCCGAGATGCCAGTCTAGACGTTGCACCGCCTGGCGCGGCCGCGCGCCGCGCGCGCAGCCAGATTGAGGTCCGCGGCGGCCGCGTCTGTCGCCGATTCGAAATAAGCGCCGACAAACAGGAATGACGCCTCGACGAGCGTCGGCGCACCCAGCAAGGTCAGGCCCGCCACCTCGACGCGGAGATCGTCAGCGACAGCGCGCGCCCCAAGTCTGCCCGGGTGGACCCGGTGGCCCGAGAGCGCACGGAAGTGAATGGTCTCGGCGGAGGGGCGGTAGAGTTGCCGCTGCGAGGAAATCACCTGCGCGGCCTGCTCGCCACAATTCAAACGAGCAGCCCGATCTCGTCGATCGACCAGGAACTCCCCTGCAGGCGGCCGCTGGCGCGTGCAAGAAGGGGGGAACTAGCCCCCGCCATTCGGATGCACCGCTGGCGCTGCTCGTGCAAGGCCCCCCCGGCGGCCGCGATGTCGGGCGGGCGCCCCGCGCGGGCGGCGCTGGGGCAGTCGAAGCACGTCTGCCTGTGGGAAGAGCAGCGCAACGGGCGCGCTCGACGCGGTGAGCCAGGCGGGCGCTCGCTGGCCCAGCGCGCCCGCTAGGGGCTCGGGGCGCGGCGCGCCGGGCCCCCAGGAGTGCGCCCACACGGGAGTGACACACAGCCGCCTTTGGCCCGTCGAGAGATTGCCCGCCCCTTTGCGGAGGCAGGGGTTGGAGACGCGCAGCGGCCCACCCCGCGCGCCGAGCAGCGCGAAGGGCGCCGGCGAAGAGCCGAAGGACACCATCCACGAGCGCTCTGGCCTCCCTGGCGGCCCACCCATCCGCCCCCGTCGCGCGGGGGGGCTCCGCGCGCGGATGGAGTGGGCCAGGGCGTCGTCTTCCAGCAGGAAGGCGGAGGCCTCCACACGCGGCGGCCTCTCCGCGGTATATTCGCGGCGGAATGCTCCCCGCGCAGGCGCGCCCTCCCCGGCGTTTCCGCCAGCGCGGTAGCGACCCTGGGTGGGCCCCCAGGCGTGTATATTGACGCCCAACTTCGCCAGTGGATCAGCCAGGATGGCGCTCCCGTGCTGATGTGCACTCGCCCACTGGGCGTCCCTCATCGTCATCCGCGTCTAGATCGGAGAGGGGGCCGCGTCGGCGCCAGGCTCGCAGGCCTCGCCCGTGCGTGAGGCTCCGTAAGGATGCCCAGGACAGACGGGGCACTTGCCAGTCCTCGTCTTCGAGCGCCCGCAGGTACCAGGCGACGCTCGCGTCGACGTCGCGAACCCGCTGGCGGCGCGGCGCCGGGCCGCGCAACGTCGACTGATTGCGGCGCGGCTGGTCGGGCGGTGGCGGCCAAGTTTTCCCTTGTAGTGCGGCGCTGCGGGCTCGCGCGGCGTGAATGGCGACGCGGAGAATGTCGCTCGCGCCGCCAGCGGCGTCCGTCTGGTCCAGGAAGAGGCCCGAATAGGAACATCAATGGTTTCCCCGAGCTCGCGCCGCTTTCCTGCGGGACCGTGTCCGACGCCGCTGGGCAAGGGACTGATACGACCAGACGCCTGGAAGGCTGCCAGGCCATGTTGATGTCGTGAGCGAGCTGCAAGTCCTCACGTTGCTTGGCGGGCACATCGCGGAGAAAGCGGAAGCCCGCGACCAGGGTGCGCGCGGTGGCGTCGCATAACGCATGGTCGACGCGACTGGCGCAGCTGTCCGAAGCTCGGCGGCCCCCATCGACATCGCGCCCGACGCGCGTGCTCGCCCTCGAACCCCTGCGCCGCATTGCGCCCGCCGCTTTGCCGCAGCCCGCGGAGAAACTCCGAGTTGACAAAGTCGATGTCGTCGGCGCCCATGCGAATTATGCGCGGGGCGTTGCCGACGCGCGCTGCCGCCTCACAAGCTTGACGGGATAATCAGAGCGTTGTCGTGGCCAACCTTGGCGTAATACGAAGGGACACGCACGCCTCGCCAGTGGAGGCTGGTCTACCGCTGGGATACGAAATTGGAACACAGGCCTTGGCACGCCTGTCGCCCATCGGGGAGGTAGCCACGTGCAGGTAACCGTCGGCGGTGTCGACCATGGCTCCCTGGGCCAAGACCGCGATTCCTCTATGAACAGCACCGTTGGCGACGTAGTGGTGAGATGTGCTACCACCGAAATCTCTTCGGGCCGCCTTGGCCGCAATCGTAGGAGTGCCCCATGCTGGCTGCCATGCGCCTCTGCCGGACGAACGAACCGTCGCATCAGATGTGTTGGCACTGTGTGGCGGGCGTCGCGTCTCCTGCAAACCGACCACCTGGATTTCGCAGTCCTGCAGAAGCTTGAAGAGACCCCAGCACACATCGAGGCTGGCTACGCTAGTCTATGCAAACTTACAAATGTTTAGGCCGTCGCCGTCGGTGTGACTAGGGTCCGCACGCATGCATGCATATATGTACATGTATATACACACAGAGGCCGAGAGAAAGTGAGAAAGAGAGATATGCATGCATATGATACAAATATATAACATATAAAGATGCAGAGAACTGGACCACACTCGCCGCAACCCCCAATTACCCCAACCCTCAAAGGTCCAACCTGTACCAGCGGGGGTCGGGCGGGAGGAGGTAGCAGGTAGGAGATATGGATTCCCCGCAACGACCCTGCGTTGTGGGCCAGGGAGGAGGCGGACGAGTCCGCAGCCCCGAGCTTCGAGGAAGAGACGGGAGGAGGGACAAAAGGGGAGGAGAAGAAGGCGGAGAGGGAGCCCAGTGGAGGAGAAGGGAGCACAAGGCGAGGAGGCAGGCGCCCGCGCCACCTGGTGGAGGCGGCTCGCGGGGCAGCTGCCGTGCGAGGAGAGCCTCAGGCCGCAGAGCCCCACCACCGCGTCCCCGGAGGCGGCCTGGCTTCTCCAGGCACGGCCGCCCTTGCTTTCCCACAGCAGGCGCTCCGTCGACCCCCAAACCAGCACCGTCCAGAAGTATCATTGAAGACTGCTGCACGCTGGGCACACGTCGTGACGATCTGGACGGCCAGCGCTTGCCAGTCAGGCACAAGTGCGGGGCGGGGGGGAAGGAAGAGACAGGCACCTCCAAACAGTGCAGCTCGGCGAGGCGGGCGTGGAAGCACAATGCTGACGTCGGGAAGCCTGCAAGCGCGCTGTGTCCGCCGGCTTTGGGTTTTTCGGCGCAACCTTGGAGGAGGGAGCACGGCTACTGTTCGAGTTGGAGTCTCTCAGCGAGCGGATGACTCGGGAGGGCGCTGGTAGCGGCCCCAAGTCAATATCCACACACGGGGGCCAGCTTAGAGATCTATCGCGGCTTCGATGTTGAGCTCGGCATCGAAACATCGAGGCCATCGAGACACAATCAGATGGCTTGGCGGAGTCCTGTAGTGGCCCAGGCTCAGCGTCCATGCCTGGGTTCGTCGCCCACAACTGAAGGCCAGCTTCAGACGCGGAATCGAGACTGGTGGCCCCACCACTGAATGCACTCACGCCTGAGGAGACACCAGGGCCCCCAAGACCAAGCGTTCTATGCAGTGGTAGGGGCTCCAGCCTGTGATACCTGCGCGAAAGCTCACTAAGTCAATCGACGCCCCGATCTGTGCGACGACGGTGGTAACGCGTCATGTTAATCCTGCTCCTCCGCCTAATCCTCTTCGAGACATTGTCCCCAGGCACGTCGACGCCGCTCCCTTATCTTTGCTCTCGCCCTGCACGAACCAGATGCGTGCTTACTGCTCTGGCCTGGCCAGAGTCACAAGAGCAGCGCCCGAAAACACTTCAAGGGGGGGGGACAGGGACGGGTAACGAGGGGGGCAGGGAGCAACCCGTGCCCGTGCCCTTCCGCCCCGGCCCTCCCACGGCCAGCAGCCCACGGCTCCCCGACCACAGGAACCAGCGCCAGCTCGAGGGACTGCACCTCGAAGCTGTAGCTATACCTCAGAAGAGCCTCCCAGACCCGGCTGATCCAGAGCGACCCCTGAAGGGTGCCAGCCTCCGTCAGCACAGGCGGACTGATTCGAGAGCGGACCAGAGAAGATGCAGCGATGACTCTACCCACAAACGCCTTCCAAGGATCCGCTCGAGGCAGCATGGGTTCCGCAGGGGTCCCTGGGCGCCTCCTTGGGTCCCCAGAGGCCCCCAGAGGTCTCTGGGGGCCCGCGGAGTCCCAAAATCTGCCACAAAGTCCGCAAACCCTCCAGAGGCATGCGAGGCGTCCAACCAAGAAGGCGACACCCGCGCTCCAATCCTGATGCCGTGCCCGATCCCGACACCGATCCGATCCAGCCCGATCCACCCCACGTGCGCGGACCACCCTGCACTGCGGATCGGAAGGCCTGGCCGCTCGCCCCGGCCCTGAGATCCTGGCGTGGCATTCGTTTCGCACTAGGCGTTTTCGACTGGTTTCGGGCCGCGGGACCCTCACTGATCGACCTGGCTCCAAAAATGCTTCGGGAAGATGGGGTCTGGGGCTCCAGTCGTGATGTTGCGAGCTGTTGCTATTTTCGTCGCAACGTCGGATCTCTGAGCGAGCCTCGACGCCGATGGGCCGACTGGGTTTTCGGACGCTTTGGTGCCCTTTCTGGGGGTGCTCGAAGATTTAGGCCTCTGAGCGCTCTCGGCTCAAGGTTTTGGATGCTTTTGGGCCTCGGGGGCCCAAGAGGATGGGCGCTGAAGGCCTGTTGGGGCTTGGAGTTTCGGGAGATGGCTTGCGGAGGCTTCCAAGGACCTCAGGAGGCCCCTGGAGGAACGGCGGATGGGCGAGCCTGGCGAGCTGGCGAGCACGAGGCGCCCCCGCCCAATGTGGGAGGGCGGGCCGCAGGTCGGCTTGCGGCTGGCTCGGATCGGGGGTCTACTGACCCGGGTCAGTCGCGCTGTGCCGCTGTGCAGGATCCTGCAAGATCCAGCAGGATCCTGCGCGCAAGCCCGTGTTTTTTTTTGCAACCCCGGCCATGCAGGATCCTGCAGGAATCCTGCGCTCAAGCTGGCCCCCGTTTGCATTGGCCCCCGTCTCAAGGCTCCCTGTCGGAGAGGGCGTGGCCTCTCTCCGGCATTTCATGATGCCGTCGCCGTTGTCTGTCTTGTGGTTCCCCTGGCACTGTGCCCTGAGATCCGACGCTGCGGGAAAAAAGGACACCGCAGAAATCACCACTGGAACGCTAGACCCCATCTCCCCGCTGCATTTTTCGAGCCAGATCGATATGTGTCCTGGGGCCCGAAGAAAAGCGAACACGCCCGGTGGGAAAAGCAAATGCAGCGCCCAGATCTCGGGGGTCTGGCAAGAGATCGGCGACCCCCTGTCCCCGATCGCGAGGCATGGTCGGCAGAGCTCAGCCTGCTGAGAGTCGCGCGCCACCGCACAGCGTTCCAAGTTCGGGCGGATGGCCATGTCGAGGTCGTGCGTGGGAGACCCAGAAGGCATCGCCTGTGGGTAGCCACGTGTGCGCGACAAGAACACAACGTACTCGCGGGTGAGGACATCCAAGACATGCTCGCGTCGTGAGGAAAGGTGTTTGGCCATTTTCGGCCACTGGGGCCCTTCGCTGGGCCCCCAGACCGTCACAATTGCCCAGGATGAAGAACTGGCCCCGGGGAAAGCTCGGGACTACACGGACCGCCCATTGAAAATCTTCATTGTGACCAGGCCCAACCATTTGCAGCTGTCGGCAACGCAATTGTGGCCATCGTCCTCGGTGAACTTCCCTATGGGGCCATGGGGCCGCGAAGCGTGTGAGGGGTGCGCCGAAACGCAGGTTGGAACCGCGCGCGGGCGCTGTCAGTGGGGCCATCGGGGGAGCTTTCACTGGAGCCACGAAACGTGTGAGGGCTGCGCCGAAATTGAGGGTGGGACCGCATGCGGGCGCTGCCACTGGGGCCGTCGGTGGAGCATATTATGGCGCCACGAAGCGTCTGAGGCGTGCGCCGAAAACGGGGTGGAACTGCATGCGGGATCTGCCACATCTTTTGCCTGGATATTCATTATTCCGTGCAATATGTCCCGATGATGTCTCGTAATCAATGGGCTTCACCGAAGACATGGGCAAGAAAGGATAATGCCGTTAAGCATGCATTGAGATAACACTGAAGGGAGGAGGCCGGCCCGCCGGCCGACGCGCGCGGCCGCGCGCGAGCGCGCTCCTTATCCGCTACCCCAGAGCAACAAATAGGGCAGTTGCGGGAGCAGAGCGCCCAAGACAAGAAGAAACGCAGACAGTGCAATAAGAGAAACAGACAGAGAGGCGCAAGCAGGACGAGTGAGACGGGCAGGAACCTGGTGGCGCGGAGGGGCGCATTGACTCCCCCCGCGGCGGGATACGTAGAGCCGCCCCGACCCCTCACCCACCTGGCCTGTGCACATGTACAACCACCGGAGCGAACCCCCAAAAGAAAAGTTGCACCGCTCGACGGTGGGTGCCGGGGGGCGGAAGGCTGGAGTAGCCCGACGTTTCCCGCCTGAGCTATCAATCGCAGCTCAGGTCTCAAAGCCCGCGCACACCTTGCGCACCCGCTCGACAAAGTAGTGCGATCCAGCGACGACTGTGTCGCACTGGATCCAGCTCATCTTCTTCTTCATCTTTTCCAGCGGCCCCTCGACTCACGAGAGTCCTCCCGGCGCCAATCTCTTCTTGAGCCCCGGTCACTTGGTGGGATCCAATCACTAGGCTCACTCTTGCCCCGGCCCTTCTCCGACGACCTCGCCTTCGGCGCGGGCGGAGGCGCGGGCGCTCGCAAAATACTTGACGTTCCAGAAGAGCGATGGAACCTCTCATTGTAATCATCAGGACTGAACCATTGCCGCGTTTCACTGCGGCCAGTGACTGGCTGATGTCGAGAAACATGTGCATGATAACCTCGGATCTCTAAAGTCTCGCTCTTGTCTTCGTAAGTCTACGGTCGCGTCGTAGATGCCGCCCATGATCGGCCCAGCGCCATCGCCGTCGCGTGCGGGGCCGCCGCCCGGCGAAACAGCCGGTCTTTGGGGTATGAATTCCTGGTCCGCCCACGTTTGAACTCTGGCGGAACCGACCCGTCCAGTCTCGCGGCCCGACGCGGCTGCGCCAGCAGACGCAGGCGAATGGGGAGCGGCGCGATAAGACTGCTTCCGGCGCGAGAATCGCGGCCGCGAAGGCGGGCGAGGGCGCGGCCGAGCTCGCTGCGGGGCAAGGCCTTCAGCAATGGAGGCCGCGGCACCTGCTGGCGACCCAGCCTGGCCTGTCTCAATGGGGAAGTGGGCTGTGCCGCTCTCCCCCTTTTTCTTCTCAAGAAGATGGATAATTCCAATGGCGCTATCGGTTTGAAGACTCCAAAGAAGCTGTTAGCGAGACAAATAATGGCACTTTGTTGGGGCTCTTTCAATATATTTATGAAGACAATAGTCTCGGGAATGTCGGGGCAATTTTGTCGCGCGGTCTTCGGAACCTCATTTCCAAATCCATCAAGCCAACTACGAAGCAAATCGAATGTTTCGATTGCTGTTCGGATCCGACAACCCAAAGCATAGGCATCCCGCTGGAGTGAGTCGGATCTCGAAGTACGCTGCGCCTCATGCCCAGGAACAATAATATAACCTCGCGTACAGCTAATAGAAATCTCCCCCCATCTTCCATGAGTAGGGATACGGTCGAACGTTTGATCCCAAATCCAATCTACAAGATCATGCAGTCCTGGCGGTACGGCATGAATCGTGTCCTTACCCAATGGTGTCGCATTTGGCTCAACCGATAGGTATTCAATGATAAACTGTGTTGATACCTTGGTTACATCTGGCCTGTGCTACGTTGCATTGTTGTGGTCATAACCACATATGGAGCCAGAAATAAAAAATCAAATCAAGCCAGAAGGGCAACTCTCTATTCGGACGAATCATTTGATGTCGCTGTGCGATGTGTTCGTTGGACACGCCATTCGACATCTCAGCCGTCTGCTCACGTTGCAAGATTACATCATCACTGCGGCCTGGCCGGTGATGAGGTTCAACAACGGTTTGAAAATCAATGTCTCCTATCCTGGTCAATGCGGAAGCTCGGTTCGCTGCTTCGAAACTCCCCGTCAACACTTGCATTGCTGGAATAGCGAATCCGATCTCCTCCATCTCTTGTTCCCACCGGGGCCAGCCCACCTCCGGTTGGATTTGATCTGCGCTAACACGCCCCCAATCGAACACAGCCAGCGCAGAGCACTTCATAGGGCGAGCATATTGGTCCAGATCGGGTGTCCAAATATATGGCCACCATTTGGCGGCCGTGGGGCGATCGCCCCCATGCTTGTGCATCAGCCAACCAATGAATCTAAGCCTCAAGGGTTCAAGGTACTGGAAGACAAGCTCGCGTCGCGCAGGCGGCTGTGCCGAGGCACTGTTGGGGCGCCATGAAGGAACAGCCCCTGGCATCGAAGACATGAATGCACCACCAGCTGATGCCACCTTGAGACGGGCTGGCTCGTTAAAAAACCATTGGCGCTGATGCTGTTCAACCTTGCTCAAAGTATCAAAAGCATCAGCGGAACTCTTGCTCATTGCTTTTAGTCTATAAGCAACGATATTGGATCGGTTCTCTCCCCTTGATAGAAAAAATCCACGTTCTGTTTGTGCTGGGCGAGAGGGCAACCTCCCACGCAGACCACTCTTGTGAAAAGATCAAGTTCCACGCAAGACGGTGGCGCGCGATTTCCCCCAGCCTGTTTAACCGGCGACAGTTGCACAATTCGAAAAATATCATTAGAACGTGCTTCACCCGTTGTCACAAGAGCCCCATCGCGACAGATGCGACGCCGAAGGCGGGTCAGTACCAGTCCGTTGAAGACGACAACGCACTGCCAATTCTCGCTGCGTGTCGCATCAAGATCCCAGAAATACGGGGTAATTGCGCGAGGCCGCTGTCCCCGAGTGGGTAGTCCACCGCCGATAGAAGCGGCGCCCTCAGCCGGATAAACCCTGTTGGGTGGAGCCTCGCCGTCCTTCCGCTGGCTGAGCCAGTGGGGAACGTACTTGGCGTGCTCGGGAAGAAACTCATGCTTCGTTGGTATCAATCTGAGAATGCCGTAATCAGGTGCTTTGCACAATCCACTGAGCTTGTTCGGGCACTCAATGTTCCCGTTTCCCAGTGTTGACTCGCTCATGGCTTCCAAGGAAGTAACATGCAAGAAGTGTCCATGGCATCGTGCCATCCCAAACTCGCAAGGAGCACGCATGCGCTCTATGCTGTGAGCAAAACAAGGATGTCCCTGACACGCGCGAAAGAACAGTGGCATGGGCTTGGTGGCCCGTTCCGCTCTATCAACAGTGATGACTAGATTCCCGTTTTCCTCATCAGCGACTGTGTCGTGTGAGGTGTCTGGGTTCAGGAAAGAATGCCAGTGCGCATTTATTTGCGTTCCGTCAATAATCAATATATCATCGGCTCGAATGCCGAGAACATCGATATCTCCTGACGGCATCATCGTCAAGGCGTGTATTGCAAGAGCAGTCGTGGCGTGTGCGATACCATATGTCGTCATCTTCTGGACGAGGTGACCCATATACACCCACCCGCCCGATCATCGGGCATACTCAGCGCAATTTCTAGCCATGTACACCGCGCGCTCACCTGCAACTTGCGATTGTAAGTGAGGTCGGTGGCTGCATTTCCGCCGGAAATCTGAACTTCCCAGCATGGCAGCCCCGCGATTATTCTTTACGAGCTTTGCCTCCGCTTCCTCGGCTGCGCCGGTGGCGTCGCTCGGCGGCGCCAGGGGGACGAATGCGTTATAGACCTCCTGCGGAAGGAAGTCTGGCCAGTCATCCGGATCAAACTCTGCCTTGAGAAACTCGAGCGCTTGCTCAGAACTATCTGCTTCTATTTCCCCATGCATTGCAAATGTGGGATATTGTGCCATGCGTGCGCTGTCTTTGATCGCATTATAGGCGCGCCCGCGTGCAGCTGTAATATGCGGAGGCACTGGGCCAGCCCCGTGGGCTTCAGTAGCCTGCTTTCGCACTTCATCGATCGTATTCCCCCGAACATTCTCTCGCTGCTGCGGAGCAAAATACGAGGGTTCCCCTTCGGTATTCAACGTCGCGCGAGCGACATTTCTAACTCGGCCTGGAGGGTCTTGCCCCTCAGGACGGAGCTGTTTATGGTCAGGCGTCGGCGGGGGGCTCGCGCGCATTGATAAATTCGCGGCTGCAGGACTTGCGTCAGCATCCACGCCGTCACCGCGCGCCAAGTACAACTTCTCCCCAGAACAATGGATCCTCAGCCCATTGCCCATCGGGCCATTTTCCTCCTAAGCTTCGTCTGCAGGCGACCCGCCGTTGTCTTTGTCGGGAGGGCCTTCAACCACAAGGGTCCGTGCACCTCCTCCCTCGCCGACATTAGCCCTGGCTGCGCTGGCCAACGTCGCAGGGTCGATCATCATTCTGATATTTGGGACCCCCCCCCGTAGGGACGAAGTCCGAATATCGCGGGTGAAGGAAATTACGCAAACAATGAGCCCAATTTTAAAAAGGCAGCGAGCGCTCAGAGGGCTCGTTCCTCTTTTTTCTCGCTCGGTTAAAATAGCCATGCGCCCGAGTCAGCATGTCGTATTTCAAACAAGTTGCTTCTTCAACGGTGCGGCCCCCAAAGTTATCAGCATTTGGACGGCCGGGGCGAACTCGCCAGACCAACGTGAGTTCATTGCGAAGTGATTGGTGCGCTCGGCTCGATTGCGGTCCAAAATATACGGCTATAAAAATTCCCACTCATTTAACAACCTCCGACACAGGATCATTGCCCGGGAGATCGCTTGGAGGCGACGACAAATCAATCTGAGACAAAGCATGTGCTACCTGTGCCTCTGGCTGAGAGAAGCCCCTCTTTATTGCGATGAGGATCGAAACGTGGTGGGCCCCTTGGAGGAGGCATTGGAGGTACAGGCAGATCCTTCGGGCTTCTAACGCCCGGCGTGTCTGCCTTTGCCAGAGATGGTTCGTCCCTCAAAGAAGGCCTCCATGCATCTCGTATACCTGATGGCGATGCCTTTGTCTCTCTCTTTGGAACATGATCAGAATCCCGCGGCTTAGCCGCTGCCTTCGGGGCTGGCGCAAAAGAGGAGGCGGAGGCGGCTTCGCCGCATTGCCTGACAGCGGACCCCCCGCGATTTCTGCCCCCTGGCGGCGGCGCCGCAGGAGGCAAGCCCCTTTCCTGAGAGTCGTTATCCGACCCAACAGCCGTCAGATCCCCCTGGGTTTTCGGAATCGGAGGCGCGGGGGGCCCAGCGACTTCGGGGGGCGAAGGTGCAGGTTCCTGGGGGCCCTCAAAACGCAGAGGCGGCTTGGGCGCGCGAAGAGCAGACCTGCCCGCCGGCTGTGCCGGCGGCTTGGCCTTGGCCCCCTCTTGTCTCTGAGCCAACTGATTCCTCCTCTCCCCCGCTCCGTCCGGAAACGGGCGTGGAAACTCGAATTTGCAACCCTTGCTCTCCAAGTGTTCCCACGCATTCTCCATCGAGGAGTCATGCTCAAGCTATGGTGAAGCATTTTCTTGCCATTCGATCGGCGATAGAGCAGGAGCTCATCCGCATTGCTGATTTCTGAATTTATTTTTCAAAAGGGCTCTCTCTTTGCTCCTCCATCGTTCAACTTTGAAACGCCTATCAGCAGCTTCACCTTCTTCCAGCAAGTGTCGCAACATTGTCCAAGCACCGCCCGCGTGCGCATGGCATGGGGCGGGGCTCCAATGGTAAATGCGCATTTCAATCATCACAACTTGATCAGTATTATTGGTACATTATTGTGTTGGACCACCGTCACCAGCGACGGCCTTCGGACAACTCCAAAATACGATTTCTGCAGAATTCCAATACCCGTCACAAAAGATTTCTTTCTTCTGCCATTCCGTATCGCAAGTGGGTCGCAGGATTGCCATCTGGATATGCAAAAGAATCGATTCCGACATCCGTCTTCCTCGCGTTTCCCCCGTACTCTGGGCCGGTTGGAAGGATCTGGTAACCTTCGAGAATCGAATGAAGCGCCCCATCGGATGTTCCGTGGGACTGCCTAATCCAATATTGGCCTGAAATTAGCTCTGCCAATGTATCCTCGTTCACTTTGCGAGGTGACGTCAACTGAACACACTGCTCTTGTTCGGCGTGCTCTACACTTGCAACCTTTTCCCACGCGATACGTCAGCAATCGTCTTCGGTTACCCGGGCGCCGTGCGGTCGCGTCGCGCGATGAAGAACTTTGCCCAATGTGGGATCACCTGTTCTGCAGACAGAGTTAGTCGTTTCGTACTGTCCTGGAGCAACTGTTCTGCCAACCGTATCTCCATTTGGCGCAGCGCACAAACGATCATAAGCTGCACGATGCTCACATGTTTCATTGTTCTTTAGTTTTCGCACCAATTCATCATGACCTTCTTCTGGCCACATATTATTCTCGCTGTAAAAACGTTTGGCCAACTCATTGGCATTCAAGGGCTTCAAGGAAACAATAGTTGCGGGCTGTCCGCCATCTCCGCCAATCGATCCAATCGTCGACTGGCGTGGCAACTTAATTGGCCATCTACGAAGACCATCAGGCTCGAATGGAGGATATTTCCTGTTTTTCTTACCCAGGCCTCTTCCCCCAGAGTTCTCTGGACACTTGTCTCTTAGCGCTTGTTCACAATGTTCCGCAGGGGAAGCAGCAGTTGCTACTCTAACAGGTTCCACTGAACGTGCCCGACTTTTGATTGAACTCATGGCTGTGCCAGGTCCAATAGAGTCACCTGTGTCACTCGGATTTTGGGACGGTTCCCCGGTAGGACTGGCATTCGGAACTGCGCCAGCAGGGCTAACCTCCAATTGATCATCCTGCCTTGGCGAGGGCTGTGCCCCGGAGGCTCGCCAGACAATTCGCTTTGCAGAATTCGCAGGTGAGTGAACAAGTGGTCGAGATGCGTCCAATGCGTATACTGCCTCCTGCATGAATTGATCAATAAGGATACGTTCCCCAACGCGGAGCGTAGCTCGCCCCTCAGGAGGCGCGCCAGGAATGTAAAGCAAGCTCCTCTTAAGAAAGAAATGATATCGCCCCATTGCAAGTATGTATCACTGCTGTTGAAATAAAATATTCCCACCCTTGCGAAAACAAAGCGCGCCGCGCCCCCTCTCCTGCTCCAGCGGAGTTGAGGGGAACTGTAATAAGTGGGTCGGCAAAAAGGGAGCGCTCCCAATCCCGAAACCGGAGTGCCGCGCTCGGTAGGGCACCAGTTGGTCCAACACAAGACGTGCTCCTCATAGGTACCTCCGGTCTTCGTAAATCCACATGTTCGCAGCTCGTTGTTGTGAACCCACCCCTGAGCGGCTGAGCCGCCAGAGGGTTGACAAAATAACCGAGCTGCTAGACGCGCTGCTTGTATCGTGTGATCAGCCAGTATCCCTCCTCCTTGAACATCGACGGTTGCGCCGTCTCTGTCCAATTTGCATGACTCCTGTTGGTCAACAAAATGGCGCGCGTCACTTGAGGCGTGGCAAAGTTTCCAGTGACAACATGCACCGTCCAAACTCGTTATTTCAGGTTGAATCCCTGCAGTCTTGTACCGTTCGATGCGCTGATTCATGCGTGCCCGCAACGAGGTAGCAATGTCGTCCGATATGGGCTCAATTTTGAATGTGTCATTCTCCGGTTCCCAAAATCTATGACCTCCGCCAATATGAGATACGTGTTTGGCTCCCGCCTTAAAGCGTTTTACAGCTTCATCGATCATTCCCTCAGCTGTCTCGAAGAATTTGCCAAGCAATGCCATCAGCTTCTGAGGCTCAGCATTATTCTGTTTCGCCCCGGGAAGCCCCATGATATTGCAATTGTTTGCATCAGAGATATCATTCATGGACCAACACACATTTCCACATATATATATATATATATGTATGTTGCATTGGCGTGTGTTCCCTGGGATGAAGTTTCCCATGTGGTTGGAAACTTGATTATTCCACAAGTTGTCCTTCATCATGAATTCCAAGAGTGTTGGTCCGCACGCTCCGCATTTAATGTCTACGTCCGTTCCGTGAAGACTATCTCGCACGAAGAATTGCGGGCTCGCGCTAGGGCCAAGCCTCTTCTCTTGCGCATCACTGCGCTTGCATGTATAATCAGAAACAACATGCATGGCAGCACCCCAATACGTGCATCCTCTGTGTGAACTCTGTTCCAAAGGCCAAAGGAAATCACGCGGGGGTCTGCCAATTCGCACCATGGCGGCCAGATCCTCACCGCTGTAGGGGAATTCGCCCATGGCCGTGCACTTCCGCCAATACTGTAAAGGCTCGGCACAACTGCTGACACTGAAGCCATGCCGACGAGTTTTTGATGTAAGGATTTACCACGTCAGCACACAGCGCTGCTATCTCTGTAATGCAGCGGGCCCATTCATCAGGCACTTCGTCGTTTGACAGGGGCGCGGCTGTGCAGGCCCCTGTTTGCTCCCTGTGATGTAGCAAATTCTAAATTCCACGAGCCAAATAAGGCGAATCAGATCCACCGCCCGCTCCTTCCGAACGAGGAGGTTCAGGCGGACCAGGATCAGGAGGCTGACCTCCTCCTCCGCCCTCATTTGGGCCGTCAGGGTTCTGTCCGCTGTTTCCACCGCCGGATCCAGCACTAGGCCGCGATCCCCAGACCCCGGCAGCGCCGGCGCTGGGATCACTAGAGGAAGCACTTCCGCTCGAAGCGCCAGGCATGGCACCAGAGCTCGAGGAACTAACTCTCCACACAGCGCATCAGCGGGCGCACCTGAAATTGTGATGTCTGAACAGATTACTTGTTCTTCAACGCGCAGGGTCGTCCCAGTTTTGGCCACTTTGACGGGCCGCTGATCTCAATCGTCGCCCATCCGCATCAGCGGGGAGTTCGCCTTCTGGGCCAGCGCGCTGTCTTCTCTCAAGGGTGGCTCTTCCCTCTCAGGCGACTGCGTCGCTGAGCAAAGTGTGGCCTTCTTGATTCGGGGTTCTCCTTGCCCCTCACCTTCGCAGCGGCGTTTGCTCAGGGCCTCCCCAACCAGCGCCTGCAAGACCGCATTTGCTTTAACTTTAGGCTCTCCTTTGACGACTGGAAATGCAAAATGGGCCCCCCAGCTATCAACAGCAGGGCTGCGTGAAGGCCTATTCTTAGATGGTCCCCAAATATACATGAGGACAACTTCATCAGTCCATTTGTCAACGGTTTTGGTGGTGACAAAATATCATGTCCCTGCCGCGTAAAAAGCTTGAGCAGTCCCGAGCATCGGTCCAATTATTTCTCCGTGCCCACAAAAACGGACGGGTTTGCTCGTCGGGACTCATGGGGGCCCTGTGAAGAATCTACATCTCAACGTGGTGCTTGGGTCCACGTGCGATTGAAAATACTGCCATTCTTTGATCTGCGCAAAAACTGGAGACGGACCATCAAAATTGCCTCCGAAACTCCCGTCTGAGTCCGGCTTGCACGTTGCCCAGCAAACAATCCATGGGTCAACAGACCTTTTTTGTATATAAACGCTGATCCACTGATTCATTGACCGACTTCAGGTCCTCGTTGAGTGCCATGCCAACACTATCTGTCCGAGAATAGTTGCAGCCATTTCGTGTCATCACATCTTGCTGCGCCCATCGTCCGCGAAACATTCGCGGCACCTTTTCACCACGAAGAAAATATTTATTATTTTACATCATCCCCGAGTTCCAAATTGTACGTATGTTGTAATTCAACGTTGGTCAATTCTCTGGTAAAGAATATCCCGGAAGGCTTCGGCTCGCTCGGTTCCAGCTCGCCGTCTGAATGATCCGTGACGATCACCTCTGTAGCGTCGAGAATATTCTTGCAATGTTCCGATGTATACATAACTGGCACTTTCAGCTCCCCTAGCGGCTGTGCCGCTCAGGGGCCACAGGCTTCCAGTTTCTCAGTAACCTTCTTCACAATCTTAGATGGACTATTCGTAATGAAACAATATCGAAGGCAATCACTATCATGAGTAGAAGCGGCGCGGCTGTCTCCGCTGCCCAGCAAGTTTTACAGCGATGTTCTGGGCAATTCGAATTCTCATAGCATTCCTTAGGCAGTGCCGTTATCCGGTCCTCTGCCTCTTCGTCTGGCAATTGCTTGTCCTCTATGAGGTTAACTTTGGACTGTGTCCGGGCGATGCCCGAGAAATACCTGCACCCTATGATCTTGCACAGAGAAAACCACTTTTGCGTCGTGCGCACCCCATGCGGTCGCGCCGCCGAGAGCACGCGGGTTCTTGTTATCAGGCGGAGGAACGGCCGGAAGGCTCATGAATAATGCCCGCGGCTGGCGAGGGGGGAGCGGCTGCGGCTAGGCGGCGGCTCCTCCAACGGGGCGCGCGACCGATAATGGCCCCGCGCCTGCTTGCGAGAGAGAATGGCAGCGGCACGTACATTATGACATGGCGAAGAGAGAGAGAGAGAGAGAGAGAGAGAGAGAGAGAGAGAGAGAGAGAGGGAACGCATGCTGCAGCGCGCGCAAGATAAACATGAAGCTATTTTGCAAACTCACATGTGTAATATTCGGCAAGCTTGCAGTCCTTACCGCGCATGCGTGCCGTCGCATCTCCGCTCCAAGCCATTGCTAACAATGCTGGATGTCGAAGCAATGGTCCACGGCTTCATCATGAAACTCCATTTCCTGTCTTTCAACCCATACGCACACCCATGCAACGCTGTCTTGTGCAATCCTATTTCTCGCATGAACGCTTTCACCTGAGGATGCTTCCAATACATGCGCTGACTGGGCCACTCAATGCAAACTATGCCCCCGCATCGACGACAGCGCGCGCGATCTCTCTAAAGTTCAAGAAGAAATACCGAACATCTGCTCGAATTTCTCGGAGCCTTCCAAGGGATCTATGATAACCCTTGCGGGAATAGTGAGCTTCATTAACATACTGCCAGGGGCGGCCCCCGCGCGCGGAATCGAACCCACAGCGAAATATGTTTTCCCTGAAACTCCATACTATCCGTTAATTATTTAGTTGTACTTTTTCTGTACTCATATCCTCGCTTTCGGTATATCGTATACCCCGACATGAGTTCTCAACGAAGTTTCTTGGATCACCTATCTTGCTGTTTGGCCCGCCGCAGTATTCAAGTATCAACCTTTCTCCATTCCACTCGTTTCTATCAACTGCTGGGTCCTCTGTCCGTTGATCTATCGATAACATCAACTCATCGTCGTTCAACTTTGCTGCAGCCACATCGGCAATCTCATTGCGATCCAATTCCTCAGTGGACTATAAAGGTCTATCTGGAATATCCGATGAACGTAGCCATCATCCCTTTATCTTCTCGCGATTTTCGCTGGTGGGAGTTTTTCATGAATCCATCCTTATCGATCCCAGAGGGTCCATGGCTGTCGGCGCTACCGGCTGTGCCGGGTGCTACACCAGCTCCTTCTTCAGTGGCCGCCGCAACGTCCATCTTTGGTGTCTTGGCCATGTCCGTCTGTTTTATAAGAACGGACGTCACTGGCAATCCTTCGGTTACCCTTTTCTCTTCATGCATCTTTTTGCTCTTCACAACACCCCCCGGACGCGCCGCAGCCTTCGCACCTATCCGGGGCTTGAGAACCCCCCCGGGTTTCAGGGGAAGTCCATCAGTGAACGTCGATGCAAGATAGTCCTGGTATCGATTGACCTTCTAAAACTTAAGGATGGCTACGTTACCAAAACAAAGAATCTTGACCCACGCAGTAGGAGCAGTGAAACGTTTTGCGCCGATATCGGCGGCCTCAGTTTGGGTACGTTCGCATGGTAAAGTAACACCTCCACGAATAATTTGCTCAGAAATTAAGGCAGCATCTATACGGCGGGCGCGCGGAAGGTGTATTAATTTCATTGAACCTCCCGCCTTTATCGCTTTACATGCAGCCTGGTTATCTTCCGTGAACGCACGTGGGACCTTTCTTTGTAGCAAGATTTCACACGACGACAGGGCAGGAAGCAATTCAGTTCGCAATGCCAAATCTGCTGCAGCAATTTCTGCCTCAAGCGCACCATGGAAACGCAAGTTTGCCTACGAGAGGCCATGCACTGATTAGCTCGTGCGAATGGTGCCCGAATCACTTGATGACTGGCACTCGCGCTGAAATGCGTCCATAAGTCACTCGCAAGATTTGCATCGGAGTATTGCCGAGTCGAAATATCCTCCATTTTGTCGCCGACCCATGACGTCATTTTGTACAGAGTCGTGGATTTGATGTAACATTTCACGCGAAAGAATCATGTCCTGTTGTTCGGTCCATTTCGCGATACAGCTTGCTGCGTGACAGACTGCGCGCAACGAATCGTATCGGGCCATTCTCGCACCATGCAAGATCTGCATGGTAATTTTTGCAGCGATAGGCTGAAGGACCCCTGACTGCGTCGGTGGTTCTGGGTCATCTGGGCCAGGTTCCGCGGGCAGGCCGGGAACCTCGATCGTCTTATCTGGAGAACCTGTGTCAATGCTGATTCCAAGCGCAGCTGCTATCGCTTCCTCCGCAGGCGGGTGTTTCTCCCCCCGCGGACCTCCTCGTCTATCTTCAAAATCAGCCAACTCGGGACCACATGACGTGCCAACAGCAGGGTAGGTCGCGGGGTCGGTGTCAGTTAATTGCGCATAAAGCGTGACACAGGATTCAAGGAACTCAATCATATCATATTCAATGGCTCTGACCAATCTTGGCGTTCGGGGTTGATGCGGCTCAGTCGGCTGCGCCGCTGAGTCACCCCCCGTTTCCTCGTCGTCACTCTCTACCGCAGGACCAGTGGTAGACGGTTTCGGTGCCATCGGCGGCGGAGGGTCAAGAACGGTGGGTAGTTCACCTTGCCACTCTACTCGCTGCGTGGATAAGTGACGTTCACAGCCCACATACCGCGCAACGCTGGTCGGTGGATCGATATCAATGCCTCTGGGGCAACCTGCAGAGGCTTCTTGCAATAGACGCCAGCCCTCTTCCAAGTTCTCTTTGGGCCCGGGCAATTTGAAAACGTCAACATAAATATTGAGAAATAAACGTAGTTCAATTTGAAGATAGCAATTGCGCCAAGGACTGCATGTGATAAACCCTTTTGAGGTCACGTGTCCCTCGCAGTGCTGCTCCCAATACCAACCAGAATCAGGATGTCCATAAAGTGATAAACTGAGAGGGCATACAGGATTTCGCATGTTCTTCCAAGCGGATGGCCATTCTTCTCTCGGGAGGAAAATCTATGTCGGAGTTCCCCCCAATTTGGACTGGGTGTAAGCTTGTTTAGCATCCGCCTGTTGAATGTCGTTCCCCTCGAAGAGACCATAAGTATCGGCGGCCTTGCTGGCCTGCACGGTGGCCGGGCTGCTAGACAGCTCCTGAAACAAAGCTACTTCTTTGTTTCGATCCCTAACGTCGGATCCATCAAAGACAGCGCAGCCTTTGTATTTGCGGTCTGTGTGCCCGATTGGAGTCCGGAGTTCTTCTCAACCAGGATCGCGAACAGGCGTCCAAAATGGGTTGTTTGTCCTTTTCGCTGTTTAACAACATCACTGTATTCCATCACTCTCGACTCACCCCAAGCACCGATACTTCTCAATCGACCCCATTCGATTCGCATCGCTTTGCGAGCGTCCTGATTCACCGCGGCTTCAGCCTTGGATGCGGATCTTGCCACGGCTGCTGGACTCTGTTGCGATTGAAAATCAACTGGAAACTCATATGCCTGTTCAATCACCCGAATGTCATCGGTACACGGATTGTATAAGTAGTTTGTATCCTACCTTTCTTTCTCACGATACGATTGAAGACGCGACTCAGGCGACTGCAATGGCACGCAGGGAACGCTACGTCGCGAAGCGGCGGCCGCCGGACTCGAAGTCAGGCCATTCCCGTTAAGCCTAGACAGTTGTGCAAACACGATATCCTCACTGACTGTGTCAGGAGGAGCCCCGTCTCTCAGGATAGCCCCACCATGCCGTGTCTGTTTCCACCACACTTCCTCATCATCAGATGTATCTTGGTCGCTCCCAGAGCCAGCGTCGGTGGCAGATTCCGCTGGGGCTCCCGCGGGGCGCAGAATGGCACGCCAGTCTACTTCAGTGTGCACTGGCACAACTGCATCTCCTTGCGTCCTTCGTCGCATTTCTGCGCCTGGATGAGCATTGCTCTCTGGTTCTGGAGATCGACTGCGTCGATTCCGGTGTCGCGGAGAAGGGCGGGGCACGGTCCCGGGTCAACGATGCCGACGAAGCCTCGTTTCTCTAGACGGAATTGCTCCACCGCTTTCCTTCGCTCCGCATGGCTCACGTTAAACCACCGACTGGGGTGCATGCCCGGGTTTGTAGAACTGGGCAGCTTCTTGAGCCATTGTGCTCCATGACGTGGATCTGGGTCAGTGACTCAAACCCGCAAACGTGTTACGGGTACACAGTCAGGATCGGAATGCAAGACAACTCGCATGCTGCAAGTGTTCCTTCTGCCCTTTTCCCGTCAACTCTTCTTTGCTACGGCCCGCATCAATGCGTCTATCTTCGTAATGCTCCATAATGTCTAAGTTCTGCGCGGTTCGAGCCAGAAAATGCCCTGGTCCAGGCACTCTCGATCGTGGCTGTGCCACTGAGAAATTAGACTGACGATCCAACCCGTATTCCGTGTGGGCAAGACCAAGCTTTTGTATTGGGTGGTCATCGGGTTGAGAATCTAGCTGAGGGCCTCTACCATCTGGCACCACAGGCACGTCATCCACAACAATTCCCCCCAGACGATCGTCGTCGGAGTCATCCTCATCATGGGGTTGCGATGCGACCTCGCCTCGCATTCGAGGCGGTGGCTTAGATGTACTAAGATCCATCGTCGCTTGCGTTCCTGACCTGGGTCCTTGACCGGCTGCGCCGTCAGGAACACCACTAGAAGGGATGAGCACGTTCTTAACTGTAGTTTGTGCCATATCATATGCTTCACGCGTACGGAACTTAGGTTCTTGGTCTGGCGCAGGACCGTCTAAAATATTGCCATGAACTTGATCTGACTTCTCGATGATGATTGGGCGCTTGTCAGTAAGTCCCCGCCCAGTCTCCATATTCAGACCATCAAGTTGTCGTAGCGGTGTCACGTGGCTCTCTGGTCCAACCATGCCCCCCGCTTTATGTACAGAGCCGAGGTATATCCCCGAAACTATCGCCCCGCCTGTTTTGGCGATCCGAAACCTAGATTCGGGTGGAGACATGAATCGAATGAGAGAACCGAATGGAAGAAGCGGGGCAGCAAAATCGCGTCCGCATCTGCGCCTCCACGATGGCTCACCGTTCTCAGGGGCCCCTGCATTGTAGCAAAGACAAAAATATCGAACAGCATGCGTCCAAAAAAGGTGGGGGAAGGCCCGCTTGCATGAGCAGTGCTCGTACCCACATCTGAACAATTCTATTGGACGGTTCCGCAACGGCCATGAGCGTCTTGTTGCCAGGGATGGTAGCATCATGCGCTATCTTAAGTTCGATGCACGCCCTTGCGAGCTCTCCAGCACCGTCAGTATAGCAGTACTCAAACTTTTCTCCTGGGGGCTTTGAGGTTAATCACAAACATACATACGTGAACCACTAACTTGTCGTGCACGCCCTGAGCTGCCATGAAATCGGTTGCCTGGTCGCGAAAAGTCACGCGCGGAGCCCCCGCGATAAGTCATCCATCGCAAGCCAGTGATCCCTGGTGGTCAGGTGTCCGAACGTCGCGGGATTTGCGCATGGTCGTGGTATCCTCAGCCTTTTGCTTTGCGCCATCCTTTTTTGGCGCCGCATTGCCTTTGCCCAGTTACATACTGCGCAATAAGGATTCGTAGGAGTATGAGCAAGCAAATGCGAGAGGGAGGCAGCGCTCTTTTTGAGTCGCTCCGTTGCAGAGATCGGCGCCTCAACCTCAGCATCTTCTGGGTCAAATTCGGGAGGTACGTCAATATCGACGAGATCATCTTCTCCCGGGCCCTCATTTGCATCCTTGCTTTGCCATGGGGCGCCGATTATGTTAGTCAGCTCGCGATCTGTGCTGTGGGGCATGAGTCCAGAGACCCCATGCCAGCAAGGGTTCTCAGAATCGATTGGACACCCACCGGCTATGCCGCGGCATGATTTCTAACAATCAACGACTGTGCCGTGATTGGAAGCAGATGAAGAACTTACAGAACTCACGACGCCCCTCGGTGACTTCCCCCAACCGCACTCACGAGCTGCATGAAGCATAAAAATAAGCGACTGTATCCACAGAGTCTATGGCGGACGGAAATGTCTGCTCAGCCGACGTCGGCCTTCCATCTGCGTCGCCATGGTTACCAATCATCTCATGTGTGTGCAGGTCTACGGTTGCGCGACTCTGAATGGAGCGGGGCGGAGGACCTCCCGCAGATTCCACATCATCCAGACATGTCTTGGCGCCTGACGTCACGCAACACCACCGCTCGGGAGCAACGGGCTGCCCGGCGGCAACCGCGCACATCCACTGACCCAGCGCCTCTCTGCCGGATAGGGTCAAGTATGATATCTTGCCCTCAACGACCAGGTCCACCCTGTGACCGTTGGGCAGAGGTAAGCAGGGTCGTTGACCTGTGGCCAAACGAAACTAAAGCCGTGATCCATGCACCGCTCTCCCACCGAAAACACAGCCGGTGTATCCGGCAGGACTAATGCTTCAAAATTTCCATCCCTGATATTGGGGCATGTGACGCAAACTGATCCGAGGGCCCGCGAGGAACCGCCAGCAGTGTTCAAGGTGATCGATTCCCCCAATCGTTTGATCATACCCATTGCGCCTGCAGCTCGAAAAAATTTCTCTGCGATAAGGTTATATACACGGCCCGCGTCGACTACGAACCGAAGGGTGCCGTGATGCACAGGCGATTTATCTCTGCGCCCGGCAGCGGCTGCGCCGCGCTGGGTGACCCTTTCTTTCTCTTCGGACGCTAGCCAAACATGCCAAACTTCATCGGCCAAATCAGATGCTATGAGCTGTGCATCTCTCGATGCTGCTTTCCACTCAGCTTGCATCCGTCTATGCTCCTCGCCTGGGAATCTCCGCCTGTCACCAGCGCTCGAAGGCAGCTCCCTTGGTCTGTAGCGGCGCGCCTCCCTTCGAGCAACGGTCGGCTCACGGGTGGACGGGTGGAACTTTGCACTGTGTCCGCGTCTTTCCGTCTCCGCAATTCTGATGCAGCTATTCCCGGGAGGTTCGTCGCAAAAGGAAGCGATGGCACCCCTGGGAAGAGGGTGCAAGTGAACGAGGATGGCGACGAATGTGGCCAGCTTCTCTCTGCGTTCCTGTTGTGCATCAGAAGCGGGAACGGCTTTATCGGAAAAATTGATAGAACTAAAAGAACGCGCATCGTCGAAGTCAACCTTGGTGGGTCGTTCTCCTGACGCAATGCGTAGACCACGCGAGCCCTGAGCCAATGGGGCAGGGCAGGCGAAGATGACTCGACTGGCTGCGCCAGTGGGGCTATGCTCGACCTCCCCTTGTCTGTTTGGCCAGTTGAATCGCCGTGGCCATTTAGTCAAAAAGTTAATGGGCGTCAGCAAGGTAAGGGACATATATGCAATGAACACCCTGACACTAGCCCAAAGTAGGCCAATGCCAAGCCATCGTCACGGATAACTCGGTGTGTTCTTCGCGCGCCAACAATCTTTGCCACGTGAGCAATATCCCGTCTCTGTGAACGTCTTACACGGTTTGTCTTTCCGTTTCCCTCTGCCCTTGCCTCGGTTTCTCCCGCCCGCTTTTGCTCGAGTCCCGGCTGCTTGGGGCATCGGCTGGAGCGGCCTCAGCAGCGTTCGCCGCTAATCGGCCTGCCGAGCAGTTCTGTGATATCCCAGAAACCTGCCAGCTTTAAGCTGTGCCTCTTCATATTAACCACGTTTGATTTTCTCGGCGCCGGTCAAGCCTCTGCGCTGCCTATAGCACCCATCTTGAGGGCCCTTGCAGTTGCGAGGATCACGCGACCACGCATAACACGCCATTTTGCTCTGCCGCTCTTTCGAGGCTTCCGACGGAGCCCTCGTCCGCGACTGCGTCGCGTTCGAGTTTCCAAATTTGTTCGACGGTGTCGAGGAACGAGGTCGGCCCTTTCCTCTCGAGCCTCTACTCGCAGATCGATTGTTTCTGCCTCTACGATAGCTCTGTCCGCAGGCAGCGCGATTGTCGCCGCTCGCCCCCGGCTGCGCCGGTGCGGCAGGTGCCTTAGGCTTCTTGTGATTGGACAACCTTGTCCTGCTTCAGGGCAACTCTTCCCTTGTTTCACGAATTTGCAGGTTGTCTCACCTGTCCTTCGTCCGCTTGCCAACTTATCCGCGGGCAATCCTAGTCGTTGGATTGTCGCTGCCATGGCAGAAGCTCTTTTTTCCGCCCCCGCTGCCCTCATGTTTCCCGCCTGTTGGACGGGCCTGCCTATTCCTGGAATTGAGGGTCGACTCATGTTCAGAAATTGCCCACTGTTCTCTGTCTCGCATGATAAGAGACACAACCTGAAGCAAGAGACATTGGTAAGTTCTCATTCCCGTGCTTGGAGGATCTGTTGACAACTCATACCACTGCATGGCGGACTGAAGCCTAAGGACCTGTCGTATCTGTTCATGGAAATGTGCATGCATCGAATCCTTCATTTCATCCGATGGTTCCCTGGCGCCATACAACTCTTGATATCGTTTCATCCTTTCGCTTTAGATATAGCACAAGTCTTGGTCAGGCTTCTGTCGACCAATGGTCAATTCGAAGAGATCTAGACATATCCAATGTTGTCCGCTCTCCGACCTGACAGAACACCAAGCGCATGTGCCTCGCACCATCTCACGACCCATGAGGAGACGTCCTTCTATCTGACACGAATGTTCCATGCGATTGATTTGCGACAGAAAATGTGCACGTTCCACTGGCAGACGTTGGCTGCGTTTCAGATTTGCAAATTTCCCACGTAGATTTGGTAGCTATCATCATATCTAGGCGCATCAATCCACCAGAGTCTCTAAGACTCCTTGGGCACGTCAGGGCCCATTGCTTCGCTGACCCATGTCTGCGCTGCGCGAACGTCATGCCGCGATCCAGCGACAGCTCTTATGTAATGACGCTTTCATTCTCGGAGAGTCTGAACACTCGGTATATCGAGCAAGGTCAGTTCTTCACCATTTGCAAAGCTTCTCCAATCGATGCCCATCCGGTTAGCATAAAACGGTCGCCGCGCGGGGTCACTGTGATCATTCGGTCCGTCATCGCCGTCTCCGTCTGGGTCACCATCGCCCCCCGGCCCCCCTGGGAGGTCTCTGGGCGGCTTGGACTTACCCGTCTCATCCAACTGCAGCGCAACAATCATTCCTGTGCTGGGGGCTGCACTGCGATCGTCTCTTTGATCGCCATCATGGCCTCCCGGGCCCCCACCTCCTTCACCGGCAACGTCTGCGCCGACAGCGATAGGAAGGCGCCCAGGCAAGTCAAGAATGTTAGGATGACCCGAAATCTTCGCATTGAAAGAAACATGTCCAAGATTAACTCCTCGGGCGCCCCCCACGCCGAAGTCTCGCTTGTTGCCGAAGTCTCCTCAACAGCCGGCCCAGGAATGAAATGCGATTTCGCGAGGGGAAGCGTCGGCATCGACGGAGCAGTCAGCACTGGCATCTCATCATGGCCCGACTTCTCCGATTTTTAAACTAGCATCCCCATGGCGTCGGCAAGATTACTCATATGGCGTTCAAGTTTATCACCCTTAGACAAAGCCGAGTGTCTCGGTGCCTTCCCATCAGGATCGCCACCTGGGTTCTGGGCGCCGGGCATATCTCGCGGTTCTTTCCCCTCGTCGCTCTCATCGCGATATCCCAACGTTTTCCTCCACGCGCATTCATCGCATCATGTGGCACTCGAGCCCAGGTGGTCACTGCACGTGCGCTTCAAACAAGCCTTGCATACATCGGTCGAAGGCTGTGCACAAACGCGACAGGCCTGGTTCGGAGTGCCAGATCGCGCAAGGGCTTGCGACGCACCCGGCTTCCTAGTAGGTCGGACAATAATAGGACAAGGAGGCGGCTCAGCATGCGCCGGCTGTGCCGGTGTTGAATCAACCTCTATCTCCATTCGCCGTTGCTCGAGATTAGACCTCAACCTTTTGTTTTCTTCACCTACGGCCCGGGTTGCAAGGGCGCTGTTTCGCATCTGTTTTTTTGCTTGCCCCTCCAAGCGGTCCAAGGCATCGACCATTATTTTATGGCCCTCCTCTCTGGTTGCCTGGGTCTTTTGTTATTGTTCTCTAAGGGCTCGCAATGCATCTGATTTCACTCAGTCAGCCTCGAGTCTAGCAGCTTCGAGTCGACTGCGGAGCTCCTGATTTTCTCGCGCTGCCTGTTCTCGAGCTTCTCTCCTCTCCTCTCCTCCTTGTAGCATCGACCATCTCTCTGCGTGCAGCTTTCTCTCTCTCTCTCTCTCTCTCTCTCTCTCTCTCTCTCTCTCTCTCTCTCTCTCTCTCTCTCTCTCTCTCTCTCTTTCTCTCTCTCTCTCTCTCTCTCTCTCTCTCTATATATATATATATATATATATATATATGCCTTCTGCTGAGAGTCAGGCGCCAATTTTTCCACTATACTCTGAACCCTCAATTTCTCAATCCTCTGCGCAAGGCGCCGCTTTGCTTCGTCCGCGACGCCCGCTGCATTGGCCTCGGCATGCCGCATCAACTTCTGCGCATCTTCAACAAGGATGGTCTTCTCACGCTCCATATTTTGCGCAATTGCCTGCTATTCGGCATCAGAATGCGCGAGTCGGCGTTTGGGCCTCTCCGGCAGCCTGCTCGTTGACCTGCGCCTCAGAAAGAATCTGTTGTATGTGCGCACTCGCAGCCCTCAGCTGCTCTCGATCCTGTCTGTTTCTTCCTATCCTTTCCTGGATCGCAAGATGATGGCAATCGCGCCCCTCCATCGCGATACGCTCGTTGCACAGCCATGCTAGGCTACATTTGGGGCAAACAGTCGAGCATTAAGAACGCAGTGGTCTTCGACGTGAACCCTCCGGTTTGCGCGTTTTCCCGGGGCACCGATTTCCCGCCCGGGAAGGGCGCGTTGGCCCGGCATTCCAGCGAACTTCCCGCATTGAAAAACTGCTGGTGGTTTTATTCGATGGGGTTCGTGGCGAATCAATGGCGTCGAACCCTCTGAAGCCGGAACGCCCGGCCCTGGGGGCCTTACTGGAACGTCCTCTCGCACTATTCAGGGTAGGCGTGTGTTGTTCTCTGATCCTCACACCCCTCTTGGAGGTATCCACATCCATGCTTATTGCCAAATCATCTTGCTCATCCTGAACAACAAGCTCATCGAGTTCTGGCGCTCGATTTCTGCTTGTTCTAGGCAAACAGAAATCAGGTATGTGAAAACCTTGTGATAAAAGCGAAGCATTCAAGTCGTCATTATCACTCTTTGGTTTAGGGCCACCCGCGTGCGTTTTTGGTACGTTTTCAGAGGCCACCCACCCTGCAAATTCTTCGCCGGCACCCCCCCCTGCACCCCGGCACCCACAGCCTCCCGAGACGTCTGGGCATGCCTGCACCCCGGCATCCCCGGCCTCCCGAAGCGTCTGGGCATGCGTTTTTGATACGTCTTCAGAGGCCACCCAGCTTGCAAATTCTTCGCCGGCCCCCCCCCCTGCACCCCGGCACCCCCAGTCTCCCGAGGCCTCTGGGCATACGATTTGGGTACATTTTGAACGGCCACCCACCCTGCAAATTCTTCGCTGGCACCCTTCCTGCACTCCGGCACCCCCAGCCTCCCGAGACGTCTGGGCATGCGTTTGTGGTAGGTTCTGAAGGCCACCCGCGTGCGTTTATGGTACGTTTTCAAGCCACCACCCGGCAAATTCCTTCGCCGGCACCCCCCCGGCTACCCCGGCCACCCACACCTCCCAACACGTCTGGTCATGCCTGCGCCCCGCACCCCCCGCCTCTTCCCGAAGCGGCAGGGCATGCTTTTTGTTACTTTTTCAGAGGCCACCCAGCCTGCCAAATTCCTTCGCCGGCCCCCCCCCTGTACCCCGGCAACCCCCAGTCTCCGAGCCTCTGGGCATAGCAGTTGGGTACATTTGTAACGGCCACCCACCCGGCAAATTCTTCGCTGGCAACCTTCCTGCCCTGCACTCCGGCACCCCCAGCCTCCCGAGACGTCTGGGCATGCGTTTTTGGTAGGTTCTTAAGGGCCACCCGCGTGCGTTTTTGGTACGTTTTCAGAAGCCACCCACCCTGCAAATTCTTCGCCGGCACCCCCCCCTGCACCCCGGCACCCACAGCCTCCCGAGACGTCTGGGCATGCCTGCACCCAGGCATCCCCGGCCTCCCGAGACGTCTGGGCATGCGTTTTTGTTACGTCTTCAGAGGCCACCCAGCCTGCAAATTCTTCGCCGGCCCCCCCCTGCACCCCGGCACCCCGAGTCTCCCGAGGCCTCTGGGCATGCGATTTGGGTGCATTTTTAACGGCCACCCACCCTGCAGATTCTTTGCTGGCACCCTTCCTGCACTCCGGCACCCCCAGCCTCCCGAGACGTCTGGGCATGCGTTTTTGGTAGGTTCTTAAGGGCCACCCGTGTGCGTTTTTGCAGAGGCCACCCACCCTGCAAATTCTTCGCCGGCACCCCCCCCTGCACCCCGGCACCCACAGCCTCCCGACACGTCTGGGCCTGCCTGCACCCCGGCACCCCCGGCCTCCCGAAAAAAACAAATCGAATCAAAAATACGAAAAAAAAAAAAGCAAAGAAAAACAAAAAAACAAAAAAACGAAAAAAAAAAAACAAAACGAAAAAAAATCTAAAAAAAAAAAAGAAAAAAAAAAAAAAAAAAAAAACAAAAAAAATATAAACCGAAAAAAAAAAAAAAACAAAACAAAAAAAACAAAAAAAAAAAAAAAAAAAAACAAAAAAAAGAAAAAATGAAAAAAAAAAATAAACAAAAACAAAAAAAAAAAAAAAAAAAAAAAGAAAAAATAAAAGAAAAAGTCAAAATAAAATACGCGTAGCAAAAAAAACAAAAAGAGATAAACACCCGAAAAAAACCAAAAAATAAAAAAAAAAAGAAAAAAAAAAAAAAAAAAGTTACAAACAAAAAACGCTGGAAAAGACGTCTGGGCATGCGTTTTTGTTACGTTTTCATATGCCACCCAGCCTGCAAATTCTTCGCCGGCCCCCCCCCCTGCACCCCGGCACCCCCAGTCTCCGGAGGCCTCTGGGCATACGATTTGGGTACATTTTTAACGGCCACCCACCCTGCAAATTCTTCGCTGGCACCCTTCCTGCACTCCGGCACCCCCAGCCTCCCGAGACGTCTGGGCATGCGTTTTTGGTAGGTTTTAAAGGCCACCCGCGTGCGTTTTTGGTACGTTTTCAGAGGCCACCCACCCTGCAAATTCTTCGCCGGCACCCCCCACTGCACCCCGGCATCCCTCCTCGAGGAGGAGTAGAGAGGACAACGAACCATGGGTTGAGGAATTGGTGCTCGTTGTTCGATGTATACGTATCTCTCTGGAACCTTACCGGGGGCACCGGCGAAGACGAAGCGAATCCGCCACCGTGCATCTGGGCACCGCATGGGCCTGTCCTCGGATCCTTCTGGGAAGCACAGAAAGCCCCCAAGACGGTCCAAGAAGGCCCCAAGTCGCCAAAAGAGCGTTCCAAGACGCCCAAAATGGCCTCCAGACGGCCCAAGATGCGTCCAGGACGCCCTCCAAGAGGGCCCCCAAAACCAGACATCGTCCCATTCCCTAAGGAAAAAATATACTTTCAGTACATTCACCTCTTGAGTTTTCTATGCCTCCGATACGGCCCAAGAAACCCCCAAGAGGGCTCCTAGACGACCCAAGAGGACTCCAGAGCGGCAAAAAAAAAACAAGACGGCCGAAGAGGGCCACAGGACGGCCCCAAAAGGGGGCCCAGAGGGGAACCCGAACGTAAATTTCGAGCATGCGGCCCCGAGACGCCGATGCCCGTCCGACTTATCGGAAACACGCATACGGAAAAGCAAAACGCGGTCAGCCAAACGCACTAAGCAAATTCGCCTCCCTGAACTTCTCTGGGGTCGGCGGCAGAGGCGGCAGCCTTTTGATATCTATGTCTATCGGCTTCTGAGAGCCAGACTGTGCCAACACCACTTCAGAGGGTCCCTCGTTAGAAGTTCTGGCTGTGCCATTCCTTCCTCCCGAAAGTAATTCCTTGGATCTTTTCTCTCTGAATCAACCGATGAATCTCCTTCTGTCAAAGCGAGCATAATCTCGGATGTTTTCTTACTGGGAAGAATAGGAGTGTTGTGTCGCCTGGCTGAGGCGTTCATACTTGTGTCACGCTCGGAAAGTCCTCGGTCTTCTATTATTCCGAACGTTCCTTCTTGAGATCCCATGATCCGCGAAACGAACGGCTGTGCCATCGCTTCGGCTGATAACCTGTCTTTTGCCTGCATATTCATAATCCTTGCAATATGTCCCGATGACGTCTCATAGTCCATGGGCTTCACAGAAGACGTGGGCAATACATGATAATGCCATTAAGCATGCACTGAGATGACACTGAAGGGAGGAGGCCGACCCGCCGGCCGACGCGCGCGGCCGCGCTCCTTTTCCGCTACCCCAAAACCACAA
The DNA here is from genome assembly GCA_963575745.1 of Prorocentrum cordatum. Taxonomy (NCBI): domain Eukaryota; class Dinophyceae; order Prorocentrales; family Prorocentraceae; genus Prorocentrum; species Prorocentrum cordatum. Next base: position 241,944 of record CAUYUJ010008003.1, on the reverse strand, counting down.
AAAGGGTAGCTGCGGGAGCAGAGCGTCCAAGACAAGAAGAAACGCAGACAGTACAAGAAGAGAAGCAGACAGTGAGGTGCAAGCAGGACGAGTGAAACGGGCAGGAACCTGGTGGTGCGGAAGGGTGCATTGACTGCCACTGGGGCCTTCGGTGGAGCACACTGTGGGGCCACGAAACGTCTAAGGGGTGCGCCGAAATGGAGGTGGAACTGCATGCCTCTTCCTCCTCCTCCTCCTCGAACTTGACGGGTCAGTCGTTCAACGCCAAATCGCGGTAGATTCTCCCACCGAGCCTTTAGATGCAAGGGAGGCGTGTTCCTGGAATGAACTGTCGCCTGCCTTGGTCGACCCAGGGGGCGTAGTGCTCTGAGGAGAGACAAACAAGTCTCGTCGCAACCAGACCAACCACGTGGCTACTTATGAACATGCGACTGTGCTGCGGGCCCGAAACTCATGCTGTCCCTCAATAGCAAGACTTCTCCGCGAAGGATGTCTGCTAACAGCCCCCGAGGGAATACAACGCCCCGAACCTACAAATGGTGGCATCTCGTGTTTACTTCCGCCGCCTTCCGCCAGCCGTCCGCCGGTAGAAATGCCAACGTGTTGCCTCGGCCACCTTCCGCCGGCCTTTCGCCACCATTCGCCGAGGAAGAGATGCCAACTGCTAGTTCCCTGGAAGGCGAAGCCCTTTCTGGTACTGGCCAGACGGAGACGCGGTGGGCAAGCAGCCGTGTTTCAGAAAGAGCAGCGTCGCCGGGCAATAACGCACACCCAGCAGGCACGCGCGCAGCCGCGTCTCGGTGTCCCCAGGGTTGCGAATGCGCAGGACGAGCTCGTCGATAACGATGTCAAGCCCGCCCGACACCTTAACTGAATGCAAGTCGGTGCCCACAACATCCGCCTGTCGCCACAGCCAAAAGAACCGGCCGACAGCCAGTGAGCCCCCGCTCTCCTGCAACTGCCGCATCTTCCCAGACTCTGCCCTGCCCATGCAAAGTGCGTGTGTCTGTGAAACCTCCCGAGGGAACGCGCGCAGGTGGCAGCAGGAAAGAAATCAAGGCGATGCGAGAGCGACGGCGAGAGAGACAGAGAGAGACAGAGCAACAAACTTATCCCAGAGCGACCCTACCTAGGAGTTGGAGCCCCGAGGAGAGCAATATTAGTAGTAACGGTAAACGCCGTCCTCCTCCTCCTCATCGTCGTAGTTGTAGCAGTAGCAGTAGTAGTAGTAAGTAGTAGTAGTAGTAGTAGTAGCAGTAGCAGTAGCAGTAGTAGTAGTAGTAGTAGTAGTAGTAGTAGTAATAGTAGTAGTAGTAGTAGTAGTAATAGTAGTAGTAGTAGTAGTAGTAGTAGTAGTAGTAGTAGTAGTAGTAGTAGTAGTACTAGTAGTAGTAGTAGTAGTAGTAGTAGTAGTAGTAGTAGTAGTAGTAGTAGTAGTAGCAGTACAGCTTAATACCTACATCTAAATCTAGACATACATCCACATCAACACCTACAGCTACATGTACATGTACACATGCATGTACATCTACATCTACATCTACAACTACACTCGCATCTACATCTACATCTACATGTACACCTACATGCACATCTACATCTACATCTACACAAACATCCACATCTACACCTACACCTACATCTAAACCTACATATACACTTTCGGATTGATTTTGCTTTTGCTTTGCATTGCCTTTGCTATTGCTCTTGCCTTTGCTTTTGCCTTTGCTTTGCTATGCTACGCTAAGCTATGTTATGCTATGCTATGCTGTGCTATGCTTCGCTGTGCTATGCTAAGCTAAGCTGTGCTATGCTATGCTGTGCTATGCTGCGCTTTGCTTTGTCTTGCTTTGCTGCGCACCCAGCGACAGCAGGCTGTTCAGCACTGCTCGCGGCTCCTGCAAGAGCTGCAGGCTGTTCAGCACTGCTTGCGGGGGCTCCGGTCCGGCCATCGAGGCTAGCTCGGCACCTGTCGCACATTGCTTTTGCTTTGCCTTTCCTTTGCTTTGCTGTTGCTTTTGCTTTGCTTTGCTTTGCTTTGCGTTGCTTGTGCTTTGCTTTGCTGTTGCTCTGCTGTTGCTTTGCCTTTGCTTTGATGCTATGCTATGCTATGCTATGCTGAGCTATGCTATGCTATGCTATGCTGCGCTATGCTGCGCTATGCTGCGCTATGCTATACTATGCTGTGCTAGGGTATGCTAGCATGCGCTATGTTATGCTAGACTATGCTATGCTATGGTATGCTGCGCTGCGCTATGCTATGTTATGCTATGCTGCGCTATGATATGCTATGCTATGCTGCGCTATGCTATCCTATGCTAGGCTATGCTATGATATGCTATGCTGGGCTATGCTATGCTGTGCTATGATATGCTGCGCTGTGCTGCGCTATGCTATGCTATGCTATGATATGCTATGCTATGCTATGCTATGCTGCGCTATGATATGCTATGATATGCTATGATATGCTGCGCTATGCTGCGCTATGCTGCGCTATGCTGCGCTATGCTATGCTATGCAATGCTGCGCTATGCTGCGCTATGCTGCGCTATGCTGCGCTATGCTGCGCTATGCTATACTATGCTATGCTAGAGTATGCTAGCATGCGCTATGGTATGCTAGGCTATGCTATGCTATGGTATGCTGCGCTATGATATGCTATGCTATGCTGCGCTATGCTATCCTATGCTAGGCTATGCTATGATATGCTATGCTGGGCTATGCTATGATGTGCTATGATATGCTGCGCTATGCTGCGCTATGCTATGCAATGCTATGATATGCTATGCTATGCTATGTTATGCTGCGCTATGATATGCTATGATATGCTGCGCTATGCTGCGCTATGCTGCGCTATGCTGCGCTATGCTATGCTATGCTATGCTAGGGTGTGCTAGCCTGCGCTATGTTATGCTAGGCTATGCTATGTTATGCTGCACTGTGCTATGCTATGCTATGTTATGCTATGCGGCACTATGCTATGCTGCGCTATGCTATGCTGTGCTATGCTATGCTATGCTAATGCTGCGCTGCGCTGAGCTAAACTGAGCTAAGCTAAGCTAGCCTAGGCTAGGCTAGGCTAAGCTAAGCTAGGCCAGGCTAAGCTAAGCTAAGTGAAGCTAGGCTACGCTAAGATGAGATAAGCAACGCTAAGCTAAGGGGACGCAACTGGGGGAACCGCGGGGCGGATCCTGGGGGAACCGCCCGGGCCAGTTCCCACTGCCCGGCCCCTTTAAGCTAAGACAGTAAGAACCCTTCTAGGCAGAGCCTAGGTAGGGAACACAGGCGAAAGACCCAATCAGATGCAGGTGCGGGTACCGCAAAGCAGGTAGCAAGAGTCCCAATGGGGCCAAGACATGTGTGAGGGGTGTGTTGAAATGGGTATAAAGCGGGCCCTGCCGCTGGGGCCTTCCGTGTAGTTCCCGTTGGGGTCACGCAACGTGCGAAGGTGTGCCGACTTGGGTGCGGGGCTGTCATGCGGACGCCGTTAGGGCCTTCGGCGGAGCTCCATATAGGACCACGAAGTGCGGAGCCACCATGCGGAAGCCACTGGGGCCTTCGGTGGAGCTCCCTATACGGGGCAACGAAAAGTGTGAGGGGTGTGTCGAATCGGACGCGAGTACGCCATGCAAACTCTGCCGCTGGGGCCTTCGGTGGAGCCACCAGTGGTGCTTGAATCAGCAGGGGGGGGGGGGGGGGGGGCAAATGGGCGCGGGGCCGCCATGAGGAACTTGCCGCTGAGGCCATCGGTGATGCTTCTTCTGGGGCCAAGAAGCGTGCAAAGGTGTGCCGAAGTGGGTACGGGGCCGCCATGCGGACTCTCCCGCTGGGGCCTTCGGTGGAGCTCCCGGTGGGCCTACGAAACGTGTGAGGGGTGTGCCGACATGGGTACGGGACCGCAATGCGGTCCCTGCCGCTGAGGTTTTTGATCCCGCTCCCTATGGGGCCATTGAACGCGCGTGGACGCCGGGCCGCCATGCGAACGCAGCCAGTCGGGCTTTCGGTGGAACTCTCTGTGGGGCAACTGAACGTGAGAAAAGTGTGCCGAATTGGGTGCGGGGTCGCCATGCGGACTCAGCCACTGGAGCTTTCGGTGGACAGCCGCTATGCTGATCCTGCAGCTGGGGCATTCGGTGGGGTCCGTATGGGACCACGGAACGTGTGAGTGGTGACGAAGCGGTAATAGGAGTCATGAGAGCTGCGAAGCACATGAGGAGGGAGGAGGAAAGGGGAGGAGGAAGAGGCAGGAGTGAATGAGGCGGGGCACCGTAGCCATTTTGGCTCAAGGGGCATGCTCCTGAACTTCATAACCTCTCTCAAAGGCGGCCACAGAGGGCCAGGTTGGGCGCGCAGCCTCCATTCCCACGGCCTTTCTTGCTCAGGCCCCCCTCGCCCGCCTTGCGCGATGGGCAAACAGTGGTAGTCATGGCGCCGCCAGGGGACCGACTGGTGGAACGAGAACGACAGCACGAAGAAGAGGAATAACAACCAGAAGTACGTCGTTTGCGAGATGTGCAGCCGCTGGAAGTGGAGCGACAAACTCAAAAACATCCCGCTCTGTGTATGTGGACGCATGCTTGGTTCTCCTTCTCGGGCACATGTGGATGAGCCGCGCTCCACCCTGTCCCAGCTCTTCGACCTGCTGGCCAAGTCGGGCCACCAGCTCGAGCCCGGGGCGACCGAGGCTGTCCAGTCCAGGCCAACATGTCCGCCGCGTCCGCTCCCACAATCAAGGACTTGTCTGCGACCTTCCAGATCCGCCAGACTGCCGTTGAACGCGATGCCAAGCATGCCGCTGCAACACATCAGCAAGTCCTGCACCTCGAGGCTCAGCTCGTCGAGGCCAATAAGAATTCCGACCCAGGCCGCCGAGGTCCTCGCCCAGGCCAAGGCCATGGCAGCCGCAGCAGGTCGAAACTACGCAGCAGCAGTTCACCAACATGGCGAGCCTCAGGGAAATGATGATAAAACCATGTCGCAGGTGTCCGACCTCAGTGACATCGGTGACATCAGCCCAGAGGACATCAACGAGATACGAGGCCTGGTTCAAGGCCGACCCAAGCTCCAGCGCCTTCCCCGGAAGGTTGAGAGTCGCGCAGCAAAGCGAGCTCGTCGCGCTGCAGCAGCTCCTCAGCCTGGATCAGCAGCCGCAGGCCCTGCTCCACCTCAGCAATATGCAACTGGTGGACCTCAGGCCGCTGCTCACGTCCGCGCAGCAGGAGCGGGGGTAGCAGCCGCCGCCACGGCGCCACCAGCAGCAGCCGCCTATGGCATGCCACCCCCGCCGCCAGAGCAGCCACCGCAGTTTGGAGAGCGCCGATTGCATGCAGATATACCTCGCCATCATCACTACCTGGGGGAGGAAGGCTGATGGCTTTTTAGAACAAACAATGACACTGAAGGCGTCCAGAAAGCTTGAGTTTGACATCTTCATCTTGACTGACATTCATAAGTCTGGAGGGAATTTGTCTGGCCTTCAGAAAAAGATGATGAAGCATTCCTGCGAAATCTACGCTTGTCCAGCGTCACCTAGAATAGAAGGAACACACGGAGGCGCCTTGGTCGGAGCCAATATGCAATGTCACTCGCACGCTCGCTTCACGGGAGAAAACCATTGGTCACGGGATCTCAATGAACTAGTTTCGCCTTGAGGCTCCAAGGAATTGATATACTTACCCTGGGGATGTATCTGTGGGACTCCATAGGCTACGCGGGCGCCAATGTTGAGATCATCCATGAACTGTTCACCTTCATTGAAATAATGCGCATGCCGCACATCCTTGGGGGTTATTTCAACATGTCTGCCTGAGACCCTCGAGGGCACAGGTAGACTTCGGCAGATGAATGGTATGATTTCGCTGGCCAAAATCCCATATGCCATCCGCGACGGGGAAACCATGATTGCGTATTTCGTCATTGATAAACGCCTCGCCTTGGATGTTGAGGTCACTGGGGACCTTCAGGGGCCACGGGCGCCTCATGGTCCGCCCCAGCTCGCTCTCAAAAAGGAAGTCCTCGCCAAGCAAATATGGGTTCCACCGGTCCCGAGGGCCCTGGGGCCCCGTCATGAATGGCATCACTATTTCGGGCCATGAGCACCACGATCAGGCACTCAGTTACCTTCGCGGCCAGCTTTGCCGAGGAGTGGAGCTCCAGCAGAAGGATATCGCAGGTATCGCGACCCCTTCGACTCGGGGCGCGTGCCCGACCTTTGACCAGAGACAACGTTTGCTGCCTGTGGCCAAGGAGGCAGACCAGCTTCTCCATCGCACCAGTGGGCGGCCCTGGCAATGAGAGCTCAAGAGCGGGACAGGAAACCCAAGAAGGGTTTTTCGAGATGCTGACAGGAGGAGGCTTCAGACCTTTGTTACGAGCTTTCGGGGAAAGTTGTCCGAGTCGGATCTCCCATGTGTTGGTAAGGCAACTCTAGATCAGTATTTACTCGGATACAGCGACGACGCGACTGTTGCCAAGGCCATCCAGCTGCGAGATTCCTCCAACATAAGAACCACCTTGAGAACCTCAAGAAGTCCCCGGAAGGTTTCCAGGAGTTCTTGAATGATTCCCTGAAGCACGGCGGGGGCGCCGCCCACGACGTCGCAACGGCCCCGTCGGAACTCCCAGAGCCCCTCGACTCCCACGTCGACCTTGAAGGCCACGTCGCTACTGACCCCAAGATGGTCATGGATCACAAGATGGATTACTGGCTCCAGGCATGGGATCCCAAAGGGTTTAGACACCCAACCCCCATAGAGCCCTACAGGATGACACGCACCGAAAAGCAAGCTCGGGAATCTTGGGAATGTGACTCTGGTCCATGGGACGTCAAAGACATACTTAAAACCATTGCGTTGCGTTCGCCATATGCAGCCCCTGATGGAGACAGCTGGAGCGTGAAAGATGTCCTCCACTTTCCGACTGAGGGACGGCTTCTTTTCGCGACACTTCTTAATTCGGTTGCCGCTCAGGTGCCACTCCCTATTACGATTCTCCTCAACCGCATCATTCTGAAACCCAAGAATTCCGAGTGCGACAGGCCGCTCACATTGACGCGCGGCCTCCATCGAGTAGCATGGAAGATGTTCACGTTTGAGTTGTCCAATTTGGACGCGGCCAGAGCAAGTTTTTGGGACCAAGCCACCCGAGGAAATGAACCTCTCAGAGCAGCTGCAATGGCGGCTGGGGTCGCCAACGCAAGGGGTGCCCCGATGACTGAGCCCCCCCCTGGACATCGAGAAATTGTTCGATACCGTGTGCGTGAAAGTTCGCGCCATGACGGCCGTGAAGCTCGGCTACCCAAAAGACCCCTTGAGTATGAAGGGGGCTGGAAGGCCCAGCCAGCAGCTTCGCCTCAGACGAAGCCAAGCTCCCGCTCTGTTATACCGTAGTAACGATAGTTCCAGTACGAGAGGAGATACCATCTCAAGCAGTAGGAAGATCCTTTTGGTCTCGAAAGCGATTGTGTGCCTCGCAGCGAGGCGCAGTCAGATTTGGGCGGCCAGCCGCTTGAGCCGACGCGGCCGCGGGCGATAGCTCGGTCCCATTCCTTACGTCCCTCAGCTCGCTTTAGAGTCGGGGGAGGGGGGGGGGGGCGGGAGACGAAGCGTGAGCCCGCCACCCCTATGCAGCATGCGTAGCAGCTAACGTACACAAGGACAGAAAAGGAAGCGGGCCTAAAGGAAGGTGGACCCGTTCGCAAGTTGCCTTGCTTGTGCAGTTCTGTACATGACGTGCTCATCAGGCGGCGTCAGAACTTGACGTCTGGCCGGCCCGATATGGAGTATGTCTCTTCAGGTCATGTTTCAAGGTCTGTGCACCTCCCATGACTTGTAGGAGCACTTCTCTGTCGATGCTCCCCTTGGTATGGCCATCCGCAGTCGTATCGCGGGTGTCACGCCACTGGATTTCATGCACGGTTCCACGCTTCATCATCTGTCGAATCCAACCGATGTGTCCTAAGAGGGCTCACTCAGTCGGCTTATGCAAGTCTTTGCTTGACAAGGACTCAAAAACAGACGCAGCATCGATGGTCAAAGTGACCTTGATGCTCAGGCCACTCAACTCCAGTATATATTTCAACTGAGGGGGCGTGGGCGGCCCTGCGTGGAGCTCGTGCAGAGTCACAATCGTGGGATAACAGTCCTCCAAATTATGGGCTGCTGCTAGTGTCGCTGCTGAACAGCACGAGCGGACCTGCAAGCGGTGGGACTTGCAGTACGCATCGATCATGTGAACGACAGGCTTACCGGATGACGTGTTTCCACGTCGTAGCAGGTTTGCCCAGCGAATACCATAGCCTTTGGCGTCGTCATCGGCGTCTCCACTCAAGCGTCGATATCCTGAGTCGCTATGCAGGTCGACCTCGCCCGTAGGATTCATCGCCTGGTAGACTATCTTATTCGGGCAGGCCTGTAACTCCTGGTGATCGCGTTCAGTCGTCGCACTTGAATGTTGGTCGGTTCTTGGACACGTTGTAGAGATACAACATACACCATCAACCACACCTGGGTGATTAATGCATATGCCAGTGAACCCCTGAGGCTGACGCACATGTCTGCAACCATCTTGGTTGCCTGAGCGTCAGCGTCGGCGCCGGTCAGTTCGGGATGCTGTGTAGGACGGAGCTGTTTTATGTATTCATCTTGACCCAGGGTGACATTGCCGTCCTCGTCCTTGGTGTATCTCACAGCACGGTTGGTATATGTGTGCTTGTTGAATCTACACTTGCCAAGGATATCTTCAACGCATTTGACATACTTGTCAACGGTGTCCTCAGTACTGGCCATATTGCTGTCATCAACATGCTTGGCCGTGAGCAAGTTGTTGCTCGTCTCAAACTCCTCGTCGTATGACGTGGGTCGGAGACTGAATCCTCTGGTGGTCCTCCTGCGCTTAAATGAGAAAGCCCGCGGTGCGTCTTTGGTGCCTGTGCCTGGTTTCAAGCACTGTAGGCAACGCTTTGACTCGTCATAGTGCTCGAATCCTGGGAGAGTTCGGAGCGCCGTGGCCGACCCAGGCGGCAGAATAAAAAACACCACGCGTTCCTTTTCACCGGTAGCCTCAGCGAGTTCTCGATAGGTCAACCCATGCTGATGTCGAGGGAAACCATGATCCATTGCTTCTTGCACGCTGCCGTGCTAGCGAGTAACCTCTGGCTTGACCGTCTCGCTGTCCCCGAAAATGTGTCTACGTCGGAGGCTTCAAGGTCCATGGAGCCTCGGAGAACCAAGGGTAGTCGGATGGTACGTCCCACATCGCCCTTCTCGTTCTTCACGAACTTCAATGTGTACGCGTATCTCGAAGTCATGATGTTCGACGTGTTGGCTATATCTTGCATCTTAAAGAACTTGTTATCGAACCATGTCCCGAGTTCAGTGTAGAGGGCCTTCGACACTTTATCGGGATTCGCCTGGATGTCAGCTTTAGTGAGGAGGTCGTCTTCCTTGACGACCGCAGCTCGCTTTGCAGCCGCGGTTACGTAAACTCGCGCAGTGGTCACCCGGTCGGCATCTAGTATCACGTTGTTGCTCGGGCAAGACCGCCTTCGACACTTCTGCCGTGAAGCATAGTTCGACATATCGACCATTTTCGTATGAGTCCGGTCCGTAGCTGTCGTCTTCGACCGTGGTGCACACTGGGACGTAGTACGACTCCTCGGTATTGGAGTCGTGAGTGCGCCCCCACTTCGGCAGGTGTCCCCGCTGTTCATCAGCTACAGTGATCAGCGCACTTTGATCTGGACCCATCTGTGTAAGGTATGGCGAAGAGGTCCCCTGGTGGAGTTGCCTCCAACAGTTCCTCTTGTAGTTCTGCATACCACGCCTCCATAACGTGTGACTCAAGATCAGCCTCTGATTCTTCGTAAGTCGCAGAAAGAAAGCCGCCCATCGTCATGTGATGGTTCGGCTTCTGAGGCTTCTCCTGCGGTTCCTTCAGGTGTCGGTGTATCTGCCAATTCCTCAAATTCTGACATGTCCTGATCAAAACCTGCTTGAGGTTTGGTGGACTTCAGGCATTGAATAATTCGCGAGTGTGCTGATCCAGTTTTACCGTGTATATTCAGAGCAGTACCTTCTGCTTCATAGTAGTGAAATCCTGGATTCACGTTGCTGTCGTAATGGGCCAATGTGCAGCTGTCGGCATAAGTGATCGGAGGCAGCTTATGAATACTCATGGCTAACCTGACTGAAACTACAGTCTCAATGCGAAGAAATTTCTGATAAGGTACTTTAGAACCAAGTGCACTTTAGGAGATAGACGGCTTGCGGTCGTCATCTGAAGCACCCCTTTCCTGGTCGGCACATAGCCAAAGGTTAAAGCAGGTCTCCCCGCTGATAAGCTGGCTACGAATGTTAACGCGGTGCGTAGTGCAGTGTTGTCGGAGCCAATCTCTCGGGCTTTTCGTGCTTCCATGTATAATGCATGCCTTGCATCGCTGTGTTGTCCTTGAACATCTCGATTGCCCACTCGGGTGACGACCTGACCCCTTTCGGGGTCATTCTTTACAACTGGGAACAGCCCATTCCAGCCTCCCCAATCATCCTTCGTGGTTGTGGGGCGATGATAACTCGACCAAGTCTCCGTCATCGTAATAGTGCTGGCCAGTAAAAGTTGTTTGAGTGCGTAAGGCACGTTTGGTCTTAGCTACTGCTGTTGCCTGTGTGATTGCTTCAATACATACCCTGCGTATCGTCCGTTCACGAGAGTGGTCCGATGTTTCAGTCGGCTGCTCGTGATCCAAGACAGGTAGGTCAGGGGGCATTGCTGGTTGACGTCCAAATAGAGCGCTATATGGAGACACCTCGCTATAGAAGGTGAACGCGTTGGCGGCGAACAGGGCTTCATGCAGTAGTCGGGTGAACACAAGACGTATATCGAACCTGTTGAGTTCAGCCTCCATGGCGTGAAGCAAATGGCGTATGATGCCATTTCTGGCCTCGATCGTTATAGCGCGCTGTCCACACGCACGTATCCTAAGTTCAGTCCATTTTGCCTTGAGGACTGCTTTCGCAGTGTCGTTCTTAAGGGCACCCTCTCCATCAGAGTAGAGTACCTTTGCTCGTCCAGACTGCATCCAGCACTGATGATATGCATACAGGATACTGGTCATAGTATTGCCTGGAATCTCAATCCTGGTAGCATATCGTATACAGCGATCGATGATGTGGAAGATATTGTGTTCTTGTTTGTAGACCATCAGATCACAGTCCACTTCCTCAATACATTTTCCAGGTAGTGCAGTAGAGGGCATAACAGTGTGTCCAGGCTTGTCCCAAGCTCTGCACTCTCGGCATGTGTCGCCGACACCTTTGATTAGGTTAAGTCTGACATTGTCCAGACCTATCTTGCTTAAGACGAGTCTCATCTTAGGCTCCTTCGCATGGAACCAACGCAAATGTAGCTTTCGCAACTCGCGTGTTACCGCGCTGGTGTCAAGGCTTCGTAAGTTTTGTAAACTGATTTGTACATCGAACCGTGACCAGTCTGGTAGTCGCGGTCGTGGAGCAGGGTTCCCCGCTGGTGGTGGTGGAGGTGCTTCTCCACCTCGTTGTCGACCACGTCTGACTCTAACCTGTGGTAGTCGGAGATTGTCCTCCGAACTACCAGCTCCACTCGAGGCAGGTTGCCCTGCAGCTGGTTCAGCAGCAAGTCTTCCTACAGCAATGTCGTGACTGCTTGCGCCCGCTGCAGGTCCGGCCCTGGAGCCGGGCCTCGGTGCTCTCCGCCGCGAAAATGGTGATGCGGCTGGCGCCTCGGGTGGTGGCGCTGCTAACTCAGCAGGATCTGGCGGTGCAGGTCCTGTTGCCGGCTCGGCAGGAACCGGCCGCATCTGCCCATGATTGTCGGGCAACTTCCAAGGCGTGGCAGACTTGCGTTTGCAAGGTGCTAGTACGTGTCCAAGCTTGTTATTCCCATAGTTCTTCTTGCAGCTCGGACACTCCCAATGGTAGCCGCCCTTATCGCACCGCCTGCAGCGTCTCGGATCTCTATCATGAGAGGGAGAATGCATGTTAACGTTGTCCGCCAATGCAGGACACCCGAGCCCCCCCGATGGTGGTCTCGCAATCGAGCCATCAAGTTGTCGCGGGAGACTCGGGTCATCCAGATCGCATCCCCTTGCGTTAGCGACCAGCACGGTGGGCGAATACGGGTGGCCATGGAAAGGATCACGAGTTACCCGGAAGAGATCGTGCGCGATCTGAACAGCCTCGACGAAGAGCGACTGCATCTTTGGAGTCTATTGTGCAGCCATGGACAGTTCCCTGTTGCATACCGACGCGTGTTGAAATTGGCCAGTACATCGTTTTCGTTCAAAAGGCGTGAGTAAAAGACGATGGTTGGCCATGATCTCGGTCGGCTTTCGTATCAGTGCCCCATGGGAGTCAAGTAGGCCAGTAGCGCATTGATCCACGTTCACCTTGCAAGTGCCCTTGCTTTTGGCCAACGTAGTCCATGGTGATATCTGATCCATCCACCCAAGTCCCCACTGGTTGTTCCCGTAAGTAGATTCGCCGAAGATCATTTTGACGTACAGCCACCTTCCCACATAACTTGATATGTGGCAAGTCTTCTGTATGATGCTCATGCCAAGTATCGTAGTTAACATTTGCATTGAAATAGGAAGGTAAACAAGTTTTTGTTCTGCAGCTGGGCTGTAGCATGACAGCCTTGACGAAACAAACGTCTAGGTAATGCATCGCTGCGTATTGGACGGCCTTGTTGTCATGTCAACAATGTTGCGTATGTCGAGGTTTCCCCCTGAAGACATACCTCGGCTGAATGCTAGTTGAGAGATGCCTCCACTTCCTCCACGCAATTCTAACACATCTACCTTGTTGTGTCGCCCGTAACACAACGTGGGGATTATGGAGATTACATCTGCATATGATTCAGCAAGTTGCCCCGCAGGAAGCGTGATGAAAGTCCCCTCTCCATCGTCGCTATCCGTGCCGGAGCCAAGAGGTACGTCGGTGTAGTACGTACTACATCCGAGTCCTGCCAGGTCGTCTGTCTCCACAGTCGTCGCTGCCTTCTTCGACTATGTTGGGTATCTTGCGCGGCTTGATGCCAGCTTCCTTGTCTGGTTTATATTTTCCTTTTTGTTTAACTCTGGCATCGGTTGGTAGTGCTGACTGTTGTTCTGTCTCAGGTGAGCTAAGTGTCGGAAATTTGGGAATAGAGGGGGCACGCGGCCGCGCTCAATCGAAGGGGGAGGGGGACGATCGTCATCGATGATCGCCACTCGCCTTGAGCGTGGACGTGAGCTGCCATTTCCCAGGAGAGTCGGTTCTGGCTGCTCCCAGTACAGTCGGGTACAAATGTTGGTAACACCATTTGGTAATGGTGCGTTGTAAGTGTGCCCGATAGGCTGGTCCTAGATCTTGGTGTCTTGGATCATCGTGTTGTCGTCCAGGTTCATCGTCGCCCGTCTAACAGCATGGCCCCCCTCGGGCCATTCTTAGGAGACTGAACGTAAGTTCGAGCTCTTTTATCAACTCGAGTATGGATGCTGAGATGTACAGCACTTGTATGAGTTCTTTGCGTTATGTGAATCCACCTGATCAGTTAACCTCGCGGTCAAGATCGCTGGAGTCTTATTGCGCCACTCGGCCTTCTGAGCACCTTGTCCGTACCAACCTAGAACATGCTCAGTAGGTTATGCAGGTCCCCCTGCTATGTTGCATGCGCATCGCAATAGGTTAGTCGGGATGCGCGCGCAAGTAGTCGCCACTTGCAGATATGATCCGCTGGGCAAAGTGTTAGCGCGGCCGTGCTTGAAGCCGAAGTGGCGGAAACGCATGCGCATGACGTGTAGACCAAGATCTGCAATAGCTTCTCGCATGGGACCTTGTTTCCAGAAGCACCCCGGTGGCCCCGCAAGTACAGTGGTCATACGTAGAGCCCGAGCTTTGGACATTCATTTTTGGATGCGCTGGCAGCGTGGCCCTGCCCTCTTACCAGGCAGCCTCGCGCGCAAATCAGCAGGTGTCGCCACCCACAAAAGTTGGTAATCACCAGAGAGTAATGCACCCAAATACTGTGTACCAGTGGAGGTCATTATCTCTGTATGTGTAATACGGTCACACATGTATCCACGGGCTCGGACGCCTGGGGCAATAATGCAGGTTTCCCCGCGTTTGCTGACAGCACCTGAATGTTCGGCCTGTCTGAGCATGCGCGAGTGGCCGTGGCACGCGCCTGCCCCAGTCACTCGTCTGGAACGGGGGCGTCCAAATACCTGTGCCATGCTGCGCTGCAGAGCCGCTGCTCGAAGTAAAAAGATCAAACTTCTCAGCGGCATCATCCCCTTCCGCAGGTGTCCCTGCCTGTGCGTCGGGAGGCGTCCACTTCGTGCTCTCCTCGTATATGGCCTGATATATATATATATATATATATATATATATATTCGCCTGCAAATTGCGCACGGCGAAGTCCTTGTCGGCCGAGGTAGGGTTAGCCCCGATGCCATGTCTCCAAGGTGTTGTTCACCACAGACTGGATCGTAAAAGCAAGCGCCTCCTCGTTGATGGAGAAACTGATGCCCTTCGTATCGTGTGACGTCATATACGCGTGGGCATCGTTCACAGCAGGTGCCCCTGCAATTGGCTATGGATCAGATGCCTCCTTGACGAGCAATGGATCATCTTCGCACTGGGCGTTGGCCGTAATAGTGGACGACATCGACCCTTGATCCTTAGTAGCCGTCCCGTACTTGTCTGCCTTGAGCGCCAGATGTCCAGAAGGTGTCTTCATCAGATCGAGTACTCTGGCACCGTTTCCAAGTAGGAGTTTGTGCATCTCCGCGCCAGGGATGGTCATCTTCTCGCGACCCTGTCCCAGGATCAGGATGGTCCTCATGTTGGACATTCTCCTCCGACCCAGGATAGCAAGGAAGTTCTCCCCATAACCCTCAGCTACATTTGCTGAGTACGCATCGAGTCTCGGCACAGCAGGTGCCCCCGCCGGATCTCCCCTTCCTTTGCGTGCTATCTTGCAGTGCAGGGATTTATCACATATCGCGGCGCCATGTCCCACTCCTGACACGTAAAGCCTCTACGTCAAATTCAGCCTCTTGGTGGCGCGTCCGTGGGGGCGAGATACCCGTTCAAAGGTCTGTGCCGTCTTTAAACCATTGATATTAGTATTACTGCCAATATCCAGAAGAACATACCATTGATCATAGTTCCAGCGTTAGCTGCCAAGGCTAGTTCGTGGCGTTCACCGCATAGTCCGGGCACTTCAGATACTCTCGCGCCATGCATGCCTTTGCGGCGCCTGTGCTCCAACAACCAATCGTTTCGCGATCAAGATGCGAGGGCATCCATATATCCACGAGCCTCTCCTTCCGTAGTAGGATTCCTTTCAAAGATCCAGGCCGCATGATATTCGTCATGCGCATATGGGCGCGATGCGGAGGTAGTGGGCAAGTTCAGGAACGCGTCCGCAGCATATCGCGTTCGGATATCCCACTATTGCCACTGCGCGCGCTTACAGGGCTCTCCGTCCTTTCTCTGATTGCGTGGGCGAAGGTCTCGCCCATGCGGCATGTATGCACGTGGAGACTGAAGCCACTGAGCGCCCCTGTCGGTAGCCCTGTCCGCGCGCCTCAACCACGTATCGTTCACTGGCACCGAAGGTGGTGCTGATCTAGCAGGTGCCCCTGCGTTGTTACCGATCTCTGCCACCAATGGCATAGGTGTGTCTTTCGCTGGTCCCCCTGCAAGTGCGGTTGCCTCCGTTACTAGCCCCGCGTTGGCCGATGATGCAGGTTGTCCCGCTGGCGTCGTCACCGAGACTGCCGCGGTGCCCGTCATCATCGCCGTGGCGCGGTTGAGCTCTTCACGGAGGTCCCTGAGCTCGCTCGCCCCTCGGAGTATATCTTCATGGCGATTGAGTGACTCCTGATCTCCGGCAAGGGCGCGGTGGAACTCGGCAGTAATGAGGCCAACGCCCCTGCAGATAGCGCAGGGGGCCTCGCCCTCGGAACCCTCCATGTTCCCAGCCAACTGTCTATCCGCGTGAACATGTGCCACTCGATCCCAGCATTGCGCGTGGAATATGTGGCCGCACTGGAGTCGCCAGACCTTGTCGTGGTTCATGAAATGGTCCAGGCATATGGCACACTTGTTGAAGTCGCCGTCGCTGATGAGGGGCGGCGTTGCCGATGGCCTGAAACGCGTCTGACGCTCCAGGGTGGACTCACCAGCCTCGTGCCGAAACGGTGGTACCGTCGGTAACTGCATTGGTGCAGGTGTGGCTGGACTGCTCGCAGGTGCCCCTGCTGCATTGGGATTAGGAGGTTGCCACGCGCGGCTCAGCATTCTATTGGCCTGACGCCCCGGATTTCGGCGTTGGCAGGCAGACTGCGTCGCCAGGTTGGCCTGCTGCGCCTCATTTATGGCTAGGATCTCAGGGCGCAGCCCTCCGATGGTCGGTGGCACTACTAGGCCTGGTGCCGGTTGCTGCACATCTTAAACGCTTGCAGTTCACGCAATATCCGCGTCCCCGAAGCCATAACCCCTTCGTAAAGGACGCAATATTCGCGTCTTCGAAACCATAAACCTGCGTCAATGACGCAGTAACTGCGACACCGAAGCCATACACCCTCGTAAATGACGCAATGGTCGCGTGTCCGAAACCATACACACTCGTGAAGTACGCAATTTTCGCGTCTCCGAAGCCATACACGTGCGTGAATTACGTTATAGCTGCGAGCCTGAAGCCATACACTCTTTGTAAATTACGCGCTAGTCGCGTATCCGAAGCCATAAACCCTCGAAACACAACACCGCATTCAACAATATCCCCAACATCTCAACTTGTCTTGCCGATTACTCAACGTCTTCGCGTGAAGTCCCGACGCTGCTTCACGGCGGCGCCAAGGCCTCATGATTTCGCTCTTGCATTGCCCATTATCCGAGAGAGGGGGCCAGCGGCAGGGGGCGAAGCCCTTACGGATATACACTAGAACCACGCGCGCACTACGCGCGCTTAGGTTCTAGTCGCAGATGAGCCACTGGTGCCGCTGTAAGCCCCGCTGTGGCCACAACGACGATTTCCAGCGTTTTCGGGCCCATGCCATCGACGCAATGAAAAGCGCAGTCAGAACGCGGGGCGCCACGCACCCGCGTATCTCACATATCGCTGCCGCCTTTGTTTGGTTTATCGAATTGTTCTATTTTCTCCACTGTCACTTCCGCTCTGCCCGGTCGTGACACTCAGCGCTTTTGCACATCTGCTCGGTCTCGCATGCCCGATCGCGCAGATATCCGCCGGCTCCTGATGTTGTGGTTGGCTCGGGGCCTCGTTGCGCACGCGTGGGAGCGCGTTGTTGTTCCCCCTCTTCTTGGTGCTCCAAGCTTTTCGTTTTCAACGGTCGTTCAGCTGTCGGGTGTCTGCAGGGGGCGCGCGCAAGTGTCCCAGTCATCAGCAACCCTCTCTGCAATCAGTTGTTGTCGAGTCCGTCCACGGGAGTGGGGAAGCTTCTTTGTGCTGGACGCCAAACCTCATGCCGCCGATAATCGCACCCATGGGAACATAAGGTTCGGGCTCACGGGGGATGCTCAATGATTTAATTGATTGGCAAGTCCCATGTATGGGGCTGCGTGGAGCTCTGGCGGGGCCTCTGGCAATACCTTCCTGGTGCTCAGGCGAAGCCTTTTCAGGAGGTGAGGGAGGGGAACGATACCTGACAAATTGTATAGTGTAGCCACACCCCGCTCGCTCGGGCGGGTCCGCCCTGCAAGAGTGGGAGGAGCAAAAGCCGCGTGAACGAATATGGTGTAGTGGTGCCCTGCTCTCTATGGCGGGGGTGTCCCTGGCGCTCTGGCGGGGCTTGCCCAAGAGGGGAGGGAGGAGCACGAGACCTGAGGAACATTCTGGCACAGCCACACCCCGTGCGCTCTGACGGGGTTACCTCGGGTGCGGTGGAAGGAACAAGACAGAGCAGGGACTGTATATGGTATAGCAACACCCCTGTCGCTCTGCCGGGGCCGCCTTTGAGGGGTGGGATGGGGCAAAGCAGTTTGTGAAATGATAGGGTAAAGCGACGCCCCGCTCGCTCTGGCGGGGCTTGTCTGGCGCTCTGGCGGGGCCGTCCCAGGAGAGGACGGGGGAACACGAAAGCAGAGGGGTGAGGGGAGGAAAAAGAAAGAGGCGGGAATGGAGGCAAGGGGAGGGGGCGGGAGGGAAGGAGGGACGGAGGGGGAAAGGCCCGGGCCATCTGGGCCGTCTGCGAGCGCCCTGGGGCCTCCCGCTCCCGCTGTGGCCCAGCTTGGGCCTGTCCTGGGGTTCTCTTGGGCCGTCTGGGGCTCCTCGTGGGCAATTTGCAAGCTCCCTGGGGCCGTTTTGCGGCTCGATTCGGGGCCTCTTCGGCGGTCTTGGGGGCGTCTTCGACCGTTTTCGAGCGTTGGAAGCTGGAGAACGCGAGAAAACAAAAAACATCAAACAAACCAATGCGTATCAATGATTTGGGCCTCTTTGGGCTCTTTCGGGACGTCTCTCGGAGCTCTCTTGGGCCTTCTTGGAATCCTCTTGGGCTGTGTGTTTGCCGTCTTGAGCTCCTCTGGGGCCACGTTGGGATCATCTGGGCCGTCCTGGAGCGCCTTGGGGCCTCCCGCTCCCGCTCTAGGGCCCATCTTGTGCCTGTCCTGGGATTCTCTTGGGCAGTCTCGGGCTGCTCTCGGGCAGTCTTCAGACTCTCCTGGGCCGTCTTGCGGTTCGTTTCGGGGCACCTTCGGCGGTCTTGGGGCGATCTTCGGGGCGTCTTCGGCCGTCTTGGAGCGTTGGAAGCTGGAGAACTCGAGAAGAAAGCGAAAAACGTTGTTTGAAAATGAACAAAACTTAAGGATATGGGTCTCTTCGGGCTCTCTCGGGACGCCTCTCGGAGCGCTTTTGGGGGCCTCTTGGAATCCTCTTGGGCTATGTTTTGGCCGTGTTGGGCCCATCTGGGGCCACGAGGGGGCCATCTGGGCCGTTTTGGAGCCCCTTGGGGCCTCCCGCTCCCGCTCCGCGACCCAGCTTGTGCCTGTCCTGGGGCTCTCTTGGGCAGTCTGGGGCTCCTCCCGGGCGATTTTCTGGCTCCCTGGGGCCGTCTTGGGGCTCTTTTGAAAGCCTCTTCGGTGGTTTGGGGGTGGCCTTTGGGGCGTCGTCGGCCGTCGTGGAGCGTCGGAAAGTCGAAAACGCGAGACACCGAAAAACATAAAACAAACAAAACAATGGAAATGAAGGAGTTAGGGCCTCTTACGGCTCTCTCGGGACGCCTCTCGGAGCTTTCTTGAGGCTTTTTGGGCTGCGCGTTTGCGGTCTGGAGCCCACGTTGGGGCTGTCTGGGCTGTCTTGTCGAAGTCACCCAGGGGCTTCTGGGAGCGTCTTGGAGCTCTCAGGGGCACTCTGGGGGCTCCGCGGCCCCTCCGGGGTGCTCTGGGAGCGGTCTCGGAGGCCCCGGCCCCTCCATGCGCGCTCGAGGCCCTGGCCCCGGGCGCCCGGACATCTTGCGCAGGTATAATATATATATATATATATATATATATACACATACATACATATATATATATATATATATATATATATATATATATATATATATATATATATATATATATATATATATATACAAGGCTGCATTGGCGCTTCGCGCCATGCACCTTGTTCCTTGAAGCTTTGGAATGGTTGGCCCGTGGCGCCATCTTTTTTGTTCGCATTTTAGCCGTGGTCCGCTGGTTCGTACTTCGGAGAAGCGCAGGAAGAGCAGAAAGGGGGGCAATCAACCTGGGACGGGCCAAAACTGCGAGATGGAGGCCGAGGGCGCATGGAATGGCGCATATGAGTGGGGGCCGCGCGGGAAACAGATGGAATCCCGGGTTCGCAACCGAATTTCCCGAAAATTGGTTGCGAACCCGGGATTATGAGCATAATGCAGCTATTTTTCACGGAATATCAAATAAAGGGGGCGCGGGGCGGCGGCGTGGTGCGATTTCGAGGGCGGCGGGTTTGACGGGCAAGGCGTTGGTCGGCTTGGCTCTCATGAGCCGTCGGGGCCCCTTTTGAGGGCCGCTGGGCCGCCTTGGGGCGCTGAAGCCTTCGAGTGGGTTCGCGGGGGTTCTCCCGGAGCCTTGTGGGGCGGTCTGACGGTTGCCCCTCCTCCACCTCCTCCTCCGCCTCCTCCTCCTCCTCCTCCTCTTCCTCCTCCTCGTTTATCCTTCTTTCTCTGCCTTCTTCTCCTCCTCCTCCTCCTCCTCCTCCTCCTCCTCCTCCTCCTCCTCCTCCTCCTTCTCCTCCTCACCTCCTCCTCCTCCTCCTCCACCTCCTCCCCTCCTCCTCCTCCTCCTCCTCCTCCTCCTCCTCCTCCTCCTCTCCTCCTCCTCCTCCTCCTCCTCTCCTCCTCCTCCTCCTCCCCTCCTCCTCCTCCTCCTCCTCCTCCTCCTCCTCCTCCTCCTCCTCCTCCTCCTCCTCCTCCTCCTCCTCCTCCTCCTCCTCCTCCTCCTCCTCCTCCTCCTCTCCTCCTCCTCCTCCTCCTCCTCCTCCTCCTCCTCCCCCTCCTCGTCCTCGTCCTCCTCCTCGTCCTCCTCCTCTCCTCCTCCTCCTCCTCCTCCTCCTCCTCCTCCTCCCTCATCTCATGTTGCGTTCCTCCCTCCATTCCTCGTCATTCCTCCGGCCCTTTTCGCGACCCTTTGTCCTGATGCTCGCCTGTGTAATGCTCAGCGAAATGCTTTGCAGGGACCTTCGCCGTTCGACGTATGTCACCAACAGTGCCGCGGAAACCATGGGGATCCCGGGCTCGCAACCGAATTCGTACAAAAATGGTTGCGAACCCAAGATTTTGGCCCAAATGCGTGATGTCGTGGCGAAACATAGGCTGAGGAAACGCGAGACGGTGGGCTGACGCGAAAGGCAAACGGCGAAGCGACAATGCGGGGGACTGGGTAAACTGCGCTAGCAGCGCGCGATGGCGGGAATTGGGCCGTCGCTGAGGCCGCTGCGGACGCCCTGGAAGTCACTTTGGGCGCGGTCCGGTCCATTGGGGCTGTTTGGAACGATGTTCTGCTGCGTCGGGAGCAAGTGGGGCCGGCCCGGGGCTCTCTGGGGATCCTTGCTTGGCTTGAGGCGCTCGTGGGCCTGACGCACTCACGCGGTGGTCCTTCTCAGAGGATCCGAGGGCCGTTTGGAGAGCCTGTGGGGCCGTCTTGAAATCCTCTTGGGATATTCCAAACCGGTTTGCGAGCCTCTTGCGCGATTCGGAGCGGCGCGGGAAGCGTTTGGGCGATCCTTGGCGGCGGGAACGCGTCGGGCCCTGCCTCTTGGAGGTGTCCTGGAAAGTTTCGGAAGCCTCTTGGGCCGTTTGGCGGACTTTTGCGGGCTGGAAAGATCGGCGGGTGCCTTTCCGAAGGTGAACTGGATCAACGTTGGCGTCGCCTCCCGCGGGGCCAGGCACCAGGGCGAAATGCGCAAACGGTCTGGGGCACGCCGCGACGTGGGCACCAGGGGCCAAACGCTAGTAGTGGTGGCTGCTTCGCGGGCGCGCCGCAACGCGGTCGCCAGGGGCGGAACGGTAGACATAGGCTCAAGACCTCCGCAGCGTTAGCGGATGTCGCTTTTAAAAAACGCCCGCCCGCTCAGAACGTCTCAGCGCGGGCGCGGCCGAACAGGGAAGGGGAAGCGCTGCGGCGGACAGCGCATCAACGGCGTGCGGGGCGCTTGCGGGCCACGCGCTCACCGTCAGCAGCTGTCGGGCGCCTCTTCGGGGCTGTGACCGCCTCGGCGTCGCCCTCCCAATTGAAGGGCCCGATCGTGATGTACGCGGAATGCTTGTTCGCCAGGGCGTCGAATTCCTGGCGGACGTTGGTCGGCAGCGCAGGGTCCAGCCGCGGGCGGAAGCGGATCAGGTCGGAGACTGCCCAATCGGCGGCGTCGGCGCGCGTGCCCGTGCGGTGGATATTGAGCCGCTGGCCCAGCAAGGACGCAGACGCCGTCCACGCGGCCGCGGTGGGGGACGCTGGTACGGCCAAGTCCGCCTCGAAAAAAGCGCGCTTCAGAACGAAGGTGGCGTGGGCCGTGCCGTGCGCGATGGCGGCCTTGATGGCGCTGGACGCCATGGGGACCACGTCCACGCAGCATGCCCAAGACCGGCCTTTGTATGGGTTTGCCTCGCTCTGTGGAGGCATGAGTCCGTGATTCATGTAGTCCACGTTCCGCGGCGTCTCGGGGAAGGTGAGCTGCTCCCGGGCGCGCTGAGTGACCTGGGGGGAAAGCAAGAAATATAAATGGTAGCTGATTTGGAAAAGTGAAACTAAGGCAAGGGCCCCAGGTCCGACGACGAGCTTTCGGCCGAGGGTAGCTCGGCAAGTTTGGAGGCCCGAGACCGTAGAAAGCGCATGGCGCTGCGCCAACCGCGGCTGCCCTGGCTGGAGCGTTGCCGCGTCAGCGAGCGTAAAGCGGAGGCCTGCGTCGCGTTGCACTTTGCCACCAACCCTCACGCCGATCATCTGCACGCCCACGTCGATGGTGTAAAGCGTACGTTCGTGGGCCATCTCGGACGCGTCTTGGGCCGTCTTGGGGCTTTCTCAGAGTCAGAGCGCCCTGGGAGCCTATTAAGCCGTTGTGGGGCGGTTTTGGAAGCTTTTTGGGCGGTCTTGGAACGTGGGAAGCCAGAAAAAACGAGGACGCTGAAAACATTGAAAAACACATGGAAAAATAACAATTTGAGATGTTTTGGGAGCCTCACCGGAGCTAATTAGGGGGCTTCCCGAGGCCCTGTGGAGCTCTCTTGGGGCCTCCTTGGGCTTTCTCGGGGCGGGAGGCTCGTATTTTCATTTCGTGGTCCCCCCTGGGGCCCCTTTTTGGGCCGTCTTGGACCGTTCGTGGGCCATCTCGGGCGCGTCTTGGACCGTCTTGGGGCGCTCTCAGCGCGCTCTGGGAGCTTCTTGGGCCGTCTTGGAGCGGTTTGGGGGGCTTCTTGGGCGGTCCGGGAGCGTCGGAAACCCGAAAAAGCGAGGACGCTAAAAACATTGAAAAACCAATGGAAATTCAATGATTTTGTTCTCTCGGGCCCCCATTGAGAACGGTCTTGGGGCTCTCGCGGAGGGTCTTCAAGGCTACCCGGGTGCTATCCTGGACTGTCTTGGGTGTCTCTGTGGGCTTGCGCCGACCGAGTTGGCACTGCCGCCCGCCTGCGTGCACGCCTTGGAAAAGATTTTCGGCCGCCCCCGTGGCACGGATCCGGGGGGTCCCGTTTCAGGGGGGGGTCCGCACCCCCGGAATTATACAAATATAGAAAAGGGAATATATATATATACACATATACATCTATATATACACACATACATACATACATACATACATACATACATACATACATACATACATACATGCATACATGCATACATACATACATACATACATACATACATACATACATACATACATGCATGCATACATACATACATACATACATACATACATACGGTGTGCATGTATGTATGTATAGGACAGGGAGAGAGAGAGAGAGCGTGATCCACCGCCGCTTTACTGTGTAAAATTCCCACCCTTCTTACTCCGGAATCCAGGGGTGCTCCCCCCTTCGAAAATCCCCCCCCCTGCTGGACCCCCCCCTCTCCCCGGCGGCAAGTGCCCCCACCGCTGTCGCACTGTCCCCGCTGTCCCCACCACTGTTCCCACCACGGTCCCATTCTCCCCACTTTCCCCACTCTCCCCACCACTGTCCCATTGTCCCCACTGTCCCACTGTTCCCGCCAGTGTCCCACTGAGCTGTCTCACTGTTCCCACCGCTGTCCCCACCACTGTTCCCACTGTTCTTCTGTTTCATTGTCCCAGCACCGTCCTCGCCACCGCCCTCACCACTGCCCCCACCACCGCTGTCCCCACCACTGTCCCACTGTCCCCACCACTGTCCCCACACCACTGTTCCCACCACCACCGTCCCCACCACTGTCCCCCAGTCCCCACCACTGTCCCACTGTCCCACCATTGTCCCCGTTGTCCCCACCAGTGCCCCCACAAGTGTCTCACTGTCCTCACTCTCCCCGCCGTTGTCCCACCACTGTCCCACTCTCCCTACTTTCCCCACGGTCCCCACCACTGTCCCACTGTCTCCACTGTTCCCACCACTGTCCCACTGTCCCCGCCGCTGTCCCACTGTGCTGTCCCACTGTCCCCACTGTCCCCACCACTGTCCCACTGTCCTCACTGTCCCCACCACTCTCCCCACTGTACTACTGTCCCACCACCGTCCTCACCACCGCCTTCACCACTGTCCCTACCACTACCGTCCCCACCACTGTCCCGCTGTTCCCACCATTGTCCCGCTGTCCCCTCACCACTGTCCCCACCACCACCGTCCCCACCACTGTCCGCACCACTGTTCCGCTGTCCCCGCACCACTGTCCCCACCACCACCGTCCCCATCACTGCCCCAGTGTCCCCACCACTGTCCAACTGTCCCGAGGAGCGGGAATCGTTTGCCGGCGGCGAAGGGGGGGGAGGGGGGGTCCGAACCGGTAGTGACCCCCCCCGGTTTTCGAGGAGGGGGGTTCGAACCAGTAGTGACCCCCCCCCTCCTTTTCATGATGGACTGGGGGGGGGGGGGGGTTCGAGCTGGTAGTGACCTCCACCCAGTTTTCGACGAGGGGTGGGGCCGGGTTGGGAACCCCCGGTGACCCCCCCGGTTTTCCGCCAGCACAGCAGCGGTAGAACGAGCTCTGTCAAATATAAATGAGGTTGGGTACGTCACCGGGTAATTTTCGCAGCGTCAGATCTCAAGGGTGTGAGGCACTGGGCTGGCTGGCCTGGCCGACGAGAGGCCGTGTCGCCTGGCAGGATGCGAGAGAGCGCAGGGCGGGCAAAGGAGATGTTGGCATGAAGAAAACTGGTCCTGAGGGAAACGGGTCCTGGACCCTGGGGCCTTCCCCGACAACACACTGTTCATTCTGTGTCCTTGTTCGACCGTCCCAAAGCCCAGAGGGGGGAGCCGAGAGCCCGATAACACGGAAAACTAGCAGGACCCTTTTGCCTCAGGATCCGTTTCCTTCATTGCAAACATGCACCGCGGCGGCAGGTGCGCCAGCGGGGAGCGTGCAGGAAAAGAGGGCCAACAAGAGCTGCGGGCGGTGGTGCCTGTCACGGGCATGGCAGCGGCCCCAGACAGAGCAGCGCGCAGCAGCGCGGCGCCTGAGAAGCGGACTGCGGCAGACGCGGCGGCCAGGCGACTTCCCTGCAGCGGCAGGCTGTGACCTCCTGTCAAGTGACCCTCTTCAGGATCGCCAGAAACCGAAGCAGAACAAGCAACAAACAGCACGAGCACAAACGTTCGGAACTCCGGACGGATGTCTTGGATCGGCGCTGGGCCCCCCTCCCTGGGAGCGCAGCGCAGCGAAGGGGGGGTCCCAGCGCCGATCCAGGAAATCCGCGCGGAGCTCTGGAAGTCTGCGTTTGTGCAGTTCGCTCTTCTTCGAAGCCCCAAGACACCAGTGGGGGCTCAGCAGCCGCGAGCGGGCGCTGGCGAACCGCCGCCAAGCGGCGAGCTCCTGCCTTTCCAAGCCGAAAGGAAGGGGAAGCAGGCCGAGCACGCGAGCGCGAACGGCGCGGCAGAGGCCGCGGCGCGACACGGCCGAGAGCGGGCCAGCACGGTGCCTGGCTGCCCGGAGGCAGCCACACACCTCCACATAACCTTTTTGACGGTAGCGGCCTCGCGCGCAGCGACGAGGCGAAGAAAGCGTAACAATGCGCGCGGCGGCCGGGCCCTCAAGCATCGCTCAGGATGCAAACCTACCGGCATCGGCCACCTTGGTATGGATGGCGGGGAGGGTACACGCAAGACCGTGGGAAAAACTCACCACGGCCGCGTGAGGTGTGGAGAACGCCCTAAGCCATCCGGGCATGGACGGCGTGGGAGGTACACGCACAAGCGTGCAGTTACATATACATGGATAACGATGTGCGTCGCTCGTACTCAAGGAGTCTTGAACGCTCTACGGAGCGGCAGGGGCGATAGCCTCAGCCTTGGACGTCGTAGTAGTCGCAGAAGCCGTAGCGCTGCGCGAGGGCCTCGAAGCAGGCGCAGATGCCGTGGCACAGCGCGGTGACCTCGAGGTCGACGGGCAGGCCGCACCCGCTGTGGCATCCCAGGAGGGAGGGGTCAGTGCCGATAGCGAGTCCATGCAGTCGGGAGCACCTTCACAAGGGCCTCGATCTTGACAGTCTCCAGGGCGCGCCCCTTCCTTAGAGCCACTGTTCCCGTACAGGGGCGTGAACGCACCAGTCAAGAAGCCTTTCTTGATGGTGGCCTTCTTCGGCTGCCCAGTGGCACCCGCCGTAGTCGCCAGGTCCTTGTCTACGATCGGGGGAACGACAGGCGAATACGCATCCACTCTCTTGAGCGCCACCAGCTGGCCCTCCAGATCGACGCGGGTCTGTCGCAGGTCATGGCTGAACTTGGAGTCCAGCGCCTGCACCAACTTCGTGAGCTTAGACATGAGAGCCTCGGTCAGAGAAGCCTGCGACGCATTGTTGGCAGACTCAGCGATAGGCCCGATGGAGTGCTCCAGAAGCTTCGCGATGTCCTGGGGTTGTATTCCTGTGTGTCGCACTTGCTGGTGCAGCTCAGCACGAAATGCCTCCAGCTTCTGGGGGAGGCGAAGGTCAAGCGATTCCTGCACCGAGCGGCCCAGCGCCTTCGCAAGACCATGAATACGGGCGTCAATCCCAGAACAATCAGCCTCGACTTGTTGGATCCTGCGTTCAATGCGCCAAGATCTTGCGACAACGATGTGCGAGCGTCCACGCTCCCAGCCCAGGCAGTCTGCATCCAGTGCTCTTTGTCCGTTAAAAGCTTCGCGATCGTCGAATTTTGTTGCTCAATCAATTGTAATGCAAAACATAATTGCGCATGCAAGTCATTATACGAAACCTCATGGGAAGCACCAGCACTCTCTTCACACATCGATGGGCAGCGGGCACCTGGCAGAAAAGTAGACGCCGCAGAGTCCAGTGCCTCAGACCGCCCAGGTGCGGCGCGCGCTGGGAGGTGATCAGCCAGCCGAAGGACAAAGACTCCACCATCACCACTGTCGGCGGCCGGCGCCGGTTGCCGACGGCGTTGCGGGCGACGCCAGAAAGGCAGACCAGGTTGTAAGCAGCGGCGGTGTTTGGCAGCGTTCGCAATCGAGTTGAACCTGGTGAGCAGCTTGGCAATGCACTGCGGGAGCACAGATTGAAGCGCCCAAGTTGCAGCTGCCGTCGACGGGGACTCAGTCTGAAAGAAATGCACAATGCCCATATGAAGTAACAGCTGCCTCGATACCAAAATGGCGCGGACGAGCAACCATCCAAGGGCTAAACAAACTGCACAAATGGATGCGACCAGCGACATGGGCGACAGTCACGGGGCGCGAACGGGCAAAACGGCTGCATGAATTGCGCAGCACATCTCGGCAAGCCTGGCTTGAGCCAAAATGGCTACGGATGGAGACCGATATGTGTATATGTGTGTATGTGTGTCTCTAGATGTTCCCTACCTAGGCTCTGCCTAGAGGGTTCTTACTCTCTTTCTTAAAGGGGCCGGGCAGTGCAAAGCGCCCCGGGCGGTTCCCCCAGTATCCGCCCCGCGGTTCCCCCAGTTGCGCCCCCTGGGTTCACCCAGCTTAGCTTAGCTAAACTAAGCTTATCTCATCTTAGCTTAACTTAGCTTAGCTTTGTCGCCTAGCCTAGCCTAGCCTAGCGTAGCTTAGCTTAGCTCCGCTTATCTCATCTTAACTTAGCTTAGCTTAGTTTAGCATAGCTTAGCTTACCTTACCTTAGCGCAGCATTCGCACAGCACAGCATAGCATATCATAGCTAAACATAGCATAGCATAGCCCAGCATATCATAGCATAGCCTAGCACAGTATATCATAGCATAGCGCAGCATAGCATATCATAGCATAGCATAGCAGTGTTTAGCATAGTACAGCGCAGCATACCATAGCATATCATATAATATCATAGCGCAGCATCGCATATAATAGCATATCATATCATAACATAGCGCAGCATATCATATCATGGCATAGTCTAGCATATCATAGCATAGCATAGCATATCACAGCATAGCATAGCGCATCATATCATAGCATATCATAGCATACCGCAGCATTTCATATAATAACATAGCCTAGCATAACACAGCGCAGCCGAGCGTACCCTAGCGTATCATAGCATAGCATAGCATAGCGCAGCATAGCGCAGCATGGCATAGCATAGCGCAACATATCATAGCATAACATATCATGGCACAGCATAGCGACAATCAAGCAACAGCAACAACACACACACACACAATTCATACGCAACAGCAAAAGCAACAGCAAAGACAAAGGCAAAAGCAAAGGCAAGAGCAACAGCAACGACAACGCAAAGCAAAAGCAACACCAATGCGAAAGTGTAGATGTAGATGTAGATGTAGATGTAAATGTAGGTGTAGGTGTAGATGTGGATGTAGGTGTAGATGTAGATGTAGGTGTAGATGCAGGTGTAGATGTAGATGTAGATGTGAATATCGCTGTTGATGTTGATGTAGATGTAGATGCAGGTGTAGATGTAAATGTAGCTGTCGGTGTAAATGTAGATGTTGCTTTCCTGAATGCTCCAACTCCTAAGTAGGGTCGCGCTGGGATAATTTTATACATAGAGAGAGGTACCCACACACGCACTTTCGGGCGCACGCAGTGGGGGCGGAGAAGCCCCTCGCACGATGATCCAGCACGTCCCAACGAACGCCGGGCGGAGTGGGGCACCCCTGGGACGCTCCAGGAGCCAGAAATGTGGAAAAGGAGGGGGACGCCGCCAGGCCCTCGCGGGGCGGTGGCGGGTGGCGGCGGGCAGCGGACCATGGCGGGGGGCAGCGGGCAGCGGCGCTAAACGGGCGGCGGAGGGAAGGGCCCCGCAGGAGGCCGCGGCGGGTAGCGGGCGGCGGCGGCGGGGCACACAAACACACACACACACACACACACACATCCTTGTTCCTTATTAGAATATACCCCCACCTACCTCGTATTCCGGCCGATCGCGGCCCAATCCGGGACCTCCCATCCGGACTGTAAAAAAATTATACAAAGTGGCCGTTTTGCTTCTCAACATCGTCTTTCTTGTCGTCGACGATGCGAAAAGCGTGGCAGGAATTGGACGCGGCGCACATCGCGCGTGGCAGTCAATCTGGACCCGCCCATCCTGAGTGTAAAAAATCAACACAAATTCTTCGCTGTTTCATCTCAGCATGGCCTGCCTTGTCGCCGACGGTGCGAAATATGTGCCAACATTGGGACGCGGCGCACATATGGGATGCGGCGCACATCGCGCGCAGCCGTCGATCCGGGCCCGCCCATCCTGACTGGACAAAAAACAATACAAAGTCTCCGTTTTTCCCTCTCAGCATGGCCTGCCTTGTCGCCGACGCTGCGAAATATGTGGCAGGAATGGGACTCGGCGCGCATCGCGCGCGGACGTCCATGCGGGCTGCGGGCCCTCCCATCCTGACTGTAAAAAACAATACAGAGCTGCCGTTTTTCCTTTCATCATGGCCTGTCTTGTCGTCAACGATGCGAAATTCGTGGCAGGAATGAGGCGCGGCGCACATCGCGGGCGGACTTCTGGGGCAACCCCAAGGCGGGAGGGGCCACCTTATGTCAGAAGCAATGCCATGCTGATTTTCGCTTGCCCACATAGCTGTTCTTGTCGTCCACCCCGCAAAAGCGCATGGCAAGAATTAGGCGCGGCACCCCCCCCCGCTCGAAGTGAATGAAATGACCTTCTCGCTTGGGCGCCGAGCGAAATTTTCTCAAAGTTGCGCTCCCGCTTTGGCTCGGCGCACGTTTTTAGCTCGCCAATTCATTGGGCGCCGGGGCGTTCCAGGAGGCCCTGGGGTGACGAATGCCTGGGAGGTTTTTGCTTGTTCAGGCTCTTGGAGGGCCTCCTGAGTGTCCCCGCGGCTTCTTGGCGCTACGGCCGTCTGGAGGCCATCTTGGGCGTCTTGGAACGATATTTCGGCGACTCAGGGCTACTACTACTACTACTACTACTACTACTACTACTACTACTACTACTACTACTACTACTACTACTACTACTACTACTACTACTACTACTACTACTACTACTACTACTACTACTACTACTACTACTACTACTACTACTACTACTACTACTACTACTACTACTACTACTACTACTACTACTACTACTACTACTACTACTACTACTACTACTACTACTACTACTACTACTACTACTACTACTACTACTACTACTACTACTACTACTACTACTACTACTACTACTACTACTACTACTACTACTACTACTACTACTACTACGACTACTACTACTACTACTACTACTACTACTACTACTACTACTACTACTACTACTACTACTACTACTACTACTACTGCTCCTACTACTACGGCTACTACTACTACTACTACTACTACTACTACTACGACTACTACTACTACGACTACTACTACGACTACGACTACTACGACTACTACTACTACTACTACTACTACTACTACTACTACTACTACTACTACTACTACTACTACTACTACTACTACTACTACTACTACTACTACTACTACTACTACTACTACTACTACTACTACTACTACTACTACTACTACTACTACTACTACTACTACTACTACTACTACTACTACTACTACTACTACTACTACTACTACTACTACTACTACTACTACTACTACTACTACTACTACTACTACTACTACTACTACTACTACTACTACTACTACTACTACTACTACTACTACTACTACTACTACTACTACTACTACTACTACTACTACTACTACTACTACTACTACTACTACCACTACGCGCCAGCATCCAGTTGCGCCAGCATTGTTTGTTATGTTGTGGGAGGGCGGAACGTGTCCGTTGTTCCTTTCAACGTGGCCAGTCTTGTCGTCGACGTTGCGAAATTCGTGGCGGGAATGGGACGCGGCGCACATCCCGCGCGGACGTCAATGCGGTGTCCTGGGGTATCCTCCACTCGCACTGAAATGCCCGCGCAACCCCCAGTTGCGCCATCACTGTCTCTTATGTTGTGGGAGGGCGGGTGGGAATGGGCATGCCATGCTTGACTCGCTCGAGCTGGCTAGCTTGACCAGTTATTTGCCTGTCATATCACAACAAGTGCAACAGCACGTCAACTCTGAATGGAAGGATTCTTAAAGCAACGACATGTCAACAAGTGAAATATAATCGGCCACGGACACGGCCACGGCCGCGGCCGCGGCCACGGCCACAGCCACGGCCAAGGCCACGGCCACGGCCACAGCCACGGCCACGGCCACGACCGCGGCATAATCTTGGTCTTGGGATGCTCCTTTGGTCGCAAGTGAACGGAATATGGAGCATGTGACAGCTGTCGAAACACTGTAATAAGGGCACAAGCATATTTGAATGATGCGCCCACCCCCACGGGCCGAGTGCACCCATTATGGTGGGGTGTCTCTTGCCCGGGGACGCGCCTGCCTTAAGGGCTGCAGGCGCCCGTGGCCCGTTCCGTCTCCAGCGTGGCGCGGGGCAGGCCGACGCTGACACGAACGACACCTTTGTTTCCGACGCAGGGAAAACACCACGTGTAAAGCGCTCTGTGAGCTTCCTCTTGACACTGTGTCTGGCTTCAAGCGCGGTGGCTGTATTTGCCAGAAGATGTCGAGCCAGGCTACAGAACCCTGACTATCTGGCCTTCACAGAAGGGAGGAAACGACTCCCCTCTTTCGTGACATCGCCGGCACCTGGGGGCTCGGCCGCAAGTGCCCCCTTTTTCCTTGAATGTCCGACCCCCCGCCCCCGTGACCAGAGCACTGACTGGAGCGCAGGGCGGCGGAGCCGACTTCGTATCCCGGTTCTCGGGCACCGCAGTCAGAGCGCGCGTGCGAAGCCCCCTTTTGGTGGGCGACCGCTGCTACTACTCTGGCTGATGGGAAAAATGCTGCACTGCCGAAGACGAGCTCTGGGAGAGACTTTCGGCTGATAACCAGTTATTTGCCTGTCATATCACAAAAAGTGCAACAGCACGTCAACTCTGAATGGAAGAATTCTTAAAGCAACGACATGTCAACACAAGTGACATGTAATCGGCCACGGCCACGGCCACGGCCACGGCCGCGGCCGCGGCCACGGCCACGGCCACAGCCACGGCCGCGGCCACGGCCACGGCCGCAGCCACGGCCACGGCCACGACCACGGCCACGGCCACGGCCACATCTTGGCATTGCGATGCTCCTTTGGTCGCAAGTGAACGGAATATAGAGCATGTGACAGCGAATACTACTTGTCGAAACACTGCAACAAGGGCACAAGCATCTTTGAATGATGTGCCCACCCCCACGGGCCGAGTGCACCCATTATGGTGGGGTGTCTCTTGCCTGGGGACGCGCCTGCCTTAAGGGCCGCAGGCGCCCGCGGCCCGTTCCGTCTCCAGCGTGACGCGGGGCAGGCCGACGTTGACGCGAACGACGCCTTTGTTTCCGACGTAAGGAAAACACCACGTGTAAAGCGCTCTGTGAGCTTCCTCTTGACACTGTGTCTGGCTTCAAGCACGGTGGCTGTATTTGCCAGAAGATGCCGAGCCAGGCTACTAAACCCTGACTACCTGGCCTTCACAGAAGGGAGGACACGACTTGACCCCCACCCCCACCCACCCACCCACCCACCCACGCACGCACGCACGCACGCGCGCGCACGCACGCACGCACGCGCGCACGCGCACGCACGCACGCACGCACGCGCGCACGCACGCACAAACGCACCCACACGCACGCACGCACCCGCACGCACGCACGCACCCACACGCATGCACGCACGCACGCACGCACTCACACGCACACACACAAACACACACACACACGCACGCACGCACGCACACACACACGCGCACACACACACACGAACTCCCACGCACGCGCGCACGCACGCACGCACGCACGCACGCACACACACACACACACACACACACACTCACACACACGCACGCACGCAAGCACGCACACGCACACACGCACACACGCACACACACACACACACGCACAAACACACACACACACACACACACACGCGCGCACGCACGCACGCACGCACGCACGTACGCACACATATGCGCGCGCACTTTTCCGTCGCACGCAGCTGGGGCGGAAGCCGCTGGAGCGCTCCAAGGAAGCCGAAGTCCGACTCAGCTAGGCTACCAAGGGGCTACGCTAGGCTACCAAGGATGAAACCTTGAAAGCAGGCAAATGCACTTATCCCGGCAAAGCAACCGAACAGCGATGTGTATAAGCATATCTGGAAGCATTCCCCTTGAGATTCAAGTGAGAACCCAGTTGTAGAATGTTGCTGTTCTCGCAGTCGCAGTAGCATTCGCAATGACAGTCGCAGTGGCAACGGCCTTAGGATCCAATGGAATCCTAAGGGTTCCAAAGGATACCGGAAGCATCCGTAGGCATCCTTAGGAATCCATAGGAATCATGATTCCTAGGGATTCCTAAGGATTCCTAGGGAATCCAAAAGATTCCTTAGGATTCCTGAGGATGCTTAAGTATGCCTACGGATTCCTAAGGATGCCTACGGATTCCTAAGGATTCCCACGGATTCCTACGGATGCCTCAGCCTGCCTCAGTTTGAGCCTCAGCCTCAGCCTGCCTCGGCTTGCCTCAGCCTCAGCCTCAGCCTCAGCCTGCCTCGGCCTCAGCCTCAGCCTGCCTCAGCCTCAGCCTCAGCCTGCCTCGGCCTCAGCCTCAACCTCAGCCTGCCGTAGCCTCAGCCTGCCTCAGCCTCAGTCTGCCCCAGCCTCAGCCTCAGCCTCAGCCTCAGCCTCAGCTTCGGCCTCAGCCTCAGCCTGCCTCGGCCTCAGCCTGCCTCAGTCTCCCTCCTCCCCCCCCCCTTCCCCTTTCCCCGCCCCCATTCAGCCTCGCCTTGTCTCAGCTTCGGCCTGCCTCGGCCTCAGCCTCAGCCTCAGCCTCAGCCTCAGCCTCAGCCTCAGCCTCAGCCTCAGCCTCAGCCTCAGCCTCAGCCTGTCTCGGCCTGAGCCTGCCTCGGCCTCAGCCTCAGCCTGCCTCAGCCTCAGCTTGCCTCAGCCTCAGCCTCAGCCTCAGCGTGTCTCAGCCTCAGCCTCAGCCTCAGCCTGCCTCAGCCACAGCCTCAGCCTGCCTCAGCCTCAGCCTGCATCAGCCTCAGCCTCAGCCTGCCTCAGCCGCAGCTTGCCTCAGCCTCAGTCACAGCCTCAGCCTCAGCCTCAGCCTGCCTCAGCTTCAGCCTCAGCCTGCATCAGCCTCAGCCTCAGCCTCGGCCTGCCTCAGCCTCAGTCTCAGCCTGCCTCAGCCTCAGCCTCAGCCTGCCTCGGCCTCAGCCTGCGTCAGCCTCAGCCTCCGCCTGCCTCAGCCTGCGCCTGCCTCAGCCTCGGCCTCAGCCTGCCTCGGCCTCAGCCTCAGCCTCAGCCTCAGCCTCAGCCTGCCCCAGCTCGGGCATTCAAAATATGGCACGGGACTGGTGCTCTGGGAGCACGAAGATCACGAAGTGGCCCACAGTTGGCTCCGGGAAATCAAAATATGGTACAGGAGTGGTGCTCTGGGAACACGAAGAACACGAAGTGGCCTCCAGTTGGCTCCGGGCATTGAAAATGTGGCCTGGGACTTGGGTTCTGGGAACACGAAGAACACGAAGTGGCCTGCAGTTGGCTCCGGGCATTCAAAATGTGGCCTGGGGGTGGTGTTCTGGGAAGACGAAGAACACGAAATGGCCTACAGTTGGCTCCGGGCATTCAAAATGTGGCCTGGGAGTGGTGTTCTGTAAATATTGATCCAAATCTCTCCACCCACAACCTCTTGATGCAAGAAGAAACAGATAGAGTGTTGATCTGATCTTATTCCGATGTCAAGCTAGACAGTCGTAGAATGCGCCCACCCTCCCGCCACAGCTGGCGGGTCCAAGCCACAAATGGCGATCGTGAGCAAGAGAGTGCAAGCATGAGCGAGTGAGAGCAGCAACAAAGATAATTCTAAACGTCATCCTATATCTCACATCATTGCTAATACAACTTTCACACAGGAAAATGAAACGCTGCTAAAGAATGCCTTGGCAAATTCTGCAGCAAACTTCTAGAATATTGAATAACATTATTGGCTCGAACGGCCAAGCTACCGTCCGTGCACCACGCAACAGATATCAAATGAAAGAAATCCAATATTCTCTGCTCGAACGGCCAAACTACCGCTCATATATCAAGCATCAGATACCACGATAAACGAAATCAACGCACCGAGCAACATATACTAAGATAGAAGAAATTCACGCACTGAGCAACATATATTACGATATAAAATATTTACCTGAGGTCTGCGCACCGAGCAACAGATATCAATATACAAAATCTTTACCTGAGCTCTTGAGGGGGCGCCTTCACTCTTCATCTGTCGATGGTGACCAAACATCGCTCATCATCTGAAATTGGTAACCCAAATCATTCATCATCCTCACCACCATTCACATCTGAGCCACTGCCTTGGCTGGCTCCAAGATATCGCCACATATGTAGTAGTGGTGATCAGCGTACACGTACTGCTGACTTGATGATGCTGTATGCAATGTAAACCTTGATGCTCGGGTCGAGATTATAACTCCTGCTCTCGTCTGCGTCCAGCTTGAGACACCGTCCTGGGCAATTTGCGTAGTGCCTGTCCTTGGTACAGATCGTCTCGTAGCTGTCGCCCTCGTACTTGCCACTCCTGGTTGTCGTTGGTCCCATGGTCTCCAGCCACTGCCTCAGTAGAGCACTATCTCCCAGCATAATTGGTCCATCTCCCATGATCTCGTCGTCATAGGTCACTGGCTCGGCTCGTACTGCGAGTGTTGTCGTCGTAGCTTTCGGCGTAGCCTTCGCCGTCCTGGATTTGACCTTGACCTGCTTCTCGGGCAACTCCGGCATGAACAGGTTGTCGCTGATTGAACTATCCACCTCCATCGGCTCAGCGGTGTCCTCGTCGTCGTTCTGCTTGGGCTGCATTACGTAGATGCACATGATGATACCCGCGATGATAGAGACTACTGTCACCACCGTAGGAGACATCGGAAGACAAACTCCATGCACTGCAAGTGCACAAAGTTGAAACAGACCTACAACTTGGTCAGGTATCTGGATGGTTCTCTGCGCGCCACTCCTCCATCGGGTAGTTGTCCGTTAGCTCTTCCGTGTAGAATGCCTCGACGTAGTCCTCGTATTGAACCTCGTCCTTGTCGTCGTAGTAACACTCGTCCACGTAGTTGTACGTCTCCACCGGCCACGTAGAGACCTCCTCGTCGTCCTTCGCGGTGTCATCGCACAGCTCCTGCTTGACGTACTTGGCCATCTTCGCGTTGAGCTCGTCCACCTCCTTGTTGGCTGCCACCTTCTCTGGTCCAACAAGCTTTCGTCCGCGTATTGATGGTGCCCTGTCACCAGGCCCAAGAGTCCACAAATTTGATGTGACTATCTTCCTCGCGTAGCCTCCTGGAAGTACTTTCGCCAAACAGTCCGCTAGCATCTGCTCACTCTTGACCCACTTGATGCTGACCTCCTTGAGTGACTGTCGCAATATAGCCGCTTCCAGAGAAAGCCTCCTGTCCGTCATTGAGATATCCTCCTTTATGATCGTGTCGCATAGGCTCTTGCAGTCGGTCACCGAAATGCATTTCACCGGGCAGGTGTCGTGCACAATCTCGGTCATGTCCATCTCCGGGTACAGGATCTCCGCCAGGGTCGACCTTGTCCATATCAACATGTCCACCGAATCCGCACATGAGTAGGCCTCCGCCGATAGAGTAGATCGCACCACTCGTTGAATCTTGGAAGACTGCCACCCAATGCAGTGTACCTTGTACTTGTTACTGTGGTCCTCGTTCATCTTCTGGTCGCCCAGCATGATGAAGTGTCCGCGTTGTGATCTGTGCTTCGGCAGATTGTCGAAAGCACTGTCGGTGACATTGATCACCATGGTCTCCCACAGGTTCAGGCCTGCTGAGAACCTGATCAGCAAGTCGTCCCGCTTCTGTATCCGCCTGATGGCCGCGTTGCCGTCCTGTAGGTCCTTCGCCGTCGGAGCTCCCAGCGTAGATGCAAGTCGGGATGCCCCGAAGGCCCCCTCGAAGCATATCATCCGCGCAGCCCATTGCAGTTGTCCAGCTACCATTCGTAGTCCACGATGCTCTGCATGGGTCAAGGCGCTATCTGGTGCCTTGCTGCGCTCTCTGGAGATACGTACAGTCTGCATCGACTTCGCGTAGGCCTCCATGGTGACGTTGATGCTGCCGTCCTTGTCCTGCTTGTAGGCCCGGCCACAGAACGTCGCCTGCTCTTTCCTCGCGTACTTGACCTCGCCAAAGTCGATCTCCTTCTGCAAGTCCTTCATGATCTTGGCGCCCTCCGGGTCGTCCTGCTCGATGCCCATGAGGAAGTCGCCCACGTGCAGGCACATGATCCCGATGATCGTGCCCTCCGCATTGCGCTTGATGAAGGTCGCGGGCTCGAAGCTCAGGCTTTCCCATCCAAGCTTCACGAGCGTCTCGCGTAGTGCCGCATACCACGCACGAGCTGCATCGTTTGTCCCGTAGATGCTCTTGTTTAACTTCAGCAGGTCGCCTGCCTTCACTCCCGGGATGTTGCACTTCCCGAGGTTCGTCGGGATACGGAAGTAGGGCTCGCGTGCGATGGCTTTGCCTTGCAGAAAGGATCCCTTCACATCTGCGATGACTAGGTCCAAGTTGAGGCTTGATCCGATGCTGCACAGGGGTAGCGTCATCTGTGCTGAGACTGTAGGTGAGTCCCGTCGTAGCTTGTCGTCAAACTCCTCCTCGTAGCCTCTTCCACAGATCCTGGCCTTAGGCTCGAAGGTCGTGGGATCCTTATCGGTCCAGACCACCTTGGAGCTCAGGATCTTGTCCGGGTCGACCTTGTCGACTGCTGCTCCTGATATGTGGGTTGCTGCATCGTACTTGCACCACGTATTCCATTCCTTCTCCGCCGCCTGCTGCATCTTCTTCCACTTGAGCTTGTCGTCGCCCAGCGTCTTCAAATTGATCTCCTGATGCTTGTTGGCTCTCGTCGGTTGGCTGTGCATCCGCTCGGCCGCGAAAGCCCCGACGAGCAGCGGTGTATCTGCCAGCTGCTTGACTGGCCCAGTTTGTGCCCGGGCTCGTTTGATGCTGATCGGGACATCGCCCAGCAAGAACTCCTTGATCGTGACTGGGTGTTCCTGGCGCTTGCCCCGCGCAGGCTGTCGCGTACTTGACGATGATGTAGCCGGCTGGTCCTGCGGTGCCTCTGCTGGTACTGCTGCCGTTTCCTCCGCCTTCTGGCGTTCCTCCATGTGCCTTTGGATCCTGGCAGGTACTCGAAGCTGAGCTCGATCGTCCTGAGCGTCGCCCCGCTTGGTCTGCTCGAGCTACAGGCCCTTCTTGGCATGCTTCTTGCCTCCGCGCTTCACCTCCTTAGGTTCCTCCATGGTCTGGTCAGTATTGGTAGGCTCCTGCGGGGCTGCTGCAGGCCGTTGGCCACCTCCTGGTCCATCTCCAGCTTCCTCTTCCTTTCCCAGAATGATCTCCTCGATGATCGTGATGGGGTCTTGCGATGCCACATCGTCGATGATCTGAAGGTTGGCTGTCCAGTCCACTCTCGGGATATCTTGAACCAGGTCGCGCGTGTCCAAGTTGAAAAGCCGCCGCCTCTCGATCTTGTACCCAGGTGCCGGGTCAGGTAGAAGAGGGGCGGTCCTGACGTTATCCAGCTGCCTCAGGTCGGTCTTGCCCTGGCTGCTGGCCGCCACTGCTCCCAAGATGGTGTCCCAAGCTTGGTGCGCTCGAACAAGTCGTGCTCGAAGGTCCGGTTCCGCTTTATCTTGATCAGCTGGTACTGTCTCGTACTCGTCGTCCAGCCTCTGACGCACTGGCATCGCGTCGTTATCGTGTACCACTTCCGATCGTCGCTTCCTGCTGTCCACTGGCTTCGTCAGCTCCACGTTGCCCTGGGCAGGTGCTGCTGGTGCCGTCGTCTGTGCACTCGAGGGTGCATCACCTTGTCCACCTGCTGGCTGAGGTGGAACATCGCCCTGTCCAGGATGCTGCTGATGTCCTGGATCTCGGTGATCTTGATGTTGATCTGGCTGCTGATCTGGCCGTTGATCTGGCTGCTGGTCTGGCTGTTGATCATCTCGTGCTGGGTTATACCGTTGACCTCGAAGGTCCAGAAAACCACGCTGACCAGCTCGTCCACGTGCAGGTCCGCCGTCTGAAAACAGGTCGGTAAACTGCATGGTGGTCACCTCGTGCTCAGTCGCCCTTCGAAGGAGACTGGATGAAATTAGGGTCGGGATCCTGTTATGGATCAGCCAGTAACCGTGCTCATCCTTGCCCAGGCACCGGGCAGGTCCATGCCATCGCGCATGCAGGTTGCGCTTTAGGTTATCAGATCGCCAAAACATCAATAAATCACCTAGCTGAAATGGCCCTGGCTGGGGCCTCGTCCTCGCCAGAACTGTCCGTCTCAATGCTGATGAATTTGCTGCCTTGAAAAAAGATTTCGAACAGATCTGTTGAAGGTGTAGTCGGTTCCAGAATGACGTATTCTCGGCCACTCGTGAAACCACTGCTGGGTCGTTGTCGGGATTCGCCAAACTTGCAGGCAGTCGGTGTCCAGCTCCAAGTACCCAGTGCCGTGGTGAGAAGCCTGCCGCGCTGACAAGTTGATTGCGCGCGTTGGCCATACCGCGCACTGCAGCTGCAACCGAATCTTGACCACGAACTTCCCCAGCGTTAAAGACACTCGTCGCCATTTCCTTCAGGGATCGCATCTTCCTCTCGACTTTGCCCATGTGCCAGTGAGCCTCTGGAGCCGCGCGGTTGATCACAATGCCCAGGTCGTTGCGCCGCGTCTCGAACTCGCCCATAAAGGTGGAGTCCTGGTCCTGCTCCACGACGCGTGGTGGCCCGGCCCAGGTAAGCCATCCGAGTTCGAAAGCCTTCTTTGCTAACTCTACCGTAGGTCTCGATCCGGGACACGTGTAGATCGCCACGGTGAAGTCCGAGGCCACGTCCACGATAACAAACACCACGTGCATGTTCTTGTCCAGGTCGGGTATGATCATGAAGTCCGTGCTGATGGCTTCGTTAAAGTCCTTAACCTTAGGCTGAGCTGCCGTAATTCTCGCTGCCGTCCGAGCCTGCTCTTCACATGTCGTGCATCTGAAGAGACGTGCTGCTTGTGCCGCTCGTCGGCTAGCTCCACCATGCTGTAGATACCGTACCAGTGACTCCTTGTAGGGTCCATGTGAATGGCTCTAGTGTATATTCTTGATAGCTGCTCGCATGAGTGGTGGCACCGCCGTCCATTCCGCCATCTCGACGTTCTCGCCACGCTTGCTGAAGATCGCCGCCGCGCTAGCGTGCATCGGCGCCTCCGTCTCCGCAGGGTTGGCCTCGAACTCGTCATAGTCGATGTCGTCGAAGTTGTTGCGTACCGGGCGTAGCCACCATGCTGCTTCTCGAGGCCCCGCTGATCCTCGATGCCGTCCAAGATCGTCTTGGCTAGCTCCTTGGTCCAGTTCCCAAGGCTCGATGCTGTTCCCTTCGGCATGTTAATCACGCTCGTGTGTACGTGCTGCTCGTCACACCTGATGCTGTTGAGCTTCTTGCCGAGCATGATGGCCGTCGTCAGGAACCTTGTCGGCTTCTTGACTGGATCGCCCATGAAGTCCACCAGGTTGCTGCCCTCGGCGCACTGGTGCATCATCGCGCTCACGAATTCTGAGCCCAGCCATGGCATAAGCTGCCAGGCTCTTGACGTCAATGGGTTGCCCAATAGCATCTGAGCTCCTCGGCGCTTGCAGTTGATCCAGATCTGCTTGACGAATTGCAGGTGCTTCATGCCGATCGCCAGCTTACGCATCTTCGTGTCCTTCGGGAACATGTGGGATACGTTCGTGAACGGGTCGCAGGGGAAACCCGCAATGGTCATGTAGGGGTCATCCTCGTTCAGCTGCTTCAGGACGGTCTTCTGCGACTTCGCGTCCAGCAGGTCGTCCCCGATCAGGATGCCCCTCGGCCTCGTCACTGGATGCAGCCGCTGCTGAGCTTCTGATGTGGCTGCCATGCCACCTGCGTAGAGCTCGCAGATGATGGGCCGCTGCTCCTCCGGGTCCGCCTTCAGCGTGTCCACGATCTGCTGGCACTGGTCCAGCTTGTCCTGAATCTCCTTCTCACACGTCTCGATATGTTTCCTCTGCTTCCGCCGCAGGATGCCCTTATCGATCTCCTGGACCTCTGCATTCCAGATGTCGATCTCGTCGGACGCGACTGATGGCTCGATCTTTGTCGTCTCCTTCTTCGGCCACTCCTTGAGCGAGATCGTCAGGTGTCCCTTCTCCGTCTTTTTGAGAGGCACTCCGTACTTGTTGATCGCCGTGAAGTCCGCCTTCTGATCCTTGATGTATATCACTGTGTCGAGCTCCTCCAGCTGGTGGGTGCTCAGCAGTATTGGCGTCTTTGACTTCGGCAACCTCTGGAAGCGTAGGTTCACGTCAGCTCCAGCAAGTCCAGCCGTCACCTCTTGTTCTCCTTCTGCCGTGACCGGGGCGCTATCATTCACGCCTCGGAAGCGCATGGGTGATCCTCTCATCCGCGTGGTGACTCTGTCGTCGTCTGCGTAGCCGCCCAGTGATATTGAACCTCCACATCCACGTGGGCACGCAGTGTCCAGTACAGCATGTCCATCTGGAATAGGTTCTTTTCGTACTGCGTAGGCTTCGATTTCTTTCAGCTCCTCGCAAGGTTGCTGCCGCCCTGTTGTTGGTGCGCGGTCGCCCTCTGGAACGTAGTTGGTTCCAGCTCGACGTTGCGTCCACAACCGTGTCGGCCGTGCTCCAATCGGTAGGCGCTCGCAAGTACTCCTCGCGATGTCACGAAGCTCCGAGGTCCTGCCCCAGGCTGCTTGGCATAGATCGTAGGCCACATTCCTGAAACCGTTCGGTGCCATGTCCATGGTGATGTGCATGAGCTGCTGGAAGCGATGTAGGGCCCAGTCCAAACAGAAATCCATATAGTCCCTGTAGGCTGCTTCCATGTTCTCGCAGCTTGCCCATAACGCTGCGATCTGCTCCGCACGATCTCGTATCTTCTGTAGGTCGGCCTCTGTGTTGTCTTCTTCCAGGTAGTCTGCACTTGGTCTGCTGGGCTCCGTCCTCGACCACGCCCCCGGTGTCGGTCTGCTCGTTGAGCTCACTGGAGTGATCAAGGGTTCGTCAGATTCTTGTGCTTGATGCTCTCCAGGTACTGGGTATAGTTCGTGTGCCTGGTCGATCCTCGCTTGGAAGTTCGGCTGGTCCCCTGCTGCTGATACCGCGTAGGTGTTCACGATCTGCTCCTCGGTGTCGATTCTCACCTTCGTCAGACTAGTGATCTCCTCCATCGCCACGTCTACGCTTGCCAGCTGGTCGCTGACAATCTGAATGGCGGTCATGTCCATCGAGCCGTCCGCCATCAGCAGCTTGACCTTGGTCGCCATTGCGAATCCAGCTCGTCGTTGAAAACCCCACTCGCTGGTGACCTCGTCTTTTCGCACTCGAGGTCACCCTTCCAGTGACTCTTCTTGTGGCACGCTTTGCACTTCGTGCGCGCCTTGATCTGCTTCAGCTTATCATCAGCCTCTTTGCTGTCCATCTTGATGGAGCCCTGCTTGTTGATGTTGGCTTTCCAGCCTCTATTCGACTTGCTCTGAGCAAGCCGCTCCCGGGCCTGCTTGTAGTTGGGCTTGTGGTTGCGCCGTCCAGCTTTCCAGCCAAGACGTTGAGCCTCCGTCGCCAGGGTGTCGCACTCCTCCTGGCTGATCTCTTCCGGGTCTACGTCGTCAATCACTCCCTCGAACTCGTCGATGTCCGCTGCAAGTGCGTCGTAGCCCGCATCACTCAGGAACACGTCCTCGTCGCACGGTGCACCTTCGTCTCCGAGTAGAGCATCTTCTTCTTCGTCGTCGTAGTCCACCGGGTAGGCTCCGCATCGTCCATGTCCACGATCGTCTCGGCCTGTACTGTCCAGCTGTATCAGCATGGCTGCCGTCACGTCGTCCCAGGTGCATTCGTTGTTGCACTGGCCAAGGATTGCCTTGTGCTCTTGCATGCTGATGTTCGCTAGCTTCAGTAGAAAGTATGTCCGTAGGTCTGCGCTGACTGTCGTGTTCGTTGAAAGTGACTTGAGCCGCTCGTACTCCGTCTCTCGCCTCGATATGTAGTCCTGCACAGACTCCGTCCGATTGCGAAAACCTCGGAAGAAATGCTCCTCGAACGCTTGCTGCTTCTGTAGTGGTGCGATTCTCTCGCACGCCTGTCGTGCTGTAGTTACCACCAGTTTGACTGCAGCAAGTGGGTCATTACCTGCTTCGTCCGAAACTGCTTGCGTACTGATCTCAACCTTCTTTTGTGTGAGTGTCCGCGCTCGTCCATTTAGAGAACTATTGAGCTTAATCGCGTAGAGCTTATTGATCTTCTCCTCGCTCGCGTGGTAGCCGAGTATTGCACGCTCCTTGTCAACGTCGGATGGGTCTCCGTTGCAGTGTACCACGCCCTCCTTGTCAACGAAGAGGGGGCCGTCATTGAACTGCTGCTGCTGCCTGGACGTCATCTAGATGACCGTGATGCTACTGAGCTTGTCACTGATGTAGTAGCTGTCTTGATCGTTGCTGCTGTAGTTATGCTGCTCGCCCGGGATGCTGTTGATGCAACGATCCTCGTCCAAGCTGTTGTAGGTAATGATTTTGAGCGTTTTGTCGATCACTGTGATCTGTTGAGCGCAGTGGTTAAGGACCGCGAGGGTGTAGGTGAGCGCCAGCATATATGTCTGCACGGCCACTCAGTATGAAATCCTCGTACCGTGGACTGATTCACCTCACGCTACCAGTGTCAATATTGATCCAAATCTCTCCACCCACAACCTCTTGATGCAAGAAGAAATAGATAGAGTGTTGATCTGATCTTATTCCGATGTCAAGCTAGACGGTCGTAGAATGCGCCCACCCTCCCGCCACAGCTGGCGGGTCCAAGTCACAAATGGCAATAGTGAACAAGAGAGTGCAAGCATGAGCGAGTGAGAGCAGCAACATATATAATTCTAAACGTCATCCTATATCTCACATCCTTGCTAATACAACTTTCAAAGTTCTGGGAACACGAAGAACACGAGATGGCATGCAGTTGGCTCCGGGCATTCAAAATGTGGCCTGGGAATGGTGTTCTGGGGAATCCCCGGATCCTCCCCGGCACCCGCCCAAATCCCCCTGGGGAGTCCCAGGGAGTCCCCGGATTCTCCCCGGCATCCGCCCTGACCCCTCTGGGGAGTCAAGATGCCTTCTTTT
Organism: Prorocentrum cordatum; assembly: GCA_963575745.1. Lineage (NCBI taxonomy): Eukaryota > Dinophyceae > Prorocentrales > Prorocentraceae > Prorocentrum > Prorocentrum cordatum. Next base: position 197,501 of record CAUYUJ010008003.1, on the reverse strand, counting down.
GAGCCCACTGGAAGCCTATCAGTCTTCGCTAGTAAGTAAAAAGAAGAAGCAATGGGCCCTCACGGGAAATGAAGCCGTCCGGTGCATTCGACGCGGTATGGCCGCCAGCACACACTCACACGCACGCTCACAAACACTAAACCCAACTTCTCCTCCCCACTCCCCCGAAGGCTGAGGCCCTGCGCCTTATACAAGAGCGTACTCTCGGCGGGCACGCCGAGCGCTTCGGACTCCATCTCGGCAGCGCACGCCGGGTCCAGGCCACGCACGTTCGGCACGCGCGCGTCCACAACCCCAGAGCTCTGGCGACTCGAGAGCAATCGCACCAGATGTGTTTGGTCATTTTCGGGATTTGGGGTGGCGGCGCGCACGAGAAGGTGGCACGAGGGGAAGCGGCCTTCTCAGAAGCCTGGGGGAGTGTCCAAGAAGGCAGAGAGCTTCTCAGAACCATCCGGCCTTCGAAATTTTCTTTAGAGCAGAGACCGACCGTCCCGGCATTCCTATGGACCTACAACGGAATCTTCTTTGAACCCGAAAATGTTCAAAGAGCCTAAGCAATGTTCTTATAGCATGGGGCCGATGTGTTCAAACAAGCCAGCCCCAGCCAGAAATGTTCCAAGAACATGTTGTGAAATCCATTGAAGGTTCTTAGAACATTCGTTGGTGAGCCGATAGGCAAGCCAGGACGCCTCGCCACTGCTTGATTATTAAAAGCCTGCGGGCCTTACAAGAAAGCCCCCGCCTTCTTAGAAGCCTCCACCTTCTGAGAAGGCCACCCCCCTCGCGCGGATCCGCTGGGGGGGAACTGGGGAGCCGCCAACGGGAAGCCATACACAGGCTCCTGGGGCATCGAGAAGCGGCTCGGGACGAAACGCCCGATCCTGGGTACAGTCGAGACGCTGTCCTAAAGAACCCTGAATAAAGAACGAGGGCCCTTTTTCCCAGAAGTTACGTAAGCTTTGATTTTGAATAGAAAACCTAATAAACGACGGATAACTGTAAAACAATTTAGAAAACTGAGCCCCTCCCCAACGAAAAGGGTTCCTTCTTCATCGGCCCGACTGTAAGAGGTTGATAGCTCCAGAGACCGGAGGCTCGAGAAGATCGAGTCGTCGGCAGCCTGGAAATGCACAGGCCGCCCACGCCCCACTGCTAAAAGCCCTCTCGATTCAGTTTCCACGAGGGGGCACCCCACCATCAACGCCAGTCCCTCCCCGTCATCATCCTCCCCGCCCCGCCCAACTCTGTCTCTCATCATGTGCACCATTATTCACATCACCTTCTTCCGCAGGGCGCGACGCCACAGCGCTCGTGTGCTCAACCCGCCGAAAAAAGAATAAATACCACAAGGCTTGGGCTGCGCAGCGATGCTGCGCAAAACTGCATATTCCAGAACGACCACCCACGCCGCACAACACCATACTCACACATCCCAAGCCACCCGACTCCAGTTGCGTAGCCCACCGCCCGACAAATACCTGCGAGCGCATGAAACTTACGACGAACGAAAAACCCCAAAGAGAAAAGAAAGGATGAACACACCTCGTCTCCTTCCCTCCTTCCTTCCTCATCCCCTGGCCTCCTTCTCCTCTTTCTTTCCGTCCTGCTCCGCCCACATGAAACTACTTGGCTGCACACACAGACATGTGAATGCACCTGCTTATACATATATATATATATATATATATATATATATATGTATATATATGTGTATATATATACACATATATACATACAAATATACAGAGATATAGACGAATTATCCCGGCAAAGCAACCTAACAGCGATGTGTATAAGCATATCTGGAAGCATTCCCCTTAAGATTCAGGTGAGAATCCAGTTGTAGAATTCTGCTGTTCTCGCAGTCGCAGCCTCAGCCTGCCTCGGCTTGCCTCAGCTTCAGCCTCAGCCTGCCTCGGCCTCAGCCTCAGCCTCAGCCTGCCTCAGCCTCAGCCTGCCTCAGCCTCAGCCTCAGCCTCAGCCTCAGCCACAGCCTCAGCCACAGCCGCAGCTTGACTCAGCCTCAGCCACAGCCTCAGCCTGCCTCAGCCTCAGCCTCAGCCTGCCTCGGCTTGCCTCAGCCTCAGCCTCAGCCTGCCTCGGCCTCAGCCTCAGCCTCAGCCTGCATCAGCCTCAGCCTCAGCCTGCCTCAGCCTCAGCCTCAGCCTCTCAGCCTGCCTCAGCCGCAGCTTGCCTCAGCCTCAGCCACAGCCTCAGCCCCAGCCTGCCTCAGCTTCAGCCTCAGCCTCAGCCTGCCTCGGCTTGCCTCAGCCTCAGCCTCAGCCTGCCTCGGCCTCAGCATCAGCCTGCCTCAGCCTCAGCGTCAGCCTCTCAGCCTCAGCCTGCATCAGCCTCAGCGTCAGCCTCAGCCTGCCTCAGGTTCAGTCTCAGCCTGCCTCAGCCTCAACCTGCCTCAGCCTCAGCCTCACAGTTGGCTCCGGGCAGTCAAAATATGATGCAGGAGTAGTGTTGTGGGAACACGGAGAACACAAAGTGGCCTACAGTTGGCTCCGGGCATTCAAAATGTGGCCTGGGAATTGTGTTCTGGGAACACGAAGAGCACGAAGTGACCTACAGTTGGCTCCGGGCGTTCAAAATGTGGCCTGGGAATGGTGTTCTGGGAACACGAAGAACACAAAGTGGCCTACAGTTGGCTCTGGGCATTCAAGATGTGGCCTGGGAATGGTGTTCTGGGAACACGATGAACACGAAATGGCCTACAGTTGGCTCCGGGCAATCATAATGTGGCCTGGGAATGGTGCTCTGGGAACACGAAGAACACGAAGTGGCCTACAATTGGCTCCGGGCATTCAAAATGTGGCCTGGGAGTGGTGCTCTGGGAATGGATTCCTAAGGATTCCTAAGAATTCCTAAGGATTCCTAAAGATTCCTGGGGCTGCCGGTTTTGTCCGGTTTTGCCCGGATCCCGCCCAGAACCCCTGGGGCGTCAAGATGCTCTCTTTTGACCCCACTAGAAACCTATCAGTCTTCGCTGTTAGGTAAAAAAGGGGGAGTAAACAAAACAACACTTTCCTCGGACGTGCTGCACAATCCAGCCAGCGGGTGTCAAGATCGAGCCAGGACGCAGCAATGCCATACACACAAATACACACACAAACACACACACACACACACACACTCACACACAAACACACACACACACACACGCACACACGCACACATGCACTAAAAAGTGCAACTGCACCCCAAAACATTGCCACTCCAAACGGACAGACAAATACTGACATTGCTTATATCTACCACTCCAGTAAACATGTGGCATACGATACGGCACTGTGGCACGATCAGGGAGCGCAATGGCACATGCTGTTCTTACTCATCAGGAAACCTTCGCTTTCTCGGGTCCTCTGGACTCCCCAAAGATTCCTCAAGAGTGGTCAAGAAATCCTCCGGAATACTCCAAAATATTCCAGAAGGATACCTCTAAGATCCCTCGGGGTCCTCATCGGTTCTCTAAAGAATCCTCAAGAAGATTCCGCGACAATCCCGCAAGAATTCCTCAAGGATGCCGCATGGTTTGCTCTGGATTCCTCGACGCCTTCCAAGGATTTCTGAAGGAATCCAAAGCTTTGGATTCCACAGGAATTCCCGACGGAGTCCTTCAAAAGTCCTTGCGGACTCCTCGGGGTTTCTAAATTATCCTGGCAACGGACCCATCCATATACAGTTGTGGGTACTGCAATTGTGAATATCGTCTTCGGTGAGGCTCCCTATGGGGCCACGAGGCGCTGCAATGGGTGGGGGGGGAACGCACGCGGGCGGTAGCACTGGGGCCGTCGGTGGAGTTCCTTGTGGAAACACGAAACGCCGTACTGGGTGGGTGGAAAAAATGGGCGTGTGGGACGCATGCGGGCGGACCCAATGGGGGCTTCGGTGGAGCTCCCTATAGGGCGGCCACAAAACTCTGTACTGGGTGGGTGAAAACGCCAAGTTGGGTGTGTCGGACGCATGCGGGCGGTCCCACTTGGGGCTTCGGCAGAGCTCCATATCGTGATTCCAGAAGGCTCGCTGCCCTTCTCACCCGTTCCCCGCTCTCCCTTTGCTTGCTCCCATATCACTTCCCGCTGCCGTACTGGTTACCAAACATGTTAGGGCCCTTGGCCTTAGAGCTACGCCAGTTGTTCGAGCCGCGCTCACAGCGAAATCATCCCCGGCGCTGCGCGCCGATCCATATCACAGTGGTACCTTGGAGCTGTGATCGCTGCCCCGGCCTTTGGGCCGTCCATATAGCAACGACGGCGTCTGCGACACGTCCATTGGAATCGAAGACCAGCGTCTTCCTAGTGATCATCACCCAGCTGCTGCGCAGCGCATACGCCAGCGTCCGCGACGCTAGCACCGACAGCAATGCCTATTACGCCTACCCTGCCAACTCCCACGACAGCGTCAGCGACGCTAGCAGCAACGCCTACTACGCCTTCAACGCCAACTCCCACGCCAGCGTCAGCGACTCTAGCAAGAGCAACAGCGCCTACTACGCCAACTCTCACGCCAGCGTCAGCGACACCAGTACATACGATTTCACATCCTCCCAGAACTTCAGCGATACCGCCGAGTTCCATGTCACATACTCCCAGAACTTCAGCGAAGCCACCGAGTTCAACGTCACGGTACTCCCAGAACTTCAGCGAAGCCGCCGAGTCAATTTCAGATACCTCCAGAACTTCAGCCAAGCCGCCAAGTTCGATTTCCTTTACTCCCAGAACATCAGCGATGCCGCCGAGCTCGATTTCCCTACTCCCAGAACGACAGCGATGCCGCCGAGTTCGATTTCTTTCACTCCGGCTCCCTTTTCGCAAAGATGACGGGCATGTCCCATAATGTCGGGCAGTCAGTCATACCGACATGCAACGGAGATCCCTCAAAATGGAAAGACCACAAGCAGGAGGTGAAGTTATGGAAGCTCAGCAAGAACCTCTCAGTCACACAGAGTCTCGCATCGAACCGCGTGCTTCGGCTCAGCGGGACAGCTAGAACAGCAGCGTTGAACATGACGGAGGAGCAGCTGCACCCGGCAGCTGCAGCGCACATCGAGGACGCCGACGAAAAGAAGCGCCAAAGGAATCAGGTCGGCATCGAGGACGTTTTACAGCATTTGAGGCAAACCTGGGTCAGCAGAAGCCCGCGCAGAAAGGCGAGACCCTCGAGAAGTTGTTCGAATCTACAACATCACCGACGTCGAGGTGAACGAATGACGGACTGGCTCATCCGCATCGAGACGGGTCTACAGTAGCTACGTGAGAACGAGGTGGACCTCAACGCGCTGGACGACGTAGCGGGATGGTTCCTGTTGCGAAAGGCCAGGCTCACGGCCGAGTGCCGCGAGCACGTCGCGGGCAACCTGCCCGACGAACGCTGCGGCTACCAACGCATCCGTGGACTGCTGGTGCGGATGTTTCCGGGCGTCCACAACTCCGAGCGACGCGCCCCGCCGCCCTCGAGGTCGCGGAGCAACCAGTCGCGCCCCCATGGTGGCTGGCGCAGCAGCGTTTCCTCCAGTCGCGGAGGGCGATCTACCAACGTCGTCGACGAGCCCGCTGACGAGGGCGACGAAGAACAAGAGGAGAACGACGAGGACGAGGCCGACGCGCAGAACCTCAGTCGTCAGGGGCTCGAGGCTTTCAGCGCCGAGCTCGAGTCCTCCAACGTGGACATCTCCGAGCTGTTCGACGGCGAAGACTCTGCCAAGGTAGAGGCCGCCGCGGCGGAGCTTGCCGCCATTCCCGAGGCCATGGCCACCATCGGGTCAGCCCAGGAGGCCCTGAGGGCCGCAGCAAGTCGAACAAGTCCGCACCGTCTCGCCGCCCGGCTGAGCTCCAGAAACGGGTCGACCAGCGCGAGAAGACGTCGCAATACTGGGGCTGCGGCGAGACCGGGCGCTGGGCAGGAGATAACGAGATTCCCACGCCCATGGCGCTCGCAAGTTCGCGCCCAAGGACGGCAAGTCCAAGGGCGGTGGGCGGGGGGGCCGAGGAGGTCTCCCGCAGCGCCAGGCGCGCGTCGCCGAGCAGGTCCAGTTCGCAGACGAGGAAATTGCTCTTCACCCGCAGTGACCTGCGTCGCCGCCACCTGAGGCCTGCGCCTCAGAGCGGCTGATTCACCACCTGCCGAACGCGAGCGTTGCGATCGGCAACGGGAAGCCCGCGGACGAAGGCGTCGGCGCGGTGGATACCGCCTGCCTCTTCTGCGTTTCGGGCAGTAAGTGCTACGACAACTACAAAGACATCCTCACCAGGATGGGCCTCGCCGACCAGATCCTCGAGGCACCCGAGGGCGAAGTCTACGGGTTCGGCACGGAGGCGCCCCCCCGAGCAAGCTGCGCGTCACCGCAACGCTCGTGCTCTGCGGCAAGGCCGGCCGCATCGTGTTCAGCGTCGTGGACAGCCCCGCGCTTGGCCTGCTCATTGGCCGCGACTTCACACAGCCGTCCAATATCGACATCTCACTCTGGAAGAGCCAGATCCGCATCGGGAGCTCCTCCCAGAAGCTCATGGCGAGCACCGCGGGCCAGCCCGCGATCGAGTTGCAGCCAGAGGACTGGCAGGCCATCAAGGACGCTGGCATGGGGCGGCCTGCCATGCCACCCAGCCGACCGAAGGTGAGCGACGAACCTACGGTCAACGCTACGATCAGGACCGGCACGCTGATTGATACGCTTAACAAGCTCGTCACGAAGAAGGAGCTGAGCGTACCGAGGCGACTTCAGCCTCGTCGACCGAAGGGGTCAAGGCTTTTGTCTGCCGTGGCTTCAGCCTTGGCTTGCTGCTCCACCGCAGCGCCAGCTCCGCGCCTCGCGTTGACGACCCCGCCGTAGACCACCTCCCCCACGACGTGCGTGACCGAGCCGCTGCAGGACTGCATCGCCTGCGGCGGTGAGACCTATGATGTCTGCAGCCAACAGGGGTTATGCTCGGACTGTGTCTTCGGTGCGTCCGTGACTCTGGGCTACCACCAGGGACCTGATGGCACCACAAACGCCAGTCCTGGACCCGAGGTCAACATCGCGGAGGAGGAGCAGCCACGCGCGCGAATACTCATGAAGGAGACGAAGCCGCAGCTGATCGCAGGCAAGCGTTCGGCTTTCGTCACCAGGAAGAGCGGCATCCAGCCGCGCCAAGTCAGCCAGGCTTTGGTCACCAACCTGGCGAAATCTATTACCAAATCCAGCTCTACCTCCACAGCGAGCAGCACCGTGCTCTACGAGTGGTGCTGCAACCCGGACAGACCGCTAAGCGCCACCTGGAGGAAGAAGGGCGGAGCTGCTGTCAGACGCGGTCTTCCAGGCTACGACCTCTCTAAGCAGTTCGCGGTCAACAAGCTGGAGGGCAGTCTTGCCAGCGGCAAGAGTGCGCGAGTTCACGCTGCATTTCCTTGCCAGCCGTGGACCTCACTACAACGACTTGTCGTGAAGATCGACCCGAGTAAGATCCCGCAGCTCAAGAAGGTTCGGGCCAAGTCCAAGCTCATAATCGGATTGTTCCTGCAGGCCATGTCCCGGCAGCGCAAGGCGTTTGGCGCCCAGCTCGCCGCCTCGTTCGAGTGGCCGAGGCACTGCGACGGATGGGGCCCCAACAAGAATTTGACCGCCAAGCAGCTGAAGGAGCAGCTCCAGCGAGTCATAGACTTCGACGGCTGCGGGTTCGACCGCAAGACGAAGAAGGGCATTGACATCAAGAGGCCATGGAGAATCATCACTGACCGCGAAGGGTTCGATGACTCGCTCCGAGGGCTCTGCGATAGGTCACATCCCCACGCCGAGGCTCGTGGCAAGATCGCGAATAACAGCGAGAACTACGATCACAAGCTCGCGAAGGCGTTGGCCGAACAATTGCAGCGACCAAATCGCCGACCCCTGCGCGAAGCACACCCTGCAGCACGAAGGGCGAGCAGGAGGACGGTTCCGGCCGCCGCGGCCGCACAGGAACCACCGCTCCTGGCTGCGGAGGAGCGGGCGCTCAGGTCCGCCGCGATGCAGCTGCGCGTGAACTCGGGGCACCCGTCCAACGACTCGTTTGCTCGAGCTATCCGCGTGACAGGCATATCGCATATCCATAGAGATGGCTCTCAACCTCTACTGCGAGGTCCGTGCAGCACATCAACGGCCACTACCACGCCTGCCAAGCATAATCAGACTGGACAGGGATTTCAACGACTCCATCGGAGTGGACCTCTTTACCCTGGCCGACTACGCGGGCACCAGCTGATCTACCTGAACGTGGTCGACCTGGCCTCGGGTTTTACGATGTGCGGCACGGCTGCCTCAAGGCACCCACCAGCTGCATTCGCTCGACTGTTGCAGTTTGGGGTCACGCCTTTCGTCGCGCCTCAACGCGTCATATTTGATGGAGGAGGCGAATTCGAGCGAGAGTTCCCCAAGGAGCTGGAGGACATGGGTTGCCGTCTGATGACCACCTCTGCGGCTGCGCCGCAGCAGAATGCTACCGTAGAGCGACATGGAGGAATGTGGAAGGTGCGCGCGAGGAAGCTGATCGACCAGTTTAGCATCAGGTTCGACCGGCCCGAGATCGCCCACAAGGTCCAGTGGCTGATCGCCTCCGTGTGCTGGGCCATGAACAGCCAAGTCAATTCCACGGGCTACCCGCCGTCGCAGTGGGTGCTCGGGCGAGGCCTTCGGCTTCCCCACTGCTTGCTGGACAGCGCGGGCAGGCTTTCCCTGCGCGAGCGCATCGTGTCCGACAGCCTTTCTCAGAAAGGATCGCCATCATGAAGGCCGCGCAGATCCCCGCGCAGCAGCCGAGATTCAACCAGTCCCTCTCGAGAGCGCTGCTGGCCTAGTCTCGGGCAGATGGAGCTCAGCACGCCAGCGACGTCTGCGAGACTGGCGACCAGGTGTACTACTGGAGGGGCAACGGCAAGCCCAAGCGAGAATGCGCCTTGCAGTGGCACGGGCCCGGCGTCGTCATCGGTTTCGAGGGCGCCTCGAACGTCTGGGTCAGCCACCGCTCTGCGACCGCGAAGGTAAATCGTGGACACCTACGACGCGCCACGGCATCGGAGCTCGCGCAGCGGGGACAAGTGCTGAACGCGCTGCGCGGCAGCCAGCCGCCCGGGCCACCGCCAGGCGCCCCGCCAGGGACCTCAGGGCCCGCACCTCCTTCCGATTCTGGAGGAGGCGGCGGTGGCGTAGGTGGTGGGCCATCGCCGCCTGGCCACGATGGAGGGCGCGAAGGCCCTGTGCCGCCGCGAGACGACGAGGGCACCTTCCTCGACCTCTCGGGCCCCGCACCTCTGAAGCGACCTCGCAGCGAAGAACAGCCTCCACCACCAGCGCAACCAGCACCAGTTCAGCAGCCAGCCATCCAAGCGCACAATTTCGGAAACATCGAGAACACCGCAGCGAACCAGCGCGCCCACCCACACGCCGAATGGCTGGCACGCATACAAGGAGACGGCGATTTCACAACCGGTGGAGGAGCTAGCGGCAGTGGAGGAGCAGCCCCGCCGCCTTCGAGAGGAGACGCGGCACAGCCGCTGCTGGCGACGCCGCCCCCTGCGGCGCCCGCCATGGGCTCAGGCGCTGCTGCCGCTCCTGCCGCCGCTGATCACCCTGCTGCCCCTGCCGCCGCATATTTTCACCAACATCCTGAAAACGCACCTGAAGGCCCGGTCGACGACGCCGAGGACGACGGGAAGTCCGACAGCTCCGGATCGGACGCGATTCGGGAATGGCAAAGGGCCGTGGAAGAGCAGTCTCCACAGGATACAATGGCGAGACGCCCACTGGACACCGAGAACCAGCGCGGCACGAAGGCGCAGCGACAGGTTCATCGATAGTCCATACCGCATGCTCTTCGACGTGACCGCGAGCCCGACCCGCGCGAGCGCGCAGCCGAGCGCGAGGATCTCTCGGGCGATTTGCCCAAGTGCTTCAAGAGGCCGAAGGACACGAACAATGTCGACCTCTACTTGGACAACTACTTCAAGAAGCACGCGGACGAGCCCTACGCAAGAGCGCGACTCCGTGAGGCACTGCTCACGGGCAACGCGACCGTTTAAGAACGCCCTGAGCGCCTCCGAGAAGAAGAACATGAACGTCGCCATGAAGACCGAGTGGTCCAAGTGGACGGAGTTCGGCGCCTACGAGAAGCTCCCGCCCAGGGAGCTGAGGGAGCTCCTGCGGCGCCACCCTGGCATCCGCCCTGCGGGCGCACGCTGGGCCCTGACTAGCAAGGGCCAACACGTCATGGAGGCCCGTCTAGTCGCGCAGGGCTGCCGGGGGGACAAATGACATATCAGGACGGACGCGCCTACGGGGTCAAGGGGCGCGCTGTGCCTTACCCTGGCCGCCGCGGCCCAGAAGAACTGGGACATCTCGTCCTGCGACGCAGTGGCGGCCTACCTACAGTCGGGGAACATCGAGAGGCAGCTGCTCCTGCGCGCGCCAGCCCAGAACCCGCCGCCGGGGACGCAGCCCGGCGAGATCGCGATGGCCACGGGCGCGATCTACGGGGCGCGCGACGCCGGGAGGCAGGCACCTCTACGCCCAGAAGGTCTTCGCCGAACGCGACGTCGTAGAGAGCAAGCTCGAGAAGGGCCTTTATTATTTCCACGACGAGGGTGGGCCCGCCGCGGTTGTCCATTGCCGCGTGGACGACGTCCTGATCGCCCAGCGTAACAACTCCACCAAGTGGAAGTTCACTATTGCATCGCTGGGGAAGGAGCTACATCTCAAGCAGGTCGACGGGGTCATCAAGTACTGTGGACGTACAATCACCAAGCTCGACGACGAGTTTCGGGTGACCCAGGCTACCGCCGCCTCGCAGGTGGATTACATCGACCTAGAGGTCCCGAAGGGCCGAAATTCCGAGGATCGGCTCACTGCCACCGAGGTAACGAGCTACCGCCACACGCTCGGGCAGCTGCTATGGTTAACAGTCCAAACCCGGGTGGACATCGCCTGCCCGGTGAGCTTCGCAGCCCGCCGCACCAACGTCGCCAACGTGGCCGATGCGAAGACCCTGAACAAGACCGTCGCCTACGTGCACTCGACCGCGAACTTCGCGATCGCGCTGAAGCGAGGACTCGTCGATCTGATGGCGGCCGCCACCGCGTGCTTCAGCGATGCTGCGTTCGCCAACGTGGACGGGGTCAAGAGCCAGTGGGGCATGGTGATGGGGCTCACTCACCGCCCGCGCGATGTCGTCGGCGGCCGCTACGACCTTTGCCTACCCGTGTCCTGGCATTCAGGCACGGTCAAGAGGTCGGTGGAGTCGACACTCGCTGCCGAGGGCTACGCAACCCTTCAGGGATCGGAGACCAACATTTGGTTCCGCCAGATACTGACCGAGGCCTACAACCTCAAGATGGCGCTCAAGCAGATCGACGTCCTCGCCGACAAGCGCCCTGGGGAGATCTACAGCGACAGCAAGGGTCTCGTGACGCATATCGCTTCTGATGTGGGCCAATCTACAGTCTACCGACAAGCGATTCCGCATCGTCGCCTCCATGATTAAGGAGGCCGTGCGCCCCAAAAGTGCCTTCAAACTCAGCTGGATCCCGACCTGGGCCTTGGTCGCGGACGCCTTGACCAAGGCAATGGAAGACGGCGCCCTGCTGGCATTCTTCGGGGCCCGCAAGCACAGCTACGGGACCCGGCAGCCGCATGCCGCCATGCTCGCCTCAGTCCTGTTTACCTGCCTCGACAAGGTCAAGAGACAGCCTACGCCTACACCGGCGGTACCGGACTACAGTTTCTACACCTGCCTCATGACGTTCACGTTAGTCCTCGGCATGACTATAGGTTTCGGCATCTTCGTGACGCTTTGGACGATCATGAGGCAGAACAGCATGCTCGCCACCGAGAAGCACGTCGCCGAAGCGAAGGCAATGGGCGAGCACCCCGGCTGGGACGGCCGCATGATTGGCCGGCGCCGTAACATTCAAGCTACACTCCCCGAGGATCGTGATTACGACGGCGACATCACGATGCACCCCTCGGATGGACACAGCAGTGTGCAGGCACCGAGTTCATCAGCATCGGCGTCCGGCGTATCTCTCGGGCACCACCCATCGCAGCCGCCGAAATCAGCACCACCGCCGCCACTGCTGCCGCCAGAACCACCACCTGCCAGCGCATCACCTACCACAATACCAACACGATCGAGGTCAGCGAGATTTCAGAGTTCGGTTTCAGCCCCTACCTCACCACGTATAGTCACCGTATCGAGTTCATCGAGTTCAGTATCTGCGAGTGTGGTTTCGTGGAATGGTTCCTCGCCGACGGTATCGCCGAACGAGATACTCAACTGTGCGACCGCCGTCCCCCGCCATGATTTCAGAATCGGGCATAATCCGCATAGCGTCTACATCACCTGCAATACCTGCAAAAAGCATTCGTCATGGCTTCTCCGGCTCTACAGGCACAGCAGTCCCGATTTCACGAACTTCCCCTAAGGCGCGATGAATGATCTCATGGGCCATTGGAGGAGGCTCGCCGGCAGAGAGTGCTGGCGCGGACCTGCCATGACGGACAAACCGACGAAGCCCAGGAAGGAAAGGTGATCCCTGCTTAGTGTCCAAACGGCAGGGTGGCCGGTCGAACCAGCAAATATTCTGCTGCTCGATTTCCACACCCGGCTATTCATACGTAAGTCCGCATTGCTGCTCTGTTTTCACGCCCGGCTACGCATACGTAAGTCCGCATTGCTGCTCTGTTCTCACACCCGGCTACTTACACGTCAGTTCACATTGCTGCTCTCTTGTCATACCCGGCTATTTATACGCAATTCCGCATTTTAAAAAGCTTCATTCATTGTGCACAGTTCCCTACCTAGGCTCTGCCTAGAAGGGTCCTTACTGTCTTTGCTTAAAAGGCCGGGCAGTGCAACACGCCCCGGGCGGTTTCCCCGGCATCCGCCCCGCGGTCCCCCCGGTCCCCTGGGAGCTTTAGCTTTAGCTTTAGCTTTAGCTTCGCTTTAGCTTAGCTTTAGCTTAGCTTTAGCTTAGCTTTAACTTAGCTTTAGCTTAGCTTTAACTTAGTTTTAGCTTAGCTTTAGCTTAGCTTTAGCTTTAGCATTAGCTTAGCTTTAGCTTAGCTGAGATTTAGATTTAGATTAGCTTTAGCTTGGTTTAGTTTAGCTGTACCTTAGCTTTAGCGTAGCTTTAGCTTAACTTTAGCTTAGCGTTAGCTTAGCTGTAGCTTCGCTTTAGCTTTAGCTTAGCTGTAGCTTAGCTTCAGCTTAGCTTTAGCTTAGCTTTAGCTGAGCTTCAGCTTAGCTTTAGCTTAGCTTGAGCTTAGCTTCAAATTAGTTTTAGCTTAGCGTTAGCTTAGCTTTAGCTTAGCTTTAGCTTAGCTTTAGCTTAGCTTTAGCTTAGCTTCGGCTTAGCTTCAGCTTAGCTTTAGCTTAGCGTTAGCTTAACTTTAGCTTAGCTGTAGCTCAGTTTTAGCGTAGTTTTAGCTGTAGCTTAGCTTTAGCTTAGCTTGACCTTAGCTTGACCTTAGCTTTAGCTTAGCGTTAGCTTTAGTTTAGCTTTAACTTAGCTGTAGCGTAGCTTTAGCTTAGCTTCAGCTTAGTTTAAACTTAGCTTCAGTTTAGCTTTAGTTTAGTTTTAGCTTCGCTTTAGTTTAGCTTTAGCTTAGCTTTAGCTTAGCTTTAGCTTTGATTTACTGTTACTACTAATGCTGCTTTCCTAGGGGCTCCAACTCCTAGGTTGGGTCGCACTGGGGTAATTTCCAAAGATGTGATGACGATCACACCCCTTCTGATCTTATTTCGAAACTATTGCTATTTTGAGTTCTGTCGCTTTGCGATCGAACTCTTGCTAATGCTAGCCTTGCTTGGTTGTATTAGCGCCGACGGCGCTGAGAGCTGAGAATATCCTGCAGGTCGCGTTTAGCGCATCCGCTTAACTGCCTATGCAAGTCGTGTCGAGCCATTTGCTCGCCTTCTGCCAGCACGCCTGGCACTCTGCTTAACGAAGAGCCAGGCTCATATGCCCGGCCGCCCAGGCGCCTCAGCCTCTGGCGCCCGCGCACCAGGCAGGAGGAGTGTGATTCCAGACGGCTCGCTGCCCTTCTCACCCGTTCCCCGCTCTCCCGCTGCTTGCTTCCATCTCTCTTCCCGCTGCCGTACTGGTTACCAAACATTTTAGGGCCCTTGGCCTTAGAGCAACGCCAGTTGTTCGAGCCGCGCTCACAGCAAAATCATCCCCAGCGCTGCGCGCCGATCCATATCACACCTAAGGGGCCACGAAGCGCTGTACTGGGTGCGTGAAAATGCCAAAGTCAGTTTTCGGGACGCACGCGGACGGTCCCATCGGGGGCTTCGGTGGAGCTCCCTATGGGGCCACGAAGCGCTGTACTAGGTGGGTGAAAATGCCAAATTGGGCGCGTGGGACGCATGCGGGCGGTCCCACTGGCGGCTTCGGTGGAGCTCCCTATGGGGCCACGAAACGCTGTACCAGGTGGGTGGAAACGCCAAATTGGGTGTGTGGGACGCATGCCAGCGGTGGCCAAATTGTGTTTTCGGGACGCATGCGGACGGTGGCACTGGGGCCTCCGGTGGAGCTCCCTACGGGGCCACGAAGCGTGTGAGGGGTGTGTTGCCATGGGGGGAGGAACCACATGCGAACGCAACCACCGGGGCCTTCGGCGGGGAGCGCCCAATAGGGCCACGACACGTGCGAGGGGTGTGCCGACATGGGAGATAGAACCGCATGCGAACGCAGCCGCTGGGGCCTTCGGTGTCACTGTGGGCCACGAAACGTGTGAGGGGTGTGCCGAAATTCGGGGGTGCAACCGCATGCGAACGATTTGCGAACGCAACCACTGGGGCCTTCGGTGGAGCTCCCTTTGGGGCCACGAAGCGCGCGTGGAACCGCGTGCGAACGATTTGCGAACGCAGCCACTGGGGCCTTCGGTGGAGTTCCCTATGGGGGGGGCGGCACGGAACGTGTGAGGGGTGTGCCGAATTGGGGGGTGGAATCGCATGCGAACGCAGCCACTGGGGCCTTCGGTGGAGCTCCCTATGGGGCCACGAAATATGTGAGGGGTGTGCCGAAATTCGGGGGTGCAACCGCATGCGAACGATTTGCGAACGCAGCCACTGGGGCCTTCGGTGGAGCTCCCTGTGGGGCCGCGAAACGTGTGAGGGCTGTGCCGAAATGGGGGGTGGAACAGCATGCAAACGATTTGCGAAGGCAGCCACTGGGGCCTTCGGAGGAGCTCCCTACGGGGCCACGAAACGTGTGAGCGGTGTGCCGAAATGGGTGATGACGATGAGGGGATGGAGGGGGGGAAAGGAGGAAGGAGGAGTGAACGCGGGGCGCTGTCTCTGCAAAACGAGGACCAACACCGCGCGATGGTTGGGAAACAATCCCTTTGGATCCCGGAAGGTTTCCTCAGGATTGCGCGGAAGATTCCTCCAGAAGCGAGGTGAAATCCTTCAGGGAGTTCGCGCGCGGGGCCTGCAAATATACACCGCTACTGGGCGACCATCGACGAGGACAAATTCATGCGCGCCAGCGCGCCGACAGAGGCCGCCGTTGCGTGCCTGCGCCGCGCACGCACAGTTTTACTCAAACGCGCGCACACAGCGCCAGTCGGTCGAGAATGCGCGCGGCCGAACTTTATAGCAGCTACTGCAATGCTCGGGAGGCTGCCAGCCTGCATATAGGATATACAATGTTTTGCGTCAGTGCTCGAAATGCGGAGGCTCCCCAACAGGCGCGGAGGCGGCTCGGGAGGCGCATGCAGCCTGTAGATCGGCATGCCGAGAATGACAGACACCTCCAGAGATGAGGGATGGGAAAGAGAAGCGACAGAAACGGGCGGGAGAGCTTGAGCAGCAACAGTTGCACACATATGTTGACGCAATACGTGCTCACAACACCGCTTCGCGGCAACCGTGCGGCCGCTCCAGCTCTGCATCTCTGCGCAACGATATGAAATCTCCCAGCAGCAACTGCAATGCTCGGGAGGCGGCCAGCCTGCATATAGGATATACAATGTTTTGTGTCAGTGCTCGAAAGGCGGAGGCTGCCCGACAGGCGCGGAGGCGGCTCGGGGGGCGCATGCAGCCTGTAGATCGGCATGCCGAGAATGACAGACACCTCCAGAGATGAGGGATGGGAAAGAGAAGCGACAGAAACGGGCGGGAGAGCTTGAGCAACAACGGTTGCACACAGATGTTGACGCAATACGTGCTCACAACACCGCTTCGCGGCAACCGTGCGGCCGCTCCAGCTCTGCATCTCTGCGCAACGATACGAAATCTCCCAGCAGCCACTGCAGTGCTCGGGAAGCGGCCAGCCTGCATATAGGATACACAGTGTTTTATGTCAGCGCTCGAAAGGCGGAGGCTGCCCGACAGGCGCGGAGGCGGCTCGGGAGGCGCATGCAGCCTGTAGATCGGCGCGCCGAGAATGACAGACACCTCCCGAACCCCGTAGGTCGGACTGGCCGCGAGGCCGAAAGCCCCGCAGGGATCGCAAACAACACAAATCAAATTCCAAGCGGATGACTCAACCTGACGTCGGGGCACGCTTCGGCGGAGGCCAGCAACGCAGAGGCAATAACTATGGCGAAACACTTCGGATACTCGGCGGCGATGGATGCCCGCGCGCGCCCCCCCCTCGGGTGGCGTCGGAAAGGACAACGAGGTATTTACTGGACTCAGAGCAGAAGCCGCCACGACCACAACACTCTCTGCAGAGCGTCAAGGCCGGCGACGTGCCAGCCTGCGGTGTGCGTGGCTTTCCGCCACCTGGCGCCAAGCTGGAACAAGTGGCCTGCGGGCGACGTGCACGAAACACCAGACCTGAGGCGCGCCAGGCGGGGAGCGGCTCACATGATAGAGGGCTGTGGGTTCACTAGCAAGCTGAGCACGCCTGGAGACTCACAAAGCGACATGATGCGGCAACTAAAGTTGGACGTGTCACTACACAGCTGTAGCCGCGCCTGCTGCGCGGCTGCGAGGACAGGGGCGCCCATGGGAGACTCAGTCGATCGAACGGGGAGACGGCTAGCACGTGACCAGGTAGTGCGAGAAGCGCCGAGGAAGAAGCCCGCGACGATGCCGGCGCTCAGCCTCCCCGCTGCCATGAGCACGAAGCGCCGGCCGAGATGGATCCCGTCGGCACCGCTGGCGAGGTCCAGCGCGGCACAGCCGTGCCCGAGCGCCCTGCATGAGTTCGGCCGACGCGCGGCCGCTGTCGGCGATGAGCTCCAGGAAGGCCTGGCGCCGCCGCCGCGTGGCAAGGCGCCGCTGAGCTGCGAGCAAGCCGCGGAGACGGCGCTCCACGCGCGCCGGGGGGGCAACGCACGATGGCGCAGCCTGGGCACGGCCGAGGCGGCCAGCCGGGCGGGCCCCCTGCGCGCCGCCGCGGGCTTCGCCGGCGTCTGGAGCGGCTCCGCGTTGAAGCTGTGCTCGAGGGCCCGCGCGGACTGCTCCTCCACTACCGTCTCGAGGTGAAGGACCCAGTGCAGGACCTGCGCCAGCCTGGCCAGGATGTGCGTCTCCGTGGCGTACCTCTTCATGCTCGGCGGCACCGCCCACTGCCCAGGGCGCTGGGTGCCCTTGAGGGGGTGCTGCAGCGCCTGGGTGTCGTGCGACGCGCCCCAGTGCCTCAGGGAGTACGGGGTCGGGCTGAGCGGGCCCTGCGCGCGGAGGTCGGAGCACCGGCTGGACACCGCCCAGCCCGGCATCACGGTAAGGGCCCAGAGCGACTGCGTGGCGACGGTCAACGCCGTCCGCGCGGCAGAGACCGGCCGCACGGGTGGGCCCAAGTCGAAATGCATCGACACGCCCCGCGGGTTCGGCTCGCCCGGCACGAGCCTCCAGGCCCCCAGCAAGCCCAGCGTGGAGCGGGCCGGCGCAGCTGAGAACGGGGCGCCCTTGCTGGGGGCCCCCGCGTGGGGGAGCATGCGGCACCAGTATGCTGCGGTCGCCCCGTCGGGTCCCGCCGCCGAGCTCCAGTCCAGGCGGAAGGCCGGGCAGAAGGCCAGGAAGCCGCGGAGGAGCGCGAGGTGCCCCGCCTGCATCGCCGGGCGGACGGCCGCCAGCACCAGGAAGCTCAGCGCGCCGCCGGGCGCGGAGCCCCCGGCCAGCGACGTAGCCGGCGACGCAGCGCCACCGCGCGCTGAGGCGCCCGACCCGAGACGCCTCAGAGGGCGGCGCCCGGCGGCGGCACCCGCCCAGCCGGATCTCGCCGGCGCCCGAGCCCGCGACGTTGCTGCTCCAGGGAGTTGACAGGTCGCACTCCAGCAGCGGCAGGAAACACCGTACCCGCCACAGCTCCCGCTGGCCCACGGGCCACAGCTTCTGGATGGCAACGTCGCCCACCTCGACGAAGGCGTAGGCCGAGCTGAGGAGGGCCAGGGCGGCTCGCCGAAAGAGGGACGTCCACGTGATGTGCCCCAGGAGGGTCCGAGTGGGGTGGCCCGACACCTTCTTGCGGCGCAGGACCTCCTCGATGGCATACCGCGCGCGCCAAAAGTTCCGCCCCTTGACGGAGAGCCGCCGCCCGGCGCGCAACTCCAAGCCGAGGAAGGTGCAGTCGCCGGCCGCGCGCTCGGCGTCGTGGACGTGGATCCCGACGCCCTGGAGCAGCTTAGAGACCCGGCCGACCACGGCGTCGACGTAGGTGGCGTACGTTCCGACGGCAAGGTAGTTGCCCACGTGCCCCGCGCACCCGAAGTCCGTCGGCTGAGAGAGCGACACCGCCGGCCGCCCGTCTTCTATGGGCACGGAGCTGGGCACCCTGGCACGGTCGATCGCGGTCCTCAGCACGCGCGGGCACAGGTGCAGGAGCCACGAGGAGCCCATCGGCATGACGGCGATGCAGCCCTGCACCGCTCCATCAGGAAGGACGGGAACGCCGGCGGCTCGAAGGAATGAGCTGCCGATCGGCGGGGTCCGAAAGTAGTGCTCCAGGCCAGGGGGCCTCCGCAACTGGCAGAAGGCGTTGATGGCGTCGCCGGCGGCAACCCAGCGCCGGCCGCCCTCCCCCTCGAGGTCTGAGAGCGCCGAGGTGATGGGGAGCCGCGTGGACAGGGCGTCTGCGAAGTAGCAGGTCGCCGTCCGCGCGTCGAATGTACGCCGAAGTGATCCGTCCTTCCTGGCCACGAAACAAGCCCCCAAACACTGCACGGAGGGGTCGTGGGCCACGAACGTCAGCATATCGCGCCGCCAGAGCTGCGGCAAAAAGTCGGAGTAGAGAGAAGGCGAGCCAGTCAAAATCGGGTCCAAGTGCGGTCCACGAGGGCAGGCCTCCCGAAGAAGTGATTCAGTATCTGCAGCGGGTCGTAGCATGTTCAAGCGCCAGTCCTCAAGCCACGAAGTGCCCGACGTGCTCAGCAGGCCCTGCAGAGGCATGGCGTGCTCTCTAGCGATCGGCCAAGAGACAGAGTCCCTCGCATAAGGACGAGTGGAGCCGCCAGATTCGTACAGCGGTGATCCTGCGAGGAGCTCACCATGAGCCCCCTCGCACAGCCGGTGCTCCTCGGACGGCTTGAACGGTCGTCGGCAGCACCCGGCCACGTGCTCCAAGGCGCTCCGCCGGGCCGATGCGCACGGGCCAGGCGGCGAGACGCCAGGGGAAGAAATCGAATTCATGACGGCGATGGCGTCGTTGGCCCAAGCGGCGCCGTGAGCATGCTCCTGACGCCGTCGCAGGGCCCTCCAAGGCCGGCCGTGTCCAGGCCCCGCGGGTGCAACTGGAAGAGCTGGCAGAGGGAGCGGGTCACGCTGGCGACCATCCGACGGCGAGCTGCCACAACACTGCGTGGACGGAAGGCGGGGAGCACCACGGTCCACTGGCGGGCGAGACGGCGCGGCCGCTAGCTGCCCAGGTCCAGCGGCCGACAGGGGGTCACCCGTCATCATCATGATGGCCGTTCTTGTTGCCCTTCTTCCCCTTGGTCGCAAGCGCGCGCTCCTCGCGCGCCTTCCTGCGCTCCTTGGCCACCGCCCACTCCTTCGTGAGCTCCTCCTTCAGGTGCTCCGCCAACTGCGGCGAGACGCACATGTTCCCGCGGACCAGGTCGCAGCCCAGGATCAGGTGCGTGTCAAGGTTGTCGTCCTTCGTCTCTGGCGCCAGCCGCTCGCGGCACCGCTCCTCGTGGAGCTGCGCGATGCGGGCAAGCAGCTCGCCCGACGCCAAGTCCACCACGTTCAGCTGGTCGTAGATCGTCATGAACTCGATCAGCCTGCACGCGCGCTCGTGCTCGGCGACGCCGTACTCCGAGGCGCGCAGCCGGGCCTCGGTGCGCCGTCGTGCATGGCGCCCGAGCGGTGTCCCGCCGTTGGTCTCCATGAAGCGGAAGACCCACCTGCGCGTCCGCGGGCCCTTCGCGGGCCAGTCTGGCCACGGGTGCTCCACCATGGCCAACACTGCCTCCCGAAACGGCCGGGGTCGCTGCCCCAGCGCGTCGTAGCTCACCGCGAGGACGCGCACGTCGGCAGCGGCGGCTGGCGCGGCTGGCGCGGCGGCAGCGCCGTCCCCAGCCCCCGGCACCGCAGCGGGGGCGGCCGGAGGGGGGCCTCCCGCAGCTCCCAGGCCCGCGGCGGCCGCTGCCGCCAGCAACGGCGGCACGGGTGGGGCGGCGCCTGCCGCCGGGGGGCCACCGAGCGCGGCAGCGAGCCCGACGAGCCCGCCGACGCCAGCCCCTGGCGCCGCGGGGGCGGCGGCCGCCATCGGCGCCGCGGGCGCCGGCGCCGCCGCGACCACCGCCGGGGCCACTGGAGGCGCCACCAGCACGCCGCCCACGGCAGGCGCAGCGCCCGCGGCCGCTCCGGCGTCAAGCCTGGCATCCGAGCCACTCGGGGCGCGACGGCTGGCGGGGCCACAGGGGGGGCCCCAGCGGCCGCGCCCGCGGCGGGAGCGCCGGCGTCGGCCGCGCCCGCGCCCGCGCCCACGCCGAGAGCCCCCACGCCAGCGCGGCCGGCTAGGTTGGGCACCGCGCGCGGCCCTGGCGGGAGCCCGAGGCGGCCCTCGGCCGCCGCGCGCAGGGCGTCGCAAGTGGCGGGAGCAGGCACGGCGCGGAATCGGTGGATGTGGGACGCCCCTGTCGCTGGGTTGCCGGCTCCCATGGCACCACCGATGCTCGGCAGCCAGGCCGCGATGTCGGCCCCAGGGGTCCCCGCCGCGAACAATTGCTCCTCGTGGCAGTCGCCATCGGGGGTCAGGATCGTGAGGTCGGTCCGATGTGGCGACGCGATCAGCACCATGCGCTCGTGCCAGACCTCTGGCCCAGGGATGTCGTAGCGTTCGAGGACGAAGTCGCCCGGCGAGATCCCCAGGCTGGCCAGGTACTCGGCGACGTGCGCCGCCATCACTGCTGGAAGCCGAGCCGGCGAGAGCGGATCTCACGCGCCTGCTTGGCACCGATGTCCTCCAGGGACGCGATCGGGGTCACGAACACGCCCGAAGCGGGCGGCGGGTCCACGGCCTGCGGCGCGCCCGCGCCGCTGCGCCGCAGCGTCAGCAGGACGCAACAGGCGCCAGCCGCGGCCGACGCCACCGCCAGAGCGAGAGTGCCCGGCAGCGTGAGCCCAGTCACCGTGCTCTCCGAGCTGTGGCCGCCCAGGCAGGTGATGCGCGGCTCGCACGAGCACGCGCAGGGGGGGCACTTCACGCCCGCCGCGGAGGAATACGATATGACACCAGCGCCTGCGGCCTGGCCGGCACCCCGCAGCAGCTCCCACACCGCTGCGTGGAGCACCTCCATGCGCGAGCCCGCGGGGCCTAGAGCTTGAGCAGCAACAGTTGCACACAGATGTTAACGCAATACGTGCTCACAACACCGCTTCGCGGCAACCGTGCGGCCGCTCCAGCTCTGCATCTCTGCAAAACGATATGAAATCTCCCACGACGGCCCGGGGTAGCGCATGAAAACGACCCACCCCCCGAGAAAACGGCGAGCTATCAGTGCGAGGTGCAATGCACGCTGCGACCTAACGCCAAAACAGCAACCAAATCAACCTCTATGGCTGAAAGCAAGCCCGCTGTTGTGTGCGGAAACGCGGGCCCCAAGTGAAAGATGTATGACGGCTACCTCCAGTCTCCTCATGGTTTTCCTCTGAATCCAAAACAATTCCGCAAGGATCTCTCACGGAGTCCTTGGACACCGCCACTGTATCCCCAAGAGTCTCAAGGACTTCCCAGGATTCCTTCAAAGGATCCGACTGGGTTTCTGAACGATTCCGCAGGATCGCACAAGAATCCCTCCAATAATCCAATGCGGTTATCCTAGGACCCCGCAAACATTCCTCAAGAATTCTCGAACAACTGTTCCAAGATACCTCGAGGATTCCTTACGGATTCCTGGTGGATTCCTCTGGATTCGTGGACACCCCCAGGATGCCCCGCGGATTCCTCCAGGATTGTGGACGATGCCTCAGAAGAGTACTCAGGATAAGGATACCTCAGAAACATGTCGAAGGATTTGTCAAACATTCCCTTTGGTTCCTCCGAATATCGTAGGGGTCCCAGGATCGCGAAGTACTCAGATGAATTTCTCCCAGTTGCTAGGAAGCCAGGACTGATCCCAACTTGTTGTGTTCCGACCTGCGATTGTGGAGGTGCGACGGCTTGGCTGGACTCCGTCCCATATGCGGGTTGACCCCGCACCCACTCTTTGGGAGTCGTGCCCAGGGTTTCGCTGGTACTCAAAACGTCCAAGATGGACCAATATGGATACATCATGGCTCAATCTAGCTCTGATGCGGCGCCCATGTGTTTACGCGGCGTTCAAAACTGCACAAGGTCGCCCAATCTGGTTTGCATGTCCCTAGATCGCCTCTACACGGCGCCTCGCGACCATGGAGCCCACAAAGGACGCGCCCAGATGCAACATTTATCAACAGCCCAAAATGTTTCAGTCAGTTTCGCGTTCTCGCCGTTTAGAAGGCCCGAGACAGCCCAGCGACATCTCCAAATTATCCCGGCAAAGCAACCTAACAGCGATGTGTAGAAGCATAGCTGGAAACATTGCCTTGGGTATTCATGTAAGAGCGCTGTTGTAGAATTCAGGTGTTCTCGCAGTCGCATTCGGATTCGCAGTGGCAGTCGCAGTGGCAACATCAATCGCAGTCGCAGTCGCAGTGGCACTGCCAGTAGTTGCAGTAGCAAGAGCTACACTAGCAACAGCAACAGCAGCAGCAGTAATAGTAACAGTAGTAATAGCAGTAGAAGTAGTAGTGATGGTAGTAGCGGTAACAGTGAAGTAGTAGTTGTAGTGGGTGGAGTGAACGAGTAGGAATAATGGGAGCAATGGTAGTAGCAGTAGAAACACTAGTAGCAAGAGTAGTATAAACGAAGACCACGAAGTGGCCTACAGTTGGCTCCGGGCATTCAAAATGTGGCCCGGGAGTGGTGTTCTGGGAACTCGAAGAGCACGAAGTGGCCTACAGTTGGCTCCGGGCATTCAAAATGTGGCCCGGGAGTGGAGTCCTGGAAACTCGAAGACCACGAAGTGACCTACAGTTGGCTCCGGGCATCCAAAATGTGGCCCGGGAATTGATTTCTGGAAACTCGAAGACCACGAAGTGGCCTACAGTTGGCTCCGGGCATCCAAAATGTACGCCGGGAGTGGAGTTCTGGGAAGTCGAAGAGCACGAAGTGGCCTACAGTTGGCCCCGGGCATACAAAATGTACGCCGGGAATGGAGTTCTAGCAGCGCCAAGAGCGATTTTGCGAGGATGTCCCAAGCGATTTGGGCTTCGGCGGCAGCCGCCCCGGGTCCCGCCCCGACCCCCCTGAGGAGTCATGATGCTCTCTTTTGACACCACTAGAAACCTATCAGTCTTCGCTGCCAAGTAAAAACATCCAGGACGGCCCCAAG
The DNA here is from genome assembly GCA_963575745.1 of Prorocentrum cordatum. Lineage (NCBI taxonomy): Eukaryota > Dinophyceae > Prorocentrales > Prorocentraceae > Prorocentrum > Prorocentrum cordatum. The sequence continues at coordinate 173,677 of CAUYUJ010008003.1, read as the reverse complement.
AGCGCCCACCAGCGCCTAAAGAAGGCCCTCAGAGACTACGTTCTGAAGTCCAGAAGGGGCAGTGCTAATCGGCGCCGCTTCTACGTGAAACGCAGAAAACGTTCTAGCGTGCCGCAATTCGGGGGCATCCTGGAGAAGCTTTCGAGTCAAGATAACTACAATCTGCCCCAAAATTATCAAAACTTGCTCAAAATGGCCTCCAACGCCTCAATGCACGTCAGTCGGAAAACAAATTTAAAACATGAAATAGGAAGGCGGACAAAGTATATTGGTTTCAGCCCCCCCCCCCCCCCCCAAAGGATGGAAACGACAAAAAAAAACATACCAAAAGTATGCATACTCTTGAAGTATGAAGGCGCTAAAACTAGATTTGGATCTGAGAAACCAAACATACATACTTTCAACGACCGATTGGATGGCCTGAAAATCGCCCACGAGAGACACAACTCGCACCAGAAAAACTCCAAGACGGCACCAAAAACACCCAGAGAGCACTCCCAAGAACGGCCCGAGACGGCTCCAAAAGTCGTTTGGTTGATCGATGTCCTCCAGGGCGGCCCCAAAAGGGTGGCCAAAAGTCCCTGACAAGGGTCCAAGAGGACCCTTGCGCGTTCGACCATGGACCCTTTCTTACCCATCGCTCCCAGGCCGTCTTCGGCGGTCTTCGGCTGTCTTCGGGTGGCTTTCGGCGGTATTCGGCTGACTTCTGGCGGTCTTCGGCGGCCGCCGGCGGTCTTTGGCGGTTCCCGGCGCGAAAGCAGAGCGGTCGCGTTCAACAAGGGGTCCACGGTCAAGCACCTAAGAATCTCAAAGGCAACCAAAACGACCCCAACTGCGCGCAAAGATGGCCCAATCAGTCTTCAATGGGCCCCGGATCCAAAGACTCGCGGCCGCGTCTATGGTTGACTCCTGTCTCCGCGCAGGGTGGTCCCGAGCTTCGGCATGAAGGCTGCCCCCCCGCCGTTGCACTGCATGTTCCTACGCCTCCGTGATCAAGGCAACTCGCCCGGGGATCGCTTCTGGACGGGTTGGCGGGGGAACTGTTTGGCGCGCGGGCGCGCGAAGACGAGTCGAACGCCGCGCGAGCTAGGGCGGACCGAGCCGAAGCAGAAGGAAAACAGAAAAGCGAACGGCGCCCCGCTCAAGGGGGAACAGGGCGCAGCGCGGCCGAAATGGCGCGGGAGGCATTACAAAACAGCATCAGAATCACGTGAACCAGAACTGCGGTACCATGCAACGCAAGGCGCGCCCGTTGAGGTGCCGATGAGGACGCAGGTGCGGCGTCGGAGAGCGACCCCGCACATTGGAAAGTCAGTAATGGGGCTACAGGGGGCGCGCTTGGCGAAGACGGTGTAATTGAGGAAAAGGCAATCACGAACTCCCAACGACATGGCGGCAGCCAAAACGGCGAAAGAAAACTTGCGTTCATTGACGTGCTCTCCAGGTATGCCCGTGGAACTCGAAGTCCTTGAACCCTTGCGGCCTTCGCAGACAAAGAGAAACGAGCAGGCAACCCCGACGGGGCCCCGCGCGCGGCGCCGAGAGACGGGCGTGGTCAACGCGCGGAAGACGCGCCGAGCGAACGCCGAGGAGAGAGACGGCCTCCAGGTCCCCAGGTAGTAGAACGCGTTGCCGGGCAGCGACAGCGCGGGGAAGAGCTGCCGCGCGAGGAGGCAGCGGCAGTCGGCCGGGCTGCGGCCGCTCCGCGACCTCCAGCGAGCTGGTCGAAGGCCCCCCAGGCGGGGGCAGGCGCAGCGCTGGAGAAAAGGGTCACGAGCAGCGCAACAGGCCGTCAGGGCGCTCCGCGCGCCGAGACCCGGAGGCAGCTGCAGCGGCCAGCACGGCGACGCCGTGAAACACGGCGCCCCAAGGCGACCAGCGAAAGCGCGGCGCAGGAGAGACGAGCACAGCGCCGCCGCAGCGGGCAACCCGCGCGGGGGCGCGGCGGACAGCCGGCAGCGCAGCAGCGAACAGCCCGCAATGAGATGCCCGCGGCGAGGTCCAGAGCAGAGACCGCAGTCGAACCCGAGCTCCACCTGGAAACCTTGCCGAACAGAGCCGTCAGCGAGCGGGGGGGATCCTCGCTAACCAACAGCGCGCCCTTGCCGAAAACCATCGTCATGAATCCTCGGGGGCATCAAGACGACGAGGAGCAGGGAGGGCGCCGCCGCCAAGTGCGCAGGCTGCAGCGCGCCAGCCATCCGCAACCCAGACCTGGCAGCAGCTGCAGCAGATGATAAGACGCCGCCAGCCAGAGGGGCAACCCAGCGTGCTTCGCCGGGAGCAGCGGCCCGCTGGCGGTCGCCGCCTATGCGCAGCGGGTGCCCTGAGCGGCAGCGAGGCGGGCGCCGGCGGCCCCGGCCGCCAGGGGCCCGCAGCACTAAGCGCCAGCAGGCGTGCCAGCGCGAGGCAGGACCTCGAGAAGCGCCGTCAACCAGTGGCCCCGGGGAGTAGTCGAGAGGGGGGGGGGGGGGGGGGGGGGGCGGCAACAGATCGTCGCAAACGCAGGATACAAGGGGCGATGACAGTAGGCGCGGCAGCTGATCGCTGCAAATGCACGAGAGAAAGAAAGAAGTGGCGGGGGTCGGCCTCAGGGGCAGCTGACCGCTGCAAATGCGTGGACTGAGGAAAATGCGAGCGCGGATGACCTCAGGACGCAAGGCCAAGAGCAGATGCGCAGCAGCTGACCGTCGCAGAAACTTTGGCGCGTAGGAGATGAGAGGAGGCAAAGCCAGCGCGGGCTGCAAGCCAGTCCTGCCGCATGCTGGGCTGCGTCGCAAGGGTCGCCTGCGGGCGGGTCCTACGGGCGGTGCCTCATGTCTGGCTGGCGGCAACCCCAGTCGGAGCTGCGTTCGCCTTGTTTGTCGTTGCTCGCGTCGGAGGTGCCGGCGCGGTCGCGGCCCTTGCCTCGTCGCCTGGCATCGCCTCGATCCCTCGTCATGCGTTCTCGTCGCGGCTGCGCGAAGTTTGCGTTGAGCCCCAGGTGATGACTGAGCTCGTAGGCGTCGCAGCTGCAGAAGTTGCATGCGTCTAGGAAGGCTTCGCAGGTGCGCAAGCTCTGTTCTAGTGGGCCCTCAGGAGCGAATCCAGACGAAGTTTCGTGGCGCCCCGCCCACCGGTACCAGGCATCGTTAAAAGTGGCCCCGAGCTCTGTCTGCATCCCCTTGATAAAGTGGCGATCGTGCTCGAGCTTGCCTTGCGCCTCCGCCAAGTGCGTGGGCGCCCTGTACATTTGGCTACCCTCTGGGGCGTGACGGTCGCTAGGCGCGATTGGGTTGGCGGCTCTGTCGCGCCATTCACCGCGATGCCACATCCCGTTGGCGCGGCTGCTCTGCGAGCGGCTTGACCAGGTGGACCCATGCGCCTATGCGTTGTCACGCGCGTTCCAGCTGTAGCTGTGGTCAGACCGTCCGATGCTTGCGGGGCTATGCGTGCGTGGGCTGCTTTTTGGACCCGCTCGCGGGGGCTCCGCGGCGGGCGGTCGCGCTCCTTGCCGCAGCCCACTGCCAGGGCCCAGGCTGGCCTGTCTCGCGGCCCCCATCCTGCCGCGGTCTCCAGGCGCCTGGGGCTTCCAGCGGCTTCCGTTTGTCAGCGGAGTCGTGGATGCTGCTCGCTTTGTCGGCAGCGCTGGCCGTGACCGTGCGAGCTGGAGCCTTCCCGTGGGATCCCTCCTCGGTGACGTCTGCGGGCGCGGGTGGTTCACTGTCTGTTGGCAGCTCAGGACTAATTGGCGGCGCCTCAGCGTCTGAGCCCTGGAAGTCGACCGAGGCGTCCTGGTTGACCGGCTTCGTGTCTTCGTCGTGTGGGGCGCCAGTTGAGTGACCAGGCGCAGGAGCGCGGGCCTTACGGACTGGCCGTTCACGTCAGAGTCGCCCATTGTTGCTGCCAGTCTGGCCTGGGCCCTCTGCGCCTGAGCCGTCTCGCCTTCAATCGTCTGCTGTCGTTGTGGGCGCTCCGCTTGGCGCCCAGATGCCCCGCCCGCCGCCGCTCCGCCACCCTACTTGGCCTGGGCGCTAGGAGACGGATCATCCCGTGGAGGTCCGTCTGAGCCGTTCGTCGCCAGCGTCGGGTCAACCCGCGCGACGACCGACCCAGTCTGCATCACTGCGTCGTCGGCGAGCAGCGACTGGTTGAGGCCGGCGAGCCAGTCGACGAGTGCGTCGAGGCAATGGTTCGCAGGGTTGGCGCATTGCCCCCAGGAGTGTCTCAGCAACTGTCCCGCGGTGAGGGCACGCAGCAGGCAGGCTGCGGCCCAGCGCTTGCCGCTCCGAGCGGTGCCGGGTGGGGCTCCGTCGTCGGTGACGGCGTCGTCAAAGAGCATGCGGAAGTAGGCGCAGGCGAGCACGTGTCCCCAGGCATGCTCGCTCTGGTCTTCCAGCCTGGGGCCCTTCTGCTGCGCCAGGCCGATCCAAGTGTCGTCAGCGATTGGATCGAGGCGACGGATGTGCATGGCCAGGTGAAAGGGAGACGTCGCCGTCGCATCTCTGCGGTCGTCGCTTGCCGCTTGCATGAAGGCCTCGACCTGACTGCACTCCAGATCCGGACAGGGACGAAGGGCGAAAGAGGGCAAAATGTCAAGAATGCGCGCTAAGCGGATGATGTCGCTGCCTTCGGGCGCGCTGGCTAAGCCATGACCCTAGGACGGTATTCGCCCTCATCCTGCTTTGCTGCCGCGCGGGCCCGCCCCACTTCCCCCCGCAAGCCGTCGTCAGCCTTGGGTTTGGGCCTCGCCGGCCTCTTCTTCGGGACGAGGGGGCACGTGCACATTTTGGCTCTGTCCAGGACGGCCTTAAGGATAGTGGGCGAGATGTCCCAGACGTGGTCTAGGCAGTTGCGGCAGTGCCAGGACGCGTTCCACATCCCAGACAACAAGCATTCCACCAAGTTTCCTCATTCAAAAAGGCCGCATCTGTCATCGGATCCCTGGCCGGAACGAAGCCTCCAGACGAAGGAGCCAGGGGCGGGGTGGCTAGGTTCCCACGCCAACTTCACGGGCTCGCCGACGCAACTGTCGCAGATGGCGGAGTACACCCTGGTGTCCGTGGCGTCGGTGCCGATCCGATCGTCGATGGGTCGGCAGGGCAGAATGGCACTGCTTATCTGCCCTGGATCGTCCACGCCTGAAGTCTCCAAGAGCAGCTGGGCCAGCAGGCGTTCCTTGCCCAGGTTGGGCCTGTCCAATCGGCATTCGCGGGGGCTTCAAGAGGATGCTGCTGACCAACACCCCTTTCGCAGAATTGTGGTCCTTCTGGTACGCGGCGAGCTTGTCCTTCATATTGCGCACAGCAGGGACCTCGGTGCCTCTGTTCTCCAGGTGACGCACCCAGCACCACCGACAGAGCCAACGACAATTGAGGCCGCTGTTGTAGGCAAACTCCGGATTATGCGCCAGGTAGGAGCGGATCTTATCGTCCTCCCATGTTCCGTCGTGATTGCGCATGGCCCTCTCTTGCATTGATCGCAGAATGCACGTGTCTTTTGGTTATTTCAGGAACCGCGCGACAAGCTGGACGGCAGGTGGGGGAGACGCGAAGCGTCAACAATGCGGCACCCCCTCTTGCGGGCACTGTGCCACGTTGGACTTCTGGACGTGTAGCGGGAACTGCTTACCGCCTGATGACCTGGCTGATATCGAAGGGGGGTCGGCGCAGCTCCCCGCCAACCCGAGTTCGGGAGGCCCTTTTCGCCTCCATGATGCCACAAAAGCAGGATGGCCCAAGGCGGTTCCAAGGCGGTTCCAAGAGACCCCAGATGACCCCTGATGGCCTCTAAGATGGTACCAGACAGCACGAGATAAAGATGGTTCCAGGAGGCCTATAATGGCCGCGGCGCTTCCCAGGGGGGCACCCGAAAGCCAAAACCTTTAAACCGCCTAAAGCAATCCATGGTGTTTTCGCCTTTTCGCTGAAAATGGGCCTCTGGGGCCTCAAGATACCACCAGACATGAGCCAAGAGGGCCCCAGGAGGATCCCAAGATGGTCCCAAGACGGCCCCAAGAGCTCCTCAAGACTGCCTCAAAAGCCAAGCGCGCCCCATGACGGCGCAGAGAGGCCCTCAAGACATGGGCGGCAGACGGGCCAAGAGCGCCCCCAGACAGCCCCAAAAAGCTCCCGAGATGCTCCAAGAGGCCCCCAAGAGGTTCCCAAGAGGCCCATAAGAGGACCCCCAGGAGGCCCCCCCCCAGACCCAAATAATACCACACTTTCTGAGCCAGCTCTCCGAAGGGAGGCCCGCCGTAGCTCCCGCTCCCCAGGCCCAACAAGCTGAAGCTACAAGCGGGGCAAGCTGCCGCGAGGGCGACGACAGTAAAAAGGTCTTACGCACGAGGACACGACGACCTTATGCGATGGCTCGCGCAGGCCACTAGCGCGACGCCCCGCGTGGAAGAAACCTGACCTGACAAGAACGGGAAGCGAATATTCGAATGTTCGTTGCAGGTGTGGCATCACATGGGGACGTCAAAACTGGAACGCTTGCGCGAACAGGAAGGGACTGCGCGGTGCCCGAATCAAGGATCCCTCGTGAAATATACGACGCTCGCGCTCCCGAGGAGCAGATCTCTCGTAAAGTACACGCGATGCGCGCCTCCGAGGCCACGACCCATTGCAAAGTGCTCTGGGTTCATGCCTCGGCGACCAGAACTCACAGAAAGTCAGCCAGATTCACGCCCTGGAACCGCTATTACTTTTAATGTGCGCAAGCGGTCAGTTACCACGCGGCCCCCGCGTCCACCTTCAAGATCCCGAGCTATCCGCCGTCCCCTTGGGGTTCGGTCCGGCTGGCTTGCAGGGGGGGGATCCGGTTGAACGGACTAGATCCCTCACCCCTCCCAGGAATGCCCAGGACGCCTCCGGCCGTCTCCGGCCACTCCAAGATGCTCCAAGACGGCCCATTATATGTTGAATACGACCAGAGATAACCCCAAGACGGTCCAAGAGGCCTGTAACTTAAAGCCCTCTTGGATCCTTCTGGCGCCGTTTTCGGGCCCTCTTGAGCTGTCTTAGGGCTGTGTAGCCCGAATTCGGGATAAGGAGATGGAATATCGAAGACGCCTACGGCGAATCACCGCCGCCCCCTGCCTTTGTGGAAGCGCCTATGTGGCCGAACGTTGAGGCCAGACCTGCCAAGCCATCGGACCATGTGTTCCCCGAATCGGTTTGGAAAGCCTTCGGGGAACACGTGGGCGTCTTGATGGTCATCGTCGCCGTCTTGGAGGCCTCTTGGGCGATCTTTCGGCGATCTTTGGGGGCTCTTGGGCCGTCTCGGGCCGTCGGAAGGCCGAAAGAAGGGAAATGCCCAAATCCATCAAAAACCTTGGGAAAATCAGTGATTTTGGCATCTTTTGGCCTTCCTGGAGGCCCTCTTGGGGGCCTCTTGGGCCCTTTTGGGCCAGCTTCGAGCCAACTTCGGCCATCTTGGTGGGTTCCTGGCACGTCTGACGCCGTCGGGAGCCGTTTTGGGGGCCTGTCTGGGCCAACGGGGGACCCTCTTGGGGCGCTCCAGGGCCGTCTTGGAGGCCATCTTGGGCGTCTTGGAGGCCATCTTGGGCGTGTTGGAGGCCTCTTGGGCCCTCTTGGGGCCCTCTAGGGGCCATCTTGGAGGCCACTTGGGCCATCATGGGGCTCTCTTGGGGGCCTCTTGGGCGATCTTGGGGGCTTCTTGGGCCGTCTTGAGCCGTCGGAGAGCCGAAAAGGCGCAAATGCCAAAATCCTTCAAAAACCAAGGGAAAATCAATGATTTTGCCCTCTTCGGACTCTCCTGGAGGACCTCTTGGAGGCCTCTTGGGCCGTCTGGGAGGCCTCTGGGGGGCCTCTTGGGCCGTCTTGGGCCGTCTTGGACTCTCTTGGGCCGTTTTGGAGGCCGTCTTGGACCATCTCGGGCGGACTTGGAGGCCATCTTGGGCCATCTTCGCGATTTTTTGAGGATGTCCCGAGCGAAACGGCCGTTTTTGCGCACGGTGGCGGGTTCTGCCGGAGCCCACTGGAGAGTTCTTTTGGACAAAAGAACCAAAACCAAAACCTAACAGCTCGTCCAGCACGCCGTGCACCCCTGCAAGCAGGGGGCGGCGGATCTAGTGACCTTCGGTCCATCCCGCCACCGTGCCGGGGTATTGAGAATGAGACGAAGTGAAAGTTCGTCGTGCTCTCTTCGGAGGTTTCTCGCGAGCCGTTTTGGGTCCTCTTGGGGGCCTTTTGGGCCTCTTGGGAGCATTTTGGGGCGTGTTGGGGGCCTCTCCGGAGCCTCTTGGGGCCTCTTGGGCGCCTCCTGGGGCCTCCTAGGGCCGTCTTTGGGCGGGATGCTTGGATTTTCGATTCGGGCTCTCCCTCTTGGGCCCCTTTTGGGGCCCTCGTGGGCCTTCTTGGGGGCCTCTTGGGCCGTCTTGGCGCCCTCTTCGGCCGTCTTGGGCGCCTCTTGAGAGTCTCTTGGGCCGTCGCGGGTCGGTCTTGGGGGACTCTTGGACCTTCTTCGACGCCGTGAAGACGAGAAAATCGTATACACTAAAAATATACATTTCCCCATAGAAGTTGACGATTTTGGCCTCTTGGGCCCTCTTGGGAGTGCTCTTGGAGGCCTCTGGGGCCGTCATGCGGGCCCTCTGGAGCCTCCCTGTGGCCTTTTAGGGACCCTCTTGGGCGCTCCAAGAGCGATCTGAACACAAAGGCGGCCTGGAGCCAACGCCAACTCCATTTTTTAACGGATGTCCCGAGCGAAACGGCCAATTTAGAAACCTGATCGGACAAGAACGGGAAGCGCCGCTGTAGTCAAATGGGCGCATTGGGCGAAGAAGAAAAGGAAGGCGAGGACAACGAGGAGTCGATGACGAGGACGACGTGGCGAACGTGAGGATAGCGAGGAGGAGCACGAGGACGACGAGGAGGAAGAGAAGCACGAGGACGAGGACGAAGATAACGAGGGCGAGCACGAGGAGGAATGCGGAGGGCGATGACGACGACGACGACGACGACGACGACGACGACGACGACGACGACGACGACGACGACAGAGGACAGTCCTGGCGCCGCGCGGGGTTCTCTTGGGGCCTGTTGGGGGCTTCTTGGGGGCCCCTTGGGTCCTCTTATGGGCTTCTGGGGTCTTCTTGGGATGTCTGGGCGCGTCAAGTGGCAAGTGGCAAGTGTGCGCGTCTCCGAAGAGGCCCGACGTGCGGGCGCGCATGCAGTAAGGCTACAATAGGGCCGGCCGCTCAAGCTACGCCGTCGACCACGTCGCAAAATCTTGCGTTTTGGCGAGCCACGCCGCCCTGTCGCCCGCCATCAGTGCCCAGCGTCGCCCGCCAGTATGAACAGCATATCGTCGAAGTTTGTCTTCCCATTTCATGTGTCTGCCTCGCGATGGCATGAGCCTCCCCGGGCCCTCGCGCCCTGCGTCCTGCGTCCACGCGGAGGCACGCCAGAACGTCGCTCTCCAGACCCACGGGCGCGCACTTGACCTGCAGACGTGCCCAGCCCAAGACCACTTCCTCGCTGCATGCGCCGTTGGCCAGTCCCTCGCGCCCGCGGCGTGCGCCTTGGCCCTCGCCCGTTCTGTGGCCCGGCGAACCCAGTCGTGCCACGGCTCATCAGGACGACGTCGAATGCCGCATATGCGTCGCAGCATCCCGTTCTCAGCAGTGGTCAAGAATCGCGTCTCGTCCGCGCGCGGCGCCCACGATCCCGCGCCATAAAGGACACCACTGCCGATGGCCGCGTCGTACAACTTCAGTCTCCTTGGCAAAGAAATATCCGCGTTCATCAACAGCCGTTTCATGGCCCAGAACTTTCTCCACCCCACCGCCATCCGGTGCTCCATCTCTGCCTTGGTCACGTCTGCGAGCGGAAGCATCGCGCCGAGCACTTCCAAGGGCCCCCCCTCCCCCAACACCTTCCGCGAGAAGCCGCCGTCTAGCGCTACATCGCCTCGTTGTCGAACATCGTGGAGATTTGTCTGCGCCTTGCATTTCGCGGGGTGCGACTTCAAGCGGCGCTTCAACAGCAAATCTCGCACGGGCCCGACCATGCGCTTCAAGGAAATCCATGACCTAGCCACGAGTGTCATGTCATCCGCGAACGCAACGTGTGTCAGGCGCTTCCCGTCGAGCGCTCGCCCAATCGCTGCGCCGCAACCTCGTCGCTGCCATAGTGCGTCGACTTCCCCCAGCACTTGCGCCATCGCCAGGTTGAACAGCACGGGCGAAAGCGGGTCTCCCTGGCGCACGCCCCGCTGCACTGCGAAGTGGCGACTCTCCATGCCCGGAGATAGTTGCGCATATGCGGACATGTCTTTGTAGAGCTTTCGAAGAACCCGCACCACTCCGGCATCCACGATTGGCAACATGAGTGCCTCGAAAAGCTGCGCATGGTGCACCTTGTCGAAAGCTTTCTCGACATCCAGGGTAGCCACCCACAGCTCTTCCCCCCACTCCGCAGACTTACTTCTCTACTACCATTCTCAAACCGTGCAAAGCATCGCCACAGGCTCTCCCACCACGAAAACCATATTGCTCTTCCCGCAACTGCTTCTCCACACTTTCCCTGATGCGGTCGTAGAGCACGAGGCTGAACAGCTTCGCCATGACCGGGATGATCGAGATGGGCCTGTAATTCTTCAAATCAGATCTTGCGCCCTTCTTGAAGATGACAGACAGCCGCGCGACCTTCCACTCGCTGGGCGCGCCCAGGGCCCCACCCAGAACATATGTGAAGTATGCTGCGATTGTGCTCATCAACTCCTCGTGCCCTGTGCAAAGAATTTCCGCAACCAGTCCGTCAGCAGCGCCCGTTCTCCCTCCCTTCATTCGCTTCAAAGCCGCAGTGACCTCCGCAGCTGTGAACGGCGGGATATCTTGGGGTGCGCAATGCCGCTCGTCCTCTCCACCTGTTTGTGCATCCCGGTGCAGGTCCTCGCAACAAAAATAAGCGAACGCATCTGCGATGCCTGCGCTATCTGTCACCAGCTCTCCTGCCAGGTTTCTGATCGAAATGGTTCTCTCTACGCCAGCGCGTCGCTGTTGGATCCGTTGAAGGCTGCGTAGCCCTTGACCTCGTTCAGCTGCCTCGCGGATCTCTTTATCGTGGCGTCGTCGTCTGCTTGCCCGGAGGGCTCTCCACAGACGTTTGGACAGAGATTTCCTTCGCCCCGGGTCATGTCCCTGCCGCCTCGCAGCAAAAAGCTCGACAACCTCATCGCTGCGCTTACTCCGATGCATCGCAGCTGGGCGCGTCGCGGGGCCCTGCGGGTGCTTTCTTAAGCCGTCTCGGCGCTGGGGGCCTCCTGGGGCGCTCCCGGGAGTCTCTTGGGGCCTTCTTGGCCCGTCTTGGGCCGTCTTGGGGTTCTTGTGAGCTGTCTGGGTAGCTCCTAGAGCGCTCTTGGGGATCTCTTGGGGTTTTCTTGGAGCGCCCTCGGGCGCTCCTGGGGCTCTCCAGGGCGTCTTTCGGGCCTCCCTTGGGCCGTTGCAAGAGCGATTCGAACGCGACGCCGACGCGGAGCCCCCTCTTGGGCAGATTTTTTGAGGACGTCTCGAGAGGAACGGCCATTTTTCCAATATCCGCCAGCGCAGTCTCAAAGCGCGGCGCACACCCGATAATGAAATCTACCACCAACAAACGATCCACGCCAGGGGCGCCCCCCGTCATCCGCCAACGCCCGTCCGAGATGCAGCCCCGAGCCCCGTGTAAAGGTTTCTCCTTAAGAAAAACGGTCCACGCTCCTCGTTCCTCGTTCGCGCTTCCCGTCATCCGCTAACCCCAGAGGCGCGCGGGGGAAAACGCATCTTGGATCCGCCTATCCTGGGCCGACCCCCCCACGCTCACCCCTCCAACGCCCCGCCCCCGGCCCCGCCACCGCCCCCCGCCCCCGCCGCGCCCCGGCACCTCCGCTCCACGGCAGCTCTGTTCTCGGCATTCCCCTTGCCATACTTTCTCGCCCGGAACCCACCGAAGCCCACCCCCCTCGCCACCGCCGCGCCCCGACGTCCCCATCCCACAGCAATTCTGCTCAAGGAGCCCCCAATCCACCATCTCTCGCCCAAAACCGACCGATGCCCCCCTCATGGCCCCGGCACCCCCGCCCCGCGGAACCTCTGTTCTTGGGCCCCCCCACCCCGCAATTTCTCGCTCCAAACCGACCGATGCCTCCATCCCGGCCCCGGCGCCCCCACCCCGCGGAACCTCTGTTCTCGGGCCCCCCCACACCGCAAAGTGTCGACCCAGACCGACCGATGCCCCCCTCCTGGCCCTTGGTATCCCCATCCCGCGGAACCTCTATTCTCGGGGCCCCCCACCCTGCAATTTCGCACCCAAAACCGACCGATGCCACCCTCCCGGCCCCGGCACCCCCACCCCCCGGAACCTCTGTTCTCGGCCCCCCCCACCATAATTTCTTGCCCAAGACCGACCGATGCCCCCTCCTGGCCCCGGCATCCCCGCCCCGCGGAACATCTGTGCTTGGGGTACCCCGCCCCGCAATGTCTCACCCAAAACCGACCGATGCCCCCCTCCTGGCCCTGAACTTCTGGAGCCCCTCGCATCTGAATTTTTCACCCCCAACCGACCGATGCCCCCCTCCTGGCCTCGGCACCCTCACCCCGCGGAACCTCTGTTCTCGGGGCCCCCCAAAACCGACAGGCTCCAGCGCCTCCACCCCGCGGAACAATCTTTTGCTTGGATCTTCAGAATCCCTGCAAGATGCCCCGATGATGTCTCATAGTCAGTGGGCTCCGCAGATGACAGGGGCAAGAAGGGATAATGCCGTCAAGCATGCACTAAGGCAGCATTGAAGGGAGGGGGCCAGCCCGCCGGCCGACGCAGGCGCGCGCCGCAGGCTCGCTCCTTTTCCGTTTCACTAGAGCCAGCCAAGTACACAGCTGCGGAAACGCAAATCAGGAAAGAAGAGCAGCAGACAGTGCAGGCGCAAGCAAGACGAGTGAGACGGGCAGAAGCCCGGTGGTGCGGAGGGGTGCATTGACTCCCCCCGCGGCGGGATCCGTAGAGCCGCCCCGACCCCCCAACCGACCTGGCCTGTACATGCGTACAACCACCGGAGCGAACCCTCAGAAACAAAAGTTTCTCCGCTCGACGGTGGGCGCCATGGGGCGGAAGGCCGAAGAAGCCCGACGTTTTCCGCCTGAGCTAATATTTGCAGCTCAGGTCTCAATGCCCGCGCACACTTAGTGCGCCCGCTCCGCGAAGTAGTACGATCCAGCTACGACTGTGTCGCGCTGGTGCGCTAGTCCAGCTTCGTCTTCTACAGCGGCCTCTCCACTCACGAGAGTCATCCAAGCGCCATTGGCTCTGGTCCCTGGAGGAGCTTTCCTCTCTTCTTCTTGAGCTCCAGTCACTTAGCTCACTCTTGCCCTGGCCCTTCTCCGACGAACTCGCCTTCGGCGCGGGCGGAGGTGGCGGCGCGGGCAAGGTACTTGGTGTAAAAATAGAGCCCGCCAGCCCCGAAGTTGATGCCGCGCCCCACGGTGGCCGCGACATCCTCGCAATGCCAGTCGCTGCGCGCGCCGGCACTGAGGAGGCCCGGCTGTCTGAATATTCGCCTCCGTACCCGAAGCCAGCTGAGGAGGTGGCGCCAACTGAGGATGTGACGCCAGTTGATGAGGTGACGCCAGCTGAGGAGGTGGCGCCAACTGAGAATGTGGCGGTTGTTGAGTTGGCGCCATGGGCGCCGCGCCCCTTGGCGCCGCGCTCGCCCTTGATCCCGCCGCTGGGAGAAAGCTGGGGGGCGCCGAGGTATGTTGCGCGACTCCGCGCTATCAGCGCAACAGTTCTGCACGGCCTGCATGCGATGGGGAACAAAACATGAACGCAACGCCCGAGGCTCGCCTAGGTTGGGGGCTTGCCCCGACGAGCGCGCCCCTCTCTCATAATCCCAGTGGCGGTTGCATTCGGCGCCATCAGAGCCAGCGGAGTCAGCATCAGCAGAACCAGCATAATCAGCATCAGCACAACAAGCATTCAGAACCAACAGGATCCGCATAATCATCATCAGCAGAGGCCGCATCAGCATAATCCGCATGGCCAGAAACACAGCGCCACCAACAATAACCAGTAGCAGAACGAGCTGCAGCAGCATCATCAGCAGTAGATGCAAGGGTAGCAGTACCAGCGACAGCGGGGGAGGAAGAGGTAGGAGGGGAAGGGGGGCGGCAGATGAGGAACAGGAGGAGAATGAGGAGGGCGGGGAGGGATGGGGGGGGGGAGGAGGAGGACTGACTGACAGACTAGCTCTGGGAAGCCAGCAATATCCAGCGACGCGCTCGCGATACTAAAAACATGGGATGGCCCCCATCCTAAAGCCGCTAATAAATGCAATTGAGATTGGCCGAGCTGCCCGCTGACGGAGCAGCGCTGGCGTGTCCCGCGCCCGCGCGGGCGCGCAGTCCCCCGTGGGGCGGGCGCTCGCGGCGCGGGCTTTTTCAAGCGGCCTAGGGGCGACCGCTTGTTTTTCTTACAAGCGGCCCAGGGGCGACCGTTTGAATCGCGCATTGCTGAGCGGCCGCGGCAGACGCGGACGCGTTGAAAAAGACCATGGCCCAGCCCGGGCACTGCAGGTTGAAAAAAACAATGAAAACCAAAACAAAAACTAAGAAAACAATAATTGCTCACCCTTGCCACGTTGGCAACATGAGTGGACGATGGGCAGATCGGCATCGCGTCCGCGTGCCTCTCGTAGATCGCGCCCCAGCCCTAATCCCTCCACTCGTCGCCGTCGGAAGTGACTAACTAAGTGGAGCAAGAAGGCTTGGTCTCGAAAGGGTTCTATGTCCAAGTATCTCTCGGGGTCAAGATTCTCGGACTGCGCCATCTTTCTCGCTCTCTGCCCCATCCACTCAGGCGGGCCGCCGTCGCGCGCCGCCGAAAACATTGCCAGTTCCGCGTCTGCATCTGCGGCTGAGCTCTGCAGGGCAACCCCTGCGCTGGGAGCAGCCCTCGACGTCGCTGCACTGGGGGCGGCCCTCGACTTCACCGCGCTGGGAGCAGCCCTCGACGTCGCTGCTGCGGCTGCTGCTGGGCGTCGGCGCTTGGCGACCCTCCGAAGTGGACAGTCGTCGCTGCTCTCCGCGTCGATTGCAGCCATCGCTACTGCAGTTGAGTGAACCCCCCGGGGGATAAATATATTCGCTGAGCCCCAACGTGCCTGCCGACGCAGAGAACGTAGATATCCTGAATTCGATATTGTGCCCGCGGGCCCCTGTAGCCGCGCTGGAAGGATGTTGGGCCCCTCGCCCAAGTAACGCGCATGATGTCGGGGTATGCCTTGCCAGGCGATCCTGTGGGCCAGTCGAACATCTCATTGCATTCTAGTCGAGCCCCCCCCCCCCCTCAGTTTTTCGACGCTTCGTCGCCGCCAGCAATTCCGATGCGAATCCAACGAGGCAACCGAAGCTTTTCATGGCGAGCGGTAGTTCGATACCCTTGTCCTTTGCACGAGGCGAACGGCGAAGTGATGTCTAGGTACGCAGTGGATTCCAGCATCTTTACTAGACACCAAATGCATTTGCATGAGATCAAACAAACGCTGTAGCTTGTCAGCAGGAACCTGGATCACCTCGCCTTTCAGACAGGAACTCAGTCATTGATTCCCCTGCCCAGATCATGTCATAATAGCGGGTGGGGTTTCTGCATTGCTTCAGCTTGTCAAGAGCGAACCCCATGAGCACCATCGCGTCGTGAGCCATGAACCTCATGGGCCCCCCAGGGCGAATGGCATTCCCGCGGCGCCCAGATCGCATCTGAGCCCGCTGGGCGTGAGATCGCGCGCTCTCTGATCAGGCGGGACCGTCCTAGCGTCGTGCCAATTGTTCAATCCCGAACGCAACGCCCCCGCGCGCGCTTCTCGCCTGTCCGCCCGAGACGAACCTCTGCATTTCCATGGGCTGTCTTCCAAGATCTCCCAGGACGCCGAACTCGCATGCCTCTGAATCGGGCCCCGGCACAGGCCGCGCAGAACATCGATCGCGCAGTAACGCGTCGGTTCTAGGCCAACCTTGAAGCAGAATGAGGCTTTCGGCGCACTGCCACGCCGGCGCGAACTCCGCCGCGATCTCGGCGGACCCCCCAACACAGCGCACGAAATCGAAACGATTAGGAAGACAACTCGCGGAGATTCAAACAATCGGTATTCGGACACATCGCATCTCCGACTCGCAGCTGCTCGCCGTTCACATGAACGTCTCGGGTCACGGTCGCGCCGCATTGCCCCTGCCCCTTCTTGTATACAGCGTTTCCTAATGGATCAATCAACGCCTCCCTGGAATCTACAAGGACCCCCGCGTCGCAGGAGCTACAACATTGCCCGTGTTGCCCAAGGCGGATTTCCTCCCAAGGAAGCCCATCGAGCGCAATGTCGGAGGAATAGGCGCGCATGTCTGTTCGCTGGGCCGCGCAGAACGGGCAGGCACCATCCGTGCTGGACGCGCTGGGGAGACCGCGCGTCTTGTTGACATCTGACCAATCCCCATTTCAACCAACGCGCACATTCGCAAAACTTGAGATCCCCGCCCCTCTGCGCGATGCACCGGGTCATCGCGTCGGCGGGCTGCGACCCAAACCTCAGAGCTGGGCGATGCCCGATGCGCAACGACTCGAGAACGCATTTGACACATCGGAGGATTACAAATGTCGCGCACCAACCTTTGCAACCACACCTGCGCAACTTGGGGGCGCGCACAGACGCGATCAAGTGCCATTGAAGCGCGCGTGCTCACGATCCAGAACCCAACGGTAGAGTCTGTGGCGCTGTCCAAAATAGAAGTGTAACTCACGGCGCCCGCGCGCCTGCCTGCTTAAACGAGGCGCCAGCACGTGGGCATTCCTGCTGTTATCTCCAAGATTTTCTTCTCCCTCAGCTCATTGTCCCGTCGTCGTCCCCCTCCTCGTTCTCATCCCCGCTCCCTCCTCGCTTCTCCTGCCGCCCTCCGCCCCCCCGCCCTCGCCGCCCCCCCGCCCTCTCCCCTCCGCCCCCGGCCCCCATCCCCCGCGCGGCGGGCGAGCGCGCCGGCAAGCGTCGGTTACGGGCCGAGGGGGACTGGGAGAGGCCCCCCCTCCGCTCGGCGCCGCTGCGCGCACGGGTGATTATAATATGCGTCGGGCCATTGCGCGCCCACTACCTGTTTGAGAATCGCCGGCCCCTGTGAAATTTCACCCCAGATCGCTTCGCTAGCCAGCGAGGCCTGCGAAGCGTCGGCCGCGCTGGCGCCAGACTCCTGGAAAACCCCGGGACCGAACGGTGATCGTAGAGCTTCAAATCTGGAAACTCCGCGTCCATAAACTGCGAATATCTCACAGTTTGCCGAGTCGGCTGCAAACTGACTTCGCGAGAGCCGGCGCCAATGGCCCCAGACAAATGCCACGTCGCCGAGAAGTCTTTCGCCGCGAGCTCGCAGCTCGCGAGCGGGGCCTGCGGGGGGCGCTCCAAGAGCCCAGGGTCGTTGCATCTGCACCTGCCCCCGCGCCCCTCGCCCCCCTCTCCCTTCCCCGGGGTCGCTCGTTACAGTGTTCCCGCGAGCCTGCAGATGCCCCGCGAGTTGAGCTCCCGCCTGTCTCCGTTCGCCGAGCATTCGGCCGTGTTCACCCATCGTGTACGCGGGAAGCACTTTGCAACGTCGATGGTGGTTTTTAAGCCTCTTGCGAGACGCCCCGACCGTCGTGGCCCCCAGGGGCAGCAATCTTAAACCGAGCGAGGGGCTGGGCTTGACCTCGCGCGCCCATCGATGAAATGACGGCGCTGTCTAGGATTGGCAGCGGGGGGGCAGATCGCAGCAAAGCAAGCGACTTGAACCAGGGTGGTCAGGATCAGGAGGAGGGCGCGGATAGCAGAGCGATGGGGGGGCATGTGATATGGGAAGGGGGAGGGGGGGGAGGGGTGTGGTGGGGGGGGGGGGGGGGGGGGGGGGGGGATGGAGGAGGGGGGGGGGGGGGGGGGGGCGCGCGAGACGGGGGCAGCGCGAGAGGAGCGGGGGGGGGGGGCATATGGGAGGAGGGGAGAGGGGAAGCACATGAGACGGAAGAAGGGAATAGTAGGAGACAGGGCGTCGGATGCCACGAGTTCGCTCGCGCAGAAATTGCAGGGGGGCAGTTGCAGGCCGCGCGGAAACACCAGCGGATAGTCATCGGCTTCCCCGTTGCACCACGCACCCCACATGCCGACGCTGAAACGCGCCCAGATCAATCCAGATTGCACCCGGAGAAGAAACCCAGGACAGGCAGCGTGATGGCGAATCTCGGGCGTTCCGATGATTATCCGCTGCTCGACTGGCCTGCCCTGCCCGCGCAACTGCCGGCGATTGGCAGCCGCGATCTGCCATTCGTTTGTCTTGTCTTGGGGGGCCCCGGGCCCCGCGGGCCCCCGCCCCCGGGGCCCCTGGGCCCAGTGGGCTCTCGTTCTCATTATTCCCATCGCCCCGTGGCCCTGTGGGCCCGTGGACTTGCGTCGCAGCAGCAACTCGGAGAGCAGCGTTGCACTCCAATGGAGAAAGAGATCGCGCCGCCGCGGGCGACGACAGCGGCGCCGCGCTGGCGCGGCCGCGCGAGCGCGCTGCAGGGGTAAAGATTGCGCCCCTGGATTTTTCGTTGGAACATATTGCCTCTGCCTGTGGATCCCCCCCTGGACTCGGTTTTCCGCCCCTGGAAGCTGCGCCCCCCCCCTCTGCGCGCTCTAGGCCGCTGCGTTGGCGGCGCTCGGCAAGCTCGCTCTCAGCGGCGACGGCGGGCACCCAGAGGATGTAATTCAGCAGCTCCCCGCTCGGGAAAGAACTCATCGAAACTCACCGGGCCCCGCGCGACCACGTCGGAACTCATCGGTTCTTATCTGCCCTGAAGAGGCTTCCGAAATTAAAAATATCACACATTCTTCTGAATCTGTCAATCCTGAACATTGTTTTGCGCCCCCCATGGAACTCATCGAAACTCAGCGGAAATCAGCGCGCCCAGTGAGTTCGACTTGATACGTCTGCATGGCGATTTCAATGTAGCACAACTAGATCATAACAAATCACCTGTTCTCACCGGGCCAGAACTCACCAGGCACCCCGCGGGGTCTTGAAATAATTTTCTACTGAACAGCGAAGACTGATAGGTTTCTAGTGGGGTCAAAAGAAAGCATCATGACGCCCCAGAAATCTGGGCGCGATCCGGGGGAGTGCCGGCGATTTCTCTAACAGTTACACACTTCGTGGTCTTCGAGGTCCAGAACTCCACTCCCGGGCCACATTCTGATTGCCCGGAACCAACTGTAAGCCACTTCGTGGTCTTCGAGTTCCCAGAACTCCATTCCTGGGCCACATTTTGAATGCGCGGAACCAACTGTAGGCCACTTCGTGCTCTTCGAGTTCCCAGAACTCAAGTCCCGGGCCACATTTTGAATGCCCGGAGCCAACTGTAGGCCACTTCGTGGTCTTCGAGTTCCCAGAACTCCATTCCTGGACATGATTTTGAATGCCCGGGGCCAACTGTAGGCCACTTCGTGGTCTTCGAGTTCCCAGAACTCCATTCCCGGGCCACATTTTGAATGCTGAGGCAGGCTGAGGCTGAGGCTGAGGCTGAGGCTGAGGCAGGCTGAGGCTGAGGCTGAGGCAGGCTTATGCTGAGGCAGGCCGAGGCTGAGGCTGAGGCTGATGCAGGCTGAGGCTGCGGCAGGCTGAGGCTGAGGAGCGCTGAGGATGAGGCCGAGGCTGAAGGCAGACGGAGGCTGAGGCTGATGCAGGCCGAGGCTGACGCAGGCTGAGGCTGAGGCAGGCTGAGGCTGAGGCCGAGGCTGAAGGCAGACTGAGGCCGAGGCCGACGGCAGACTGAGGCTGAGGCTAAGGCTGAGGCTGAGGCTGAGGCAGGCTGATGCTGAGGCAGGCTGAGGCTGAGGCTGAGGCTGATGCAGGCTGAGGCTGAGGCAGGCTGAGGCTGAGGCCGAGGCTGAAGGCAGACTGAGGCTGAGGCTGAAGCAGGCTGAGGCTGAGGCTGAGGCAGGCTGAGGCTGAGGCTGAGGCAGGCTGATGCTGAGGCAGGCTGAGGCTGAGGCTGAGGCTGATGCAGGCTGAGGCTGAGGCAGCCTGAGGCTGAGGCCGAGGCTGAAGGCAGACGGAGGCTGAGGCTGAAGCAGGCTGAGGCTGAGGCAGGCTGAGGCAGGCTGAGGCTGAGGCTGAAGCAGGCTGAGGCTGAGGCAGGCTGAGGCTGAGGCTGAAGTTCATGCAGGCTGAGGCTGCGGCAGGCTGAGGCTGAGGCCGAGGCTGAAGGCAGACGGAGGCTGAGGCTGAAGGCAGACGGAGGCTTAGGCTGAGGCAGGCTGAGGCTGAGGCTGAGGCAGGCTGAGGCTGAGGCTGAGGCTGATGCAGGCGGAGGCTGAGGCTGAGGCTGATGCAGGCTGAGGCTGAGGCAGGCTGAGGCTGAGGGCGAGGCTGAAGGCAGACGGAGGCTGAGGCTGAGGCAGGCTGAGGCTGAGGCTGAGGCTGAGGCTGACGCAGGCTGAGGCTGAGGCAGGCTGAGGCTTAGGCCGAGGCCGACGACAGACTGAGGCTGAGGCTGTGGCAGGCTGAGGCTGAGGCAAAGGCAGGCTGAGGCTGAGGCTGGGGCAGGCTGATGCTGAGGCAGGCTGAGGCTGAGGCCGAGGCTGCAGGCAGCCTGAGGCGGAGGCTGAAGCAGGCTGAGGCTGAGGCTGAGGCAGGCTGAGGCTGAGGCTGAGGCTGGGGCAGGCTGAGGCTGAGGCCGAGGCTGATGCAGGCTGAGGCTGAGGCAGGCTGAGGCTGAGGCCGAGGCCGACGGCAGACTGAGGCTGAGGCTGAAACAGGCTGAGGCTGAGGGAGAGGCAGGCTGAGGCTGAGGCTGGGGCAGGCTGAGGCTGAGGCAGGCTGAGGCTGAGGCTGAGGCTGAGGCTGAGGCTGAGGCTGATGCAGGGTGAGGCTGAGGCAGGCTGAGGCTGAGGCCGAGGCTGAAGGCACACTGATGTTGAGGCTGAAGCAGGCTGAGGCTGAGGCTGAGGCAGGCTGAGGCTGAGACAGGCTGAGGCTGAGGCAGGCTGAGGCTGAGGCTGTGACTGCGACTGCCGTTGCCACTGCGACTGCCATCGCGAATGCGACTACGACTGCGAGAACAGCAGAATTCTACAACCGGATTCGCATCTGAACATTAAGAGGAATGCTTCCAGGTATGCTCCTGCACATTGCTGTTAGGCTGCGTTGCCGGGGTCGTTTATGTTATATATAACTTCTTCCTGGACTTTCACGTTTTGTCACGGACTTTCGCGCTTTTCTGGCCAGCGGGGGTGCGAGCAGGCCTCAGAGGGGGGAGGGAAAGGGGCTCGGGGCGCAAAAGGGGCCCAGTGGATTTCATGATCATGTAAGAAGAAAGCCGATGCGAATTTCCCCACCACCCCCTCTCTCTATCTTTATCTTGATATATCTCCTTCTCTTTCTCTGTGTATATCATATCCCTCTCTCTCTCTCTCTCGCTGTCTCTCTCTCCCTCTCTCTCTATCGCTCTCTCTCTCTCTCTCTCTCTCCCCCTCTCTCTCTATATATATCTCTCTCTCTTGTTCTCTCTCTCTCCCTCTCTCTCTCTCTCTCCCTTTCCCTCTCTATCATTATTGTTCTCTCTCTCTCTCTCCTGTTTCCCTTTTGCTGCGTCAAAACTCATCCTCCTTTCCATCGGGGGGAAGGGGAGGGAACCTCCCCCTCCTTCTACTCCTACGCCTTTTCCATCCCAAAGGAAAAGGAAGAGGGGATATCCCCCTCATTCGCCCCCCCTCCCCCCCCCCCTCCTCGCCCCGCGGGAAAGGGGAGAGGGGGGGGGGGGCGCGTCCTCAGCCCCCCTTTTGTCAGGAAGAGCAGGGGATGGTCCCGCCCCTCCTCCTATTCCTCCGCCTTGTGATGGAACTGGGCAGGAAAGGGACCTCCTCTTCCTCGCCCCCCCTGAGGCAGAGAGAAGGAAAGGAACATTATTTCCCCCTCCTCCTTCTGAAGGAAAGGGAAGGGGCCTCCTCCTCCCCCGCTGTCCTGAAGGGCAGGGGAAGGAAGGGACATCCTCTTCCCCTCCCTACGGGGAAAAGGGGGGCGGACCTCCTCCTCCTCCTCCTCCTCCCGATGGAAAGGGACATGGCCGAACATCCCCCCGCCTCCTCCCCCCCCGCCTCCTCCTCCTCCCCCCCTCCCCCCTCCTCCTCCTCCTCCTCCTCCTTCTTCTCCTCCTCCTCCTCCTCCTCCTCCCTTTGAGGGGAAGGGCAGCGAATGGGCGCCCTCCTCCTCCTCCTGCCCGGGGGGCAGGGAAGCGAAGGGAACCGCATATTCTTTCTTCCTGGGGGAAAGAATGCGAAGGATGATCACCCTTCTCCCCCCCCCCCTCCTCCCCATGAGGGAAAGGGCGGGGAATGTGCCTCCTCCTCCTCCTCCTCCTCCTCCTCCTCCTCCTCCTCCCGATGGAATGGGGCAGGAAGGGGGCCCCCTCCTCTTCTTCCCTGAGGCAAAGGAAAGGGAGGGAACCATCCTTCCCACTTCCTATTCCTCCTCCTCCTCCTCCTCCTCCTCCTCATCATCCTCCTCGTTTTTGTCGGAAAGGGGATGGAAGGCAAGGGGCCTCATCCTGTTCCTCCTCCTCCCCCCCCCGTCCTCCCCCTCTGCCCTGATGGAGAGGGAATTGGAGGGACGTCCTCCTCCTCTATCCTGAGGGGCGCGAAGGGAAGGGGGCCTCCTCCTGCGTCCTGAAGGAAAGGGGAGGGAATGAGCCTCCTCCTCCTCCTCTGCATCCTCCTTCCTGAGGGGATGGGAAGGGAAAGGAAGTTCCTGCCCCTCCTCCACCTCCTCCTCCTCCTCCACCTCCTCTTCCTGGAAGAAAAGCAAGGATTTTAAGATGATTGAGTGCCTCCCTCTCTGAGGCCCCCTTGCGCGGGGGGTCGCGCGTAGATTCCCTGCGGGGGGGGCAAATGTATCCCCGCTGCGCGGGGGGGTCAGTTTGATTCCCTTTGCGGCGGAATTGCACATAGATTCCCTTTGTGGGCGGTTACACATCGATGCATTTTGTGTGAGGGGGTGCACATTGATTCCCTTTGTGGCGGACATGCACAGGTGTTCTCTTTGTGGGGGCTACAAATGTATCCCCTCTGTGTGAGGGGCTACGAATTCATTCCGTATGATGCGGAATTGCAAATAGATTCCCTTTGTGGGACGTTAAAGATACATTCTCTTTGCGCCAGGGGGCACATGCTGATTCCTCTGCGGCAGAGGAGGGGGGGTCTGGCCCTGGGGGAAAGGTCCCAGCAACAGAAACCAACTGCCTCATGAATCCACTGGCCATTTTTTTTTATATGTTTTTTGGGGTTCTCTCTCTCTCTCTGTGTATATCTCTCTCTCTCTCTCTCTCTTTCCGTTTTGTTTTTTTGTCGTTTTTTTGTATTATCATATCCCTTATTCTTTTTCTTTTCCGGGCGGACCTGGAAAGAGAACTTGACCAGTGTATTCAAGGAGGGGGGGGGCTTTATATATATAGACCTATGCATATATATGTATATGTATATATGTACGTGTATGTATGTATGTATGTATGTAGGTAGGTATGTATGCATATAAATATATATGTATAAGTATGATTGATAGTAGTATCATTCTTATTATTCTGCTCGGACGCCCCCCCCCCCGGGCCAGGCCCCCCCTCCCTCGCCGCAGAGTGGGAATCAAAAAAAACGGTTCCCTGAATCC
>CAUYUJ010008003.1:0-140000 GCA_963575745.1 Prorocentrum cordatum | reverse complement strand
CGTCAACTCGGCCGAGCAGGACCCCATCGTGCTGGATGAGAAACCTGAGACGCCCGAGACGGGCTGCGCGGGCTGCCTCGCCATGCGCTAGGGACGGCACCCCCTGGTGGTGGCGGCGAGTGAGATATCATCTCCATCGTCATCTTCATCATCGGGGGGGCCAGGAGGAAACCCGTCGGGAAACACTAGACCGCGGGACAGCACGATCGACGCCAACTACCCAGAAACGCCAGGGGCCTCGAAGGGCTCAA
Source organism: Prorocentrum cordatum (assembly GCA_963575745.1). Classification (NCBI taxonomy): domain Eukaryota; class Dinophyceae; order Prorocentrales; family Prorocentraceae; genus Prorocentrum; species Prorocentrum cordatum. The sequence continues at coordinate 139,749 of CAUYUJ010008003.1, read as the reverse complement.
GGATTCCAGGGAGAACCCCGAGCCCCAGTCGATCGAGACAGCCGAGACCGACACGATCATCGACCGAGAGCAGTCCGACGACGTCACAACATATAAGCAGTCCGAGACCGACAAAGACCGGGGATTCGATCGGAACCAGACCGGGAACACCTACGGGGACTTCAGAGGTGCCAGGGGGCGCGAGAACACGACCGAGTTATGGAGAGATCTCGAGGACGTCTGGGAAGACCCATGAGAGACCCAAAGCGGGATGCGAAATACACCTATGCCAGCAAGCCTCCGATCAAAAACCCGAGAGGCCCTGCTGCGCTTCTCAGCCACGCGTGGCCCAAAAACGTGGCGCCGGAATCCTCGCGGACCCCAGTGCAACAGCTATTCCATATCCTACATATACGAGTGCGTCGGGTGCCGCGTGGACACTCTTCTTCGCAGCAGCGGCCACCTTCGGAGCGACCAGAGCGGGAGCGACCGAGAACTCGAGCAGGATCTACACCTGCGACGCCGATAGCCTCTCCCTCAAGGGCGGGATCAGCACCGGCCTCACCTTCGCTCCAGATGCCGGCGAGGCATCAACCTCTCTGCCGCTGTCAATGCTGTGGAGCAGTGGGTCGGACCCGGAAGGGATGCAGCTGCAGCGGGGGCAGGTGACACAATTGCCTCCATCTACAGGCTCAGTATGGAGCTCATCCAGCTTGGCCACCTGCAGCTCTACCTCCCAGACCACCAGAAGCCTTCCTGGAGATGGGCTACCCGGTGCCGACGACTCCTCCTCAAGCAGCGTACCCGGCCGTGGGGCATCAGCCAGCAGGGCCTCCACCGCAACAACCACCGCCGCCACCTGTGGCACCAGGACCAACCGTTCGGTCAAGGTGCTCGTGCTGCAAGGCCCCCAATTGAACGATCACGGGATGCAGCTGCCGCGGCGGGAAGAGTCACATGTGCCCCAAGCTACACCTCAACGAGGCGACCACGGATACGGATCCGAACGGCGAGATGCTGGGGGACATCTGCAGCCAGGCCGCGGCTAGGCTATGCGGCGGCGCAGGCTGGCGACGAAGCTGGCGAAGCGCGACCCCGAGGGGCCCCGGGGGTTTCTGCCGGGAGTGAACGACAGCATGTTGGACGACTCGGAGGTGATCGAGACGAAGCTGAAGCGGGGCCGCTGACCCCGTTGGATAGCTCGGACCTTCAGACGTTCTACCAGGCGCAGACCCAGGTGATGGACAATATCTACTTCGAGATCGGAGATGGCACCGTCAATCTGACCAAGGCCACGCGAGCAGACCTCATGGAAGTCAGCTGTCCTCGAGAGTCATCCTTGGGGCAAGCCGCGGAGACGCAAGGTGGGACCGTGGTCAGATGCGGTCTCTTCAACGGCTACGACATGGGTACGGCAACTGGAGTCCGCAGAGCGATGCACCTACTCCGATAGGCACGTCCAAGACGTCTGGTACTCAGTCCGCCATGCACCGCCGATTGCCCCATCCAGAACCTCAATCAGAAGGCGGAGATCCAGAAGAAGCAGCTGGCAACCAAAGTCCGCCAGGCTAGACGGATACAACGGGGCTGTCTTGCCGTCTACGAGGAGGCCAAGAAGATCAGCGACTGTCACACCGAGCTGGAAAAACCATGGAACAGCAAAGCTGGGTACGGTCACCATCCATAGAGAAGATGCGATCCGAGATGCACGAGGCGATCGTGCATGAGTGCGCCTATGGACTACGTGATGGCAGATCGGGATTACGTGTGAAAAAAGCTTGGCGCATCTGTTCGACCGACCCCGAGTTCGGCGCGAATGTAAGCCGCATCTGCTCGAATCGCCCCAGGCGCGGCGACGACCGCCTCCGACGCGTCATCGTGGACGGGCCCTTGGTCGCTCAGACCGCGTACTACCCGCCAGCGATGTGCAGGGCCTGGGCTAAGCATATCCTGCGGAAGAATGTCAATAGTCAATGCGGCAAGGAGATCTTCGCAAGACTCGAGCAGGATCCCAGAGGGAACGACGTCGAGGTGCCGGACCGCCGGACGAGACGGAGGAGCTGCTGAATGAGGAGGACATCGAGATGGAGACAGCCGAGGCCTTTCTCAAGGGCTTGGGCGTGAAGACCAAGCTTGCGAAGAAGCTCTCCGAGATCGAACGACGGCTGGCTCGGCTACATCGGAACCTCGGCCATCCCAGCAATAAGACGCTTTACAAGATACTCGAGGCCTCCGGAGCAGCAGTAACGGTCCTCCGACAGGCTCTCAAGTTTCAGTGCCATGGATGCCACATTGGGAAGTTGCCGAAGGCCGTCAGAGTAGCCTCAGGCGTGGAGATACCCGGAGTGCTGGAAGCACTGGCTACTGATGGGCTTGCGTGGCTGTCGCCACAGCAGACGTCGCACATCATGACTCTGAACCTGGACGAAGGCTCCCGACTAACCAGCGTGACCTACCACGGGCAGAAGGTCGAGCGCAGCGGCAACCGCTCAGCAGCAGGGGTGATTGCCACGTGGGAATATTGGTGCAGTCACTACCGTCGACCCTCCCTCCTTCGCATGGATCCTGAGGGTTGCCGCTGCTCACATGCCGTTGCGAAGTGGGCCTCCGATCACGGGATCGAGCTCTGGATCGCCCCCGGCGAGGCCCACTGGCTGATGGGCAAGGTGGAACGCCGCATCCAGCTGTTCAAGAGGCTCATGACGAAGCTCGCCACCCTCGACCCCGAGTGCGACACCCAGGATCTGGTCATCTGGGCCGTGAGTGCGATCAACTCCATGGACAAGGTCGGGAACCACTCCCCGTTCGAGCACGTCCTGGGAGTCGCAGGGATGCCGCCCTCGAACAATCCCTTCGCCATCATCGACGGGGACACCAACGAGACGCAAAAAGAAAGACATTTACTGGCTCGGCAAAGCTATCATATGCGAATATGCAGAACGTCGACGACACGCAGAGCAAGCAAGGAACCGAGTGTACCAGGCCTGGGGGGCCGGCGACCTCGGGTGCTTCTGGCGCGACGGTAAGGGTCGTGAGAAGCGTCCTGGGAAAAAGGGAGGCTGGCATGGCCCAGCCCGCGTGCTCGCCCAGGACGAGCGTCGCGTCGACGGCCGGACGCGCGCCGCATCAGTGGTGGATCGCCCACGGGAACACGCTGATTAGGTGTGCCCCCGAGCAACTACGACCTGCGCAGCGCCTCGGCCGCGTCCGCCACCGTTCCCTCCTCCTGGTGTTGAAAAGGGCCCGCGCCCCCAGGGCCCCAACCTGTCCGGGTTTGCGAGGGTCGACAAAAGCCACGCGCAAATTCACAATCCGTTCGAAACAGCGCATGCTGTCTATCCAGAGCGGAAGCGTCCGAGGAGCAGTATTCCCATCATTGATCTCCCGAAGGGCCCGCCGCCACTAGTGTCGACGCCACTGGTCGCGAAGCAACCAGTGCATGCGCCGCCTGACCAGATGCTCATGCCGCAACTCTAGGCATTCAGATGGCAGCAGCCTCGGAAGCCATGAAGAAGGCTGCCGAAGGCCAGGTCCCGAGCGTAGCGAAATCTAGCGGCAGCTACACCTTTCCGCCCCTCTAGAGGGGCGGTGCCCCTTGAGATGCTCAGCGGGCCTGCGCGAGGCCAAAAACATGGATTTTCCTTAGGTGTTTGACGGATTTGACATTTCCTTCTTTTCGGCCTTCCGACGGCCCGAGACGGCCCGAGAGCCCCCAAATATCCCCGAAAGATCGCCCAAGAGGCCTCCAAGACGGCCAAGATGACCTTCAAGATGCCCACGTGTTCCCCGAAGGCTTTCCAAACCGACTCGGGGAACACATGGTCCGATGGCTTGGCAGGTCTGGCCTCAACGTTCGGCCACATAGGCGCTTCCAAAAAGGCAGTGAAAATATGATCGCCGAGCTAAAGAAGCAGGCCGACCTAGGTAAGACCATGACGGACATCCTTGAGACGGCCAAGGCAGGCACCTACGAAGACCTCGTGGAACAACGACGACCGGACCTCCAGGCCTACGAACCTCCTTTAGTACCAGCTGGAGACCCACCGGAAGATGCCGCCGAAGAACCACCACCTGCCGCCACGGACGAAGAGACGACACCCCTCGAGTCCAGGCACGCTACGCCCCGGTCAGTTGCGCAACCTCAAGCAGAACCAGGCGACATCGCTGCAGAAGGTTGAGATCAGGAACCTGATGCAACAGCAGACGGATAACCACCCGAGGGCTCACCTCAACTGGAGCTACCGCCTGCCGCCGAACCAAGCCCTGCCGCGGCAGACCACAATCAACCCGGGGGCCCTTCGCCATCATCATCGGCACCCCGCCCGAGGTACTGCGCGACGCATCGGGGGCCCGAACTTGATCTCTACCGACCGCCAGAGAAGCGGCAGAAGAGCATGGACGACATGGACGATCAGGAGCTCTGTGCGGTTCTGCAGAACGACGATCTGGACATCCTCCTGGGAGGGGACGAACACCAGACGGTCTACTTCGAGCACATCGGGGACGAGAGCTCTGAGAAGCCGGACAGCACGGGCCAAATGGACACCATGCCCAACAGCTTCATTGCCAACCAGCGCCGCAAGGATAAGCTCGAGCTCTCCCGGTCGAAGATGACTCCCACAGAGCGCAAGGAGTTCGAAGAGGCGATCAACAAGAAGACGCACAACTGGCTACAGCATCGTGGACTTCGCCCAGTACCAGCGTCTCAGGTCAAGGACACCGCGGACACCATTCGAGCTCGATGGCCGGGCCAAGGCGCGCCTCGCACTCCTGGCCTGCCAGACCAAAGACGCGGGGAAAGGGGCCGACCGCGAGTCCTACAGCCACGAGGCGGGGCCGCAACGCGATGCTCACCATCGCCGCTGCCAACCGCTGGAGGCTGATCAAGGGCGACGTAACTTCGGCTTTCCTGCAGGCTCACGAGCTGGATAAAGACCTGTTCATTGAGGCGGACGGCGTGCCCCGGAAGGCGTTCAACGTCAAGGACGGCGAGCTACTCAGAGTAGTTAAGCCCGGATACGGCATCGGCGAGGCACCGCGACACTGGTGGGAAACGGTGAAGTTCGACTTCAAGAAGCTGGGCCTTCAAGCGCGCGAGCTCGAACCTTGCATGTGGAAATCACGGTTTCTGAAACGGGGAGCGCCATCGGCATGGCCATGGCTCGCGTGGGCGACTTTATCTTTGCCGGCGACAACGAGCACCCCAAATGGAATCAGCTCGTAGGACAGATCCGCAAGCTGTACAAGCGGGGCACTTGGGAGGACATGAATGATGGCATCACCAGTCTCGAACAGCGCGGTGTAACCATCGAGGAGAACGAGAAGGGCCCCCCCCTGCACCAGAGGGCCTACGCCGACAAGGTCCAAGGCGGTCGACCACCAGATGGAGGACGACATCGGCCGTCCGACAGTGTCCGCAACAAGGTCCAGACCGTTCTACGGGCCCTCTGCGGCGAGGTCTACTGGCTGGGCGTCAATACAACGCCCTTCCTCCTCGCCTGGGTGGCCCAGCTCCAGTCGAAGATGCCGAACGGCGCGCGCAGCCTGTTCACGACCGCGAATAACATTGACAAACTGATCAAGCAGAACCAGCATATGGGGCCCCATTTTCACCGCCACAGCCTCGACGATCTGGCCGTCTTCACCTGGTGCGATCCTGCCTGGGCCAGCCGCCCTGACGGGCATTCGCAAGGCGGGGGCATCGCGGCCATCGCCGCTACCAAGGCCATGGAGGGCGATACGTCTCAGTTCAGCGTGCTCGACTGGGGTTCCAAGAAGTTGCGCGGGGTGGCTCGATCGAGCCCGGCTGCTGAGGTTCAGGAAGCAGGCGATGCTGAAGGATAACAACGCCTGGTGCGCACGGTGCTGGCCGAGATCCTGCTCAACAGATCTCCCGTCCGAGAGCGCATGGCGATGCTCCATCACATCCCCGCCGCGCTGGTGACCGACTGCAAGGCGTTCTACGACGGAGTGGCGCGGCCCCAGTCGGCTAGCTTGGGTCTCGAGGAGCTGCGGGCCGCTATCGAAGCGCCGGCGCTCAGGGGCGCGCTCGACGAGGGGCGGGCGACGGTCCGGCGGGTTCACTCACATGCGCGGATCGCAGACGGACTCACCAAAGGCAACTGGCAAGCTTTCGGAGTTCTCAAACTGTTCCTGGACAAGCAGGAGTGGGGGCTGATCTACGACGAAAACTTCATGAGCGCGCGGAAGCGAGCCGCTCTTGGGGAGGGCATCTTCGACACCGCCCAGCCAGAGGACGCCGCAGACGCCAAGGAGATTTTCGAGAAGCGCCGGCTGGCGCGGAAGGAGCTCAGCCAGCATGGCGGGGCTCAGGCAGAGCCCAACAGTGCGAGGCAGAGCAATTCTCAGTCGGGTCTTGACGACTCCGTGAACACGGCAGCTTTTTTCCGCCTGTCTGAATGCAATGCAGAGTAGCAGCCTCCCATCCTGTTCATCTTGCTGCTGCGCTCAGCGATGTTCTGCCGTGTTCTGCCCCCGCCGCCGCTAGCTCAAGGCGCGGGCGGCCGGGCTTGTTTCGCGGGCTGCAGCTGGGTTCAGCTGCCCAGATCGCGCGTCGGGGGCGCGATCGCTTCCAGAAAGCAAAAGGTGCCCTTCATCATCGGGGCTTCATTTTCGCGGAAAAGCATGCAACGACAAGTTTTGGTTGATCCGAGGGGAGAGGCAAGAAGTTCGAGAACTTCGGGGACCTCTCGAAGCTCTTCGGGGTCCAGAGAGGGGGGGGGCGAGGGGGGGTGGAGGGGGGGGGGGGGGGGGAAGGGGGGGAGGAGGAGGAGGAGGAGGAGGAGGGGAAGGAGGAGCAGGGGAGGAGGAGGAGGAAGAGGAGGCGGGGGGGGGCGAGGAGGACGTTGACAGGAGGAGAGGGCAAGAAGAGGAGAAGGAAGAGGAGGATGAGGAGAGAGGAGGAGGAGAAAGGAGGAGGAGGGAGATGAGGAGGGAGAGGATGATGATGATGATGATGAAGCGCCTTGAAAGGTCGGCCCTCCCAAAACACAAACCTGAGAAGCCACCAATACGCCAAGTGCGCACGGCAGAGAAAGAGGGAAAAGGGAGGAGAGGCAGGAGAGGAAAGAAGCGGAGAAAAGGTATAGCCCAACCCAGGATTGAAACCCATGATACTGAAAGAAATCATGAATGACAGACTGTCCAATATCCCAAATGAATCCCACCACTAGGTCCCTCTTGTGTTGAATGAAGATGAGAAACATATTGAAAGAGGTGCCCAAATTTGACTAACAAGATCTTGAGTGACAATTGGGACCCAACCTTGGAAACACATGGTCCCAAGGTCTAAAGTAAGTATGAGGTGAAGAAAACTTCCATTAAATCCCATGAAACCCATTGAACATGAGTAGTGGTCAAGGCTGATATATATATGACTGAAAGAGAATCTGAAAGATAAAATTGACTGTCCCAAGCACGCAATGAACCCAGAAGATACGGAGGCACACAAAGATGAACTGTCAAGGCAGAATGAGATCCCAACCGTGAGAACCCACACCATGCATGTCGAGGAATATGGAATATGGGTGAATTCGAACGAATATGGAGAACGCAAGTTGGCTGGGAATGTTTATAACCTTTTGTATTTGCAAACCAACAACGTAGAAATACATGCAAGAGAGATTGAGAGAGACTGAGAGTCCTCCAAAGCCGCAGGCCCACGCACCGCTGACAACAGAAAATCCCAGTCTGAGGGAGTCCCAGGGATGCTCTTCAGCCGTACCTCCAACGCCACTTTTCCACGAAGAAATCTCCATCCCACCAGTAATCGGACAAGCACCACACAACTGGGTGAGGCCAGCCAGAATCGGGATCGATCCACGTGTCAAAGTACTCCGTATTCCATACTTTGGTGTAGACTTCGTCTACTTCGCAGTAGTTCCACATTCCGCCCGAGCCGTGTGTCCACTTGAGACGCTTCTTGGCGGCAAGCTTGACTGGGAGGCTGCGTTTAGCCATCCCCTGGAGTTGGAGGTTTCCCAGCCGTCTCAGACAAGAGCTCCAGTAAGGATCTGAGGCGAGACGGCTACTGACCCGCAACATCAAAGAGATTCCATAGCTGCCCGAGAGGTATCTCGAATTCGCGCCCCTTCTCATACATGTGGAGTGTGACGCATTTCCGTGGGTTGTATGAACCTGAATTTACAGGAACGATCTCGGAACTTTCAATTGCCAGTGCCCGTGGGCAGGCGGATGCCCATGCCTCGAAGACACAACACTGGAGGGATTTTGAATTCCATGGCCTGACGACCCTCTGAGGGGCAAGCATGAGAGTGTGTTCCCAGATAACTTGAGAAGGGGTTGAAGCAGAACGAGGTAAGCGGATTGAACCAAAATGACTACAGAAAAGCACCAGGACACCAAGACAACCGACAGATGTGGATCCATAAGATGGTGAGACAGGGATAAGAGATACACTTTATCAGGGAACGGACGGCAGTCATCGTCCTGGCCAACGAAGTGAGATTAACAATCCCAGGCCAAACCCATTTGTACTGAGGTGAAGAAGCAAACTAAGCGCCAAACGACCCCGAGTAGAAACTTGTCACTTCGAGGCCTTGGGCGAAGAGCGAGAAACAACCCCACTTGGCCCCGACAACCGAATTGAGAAGAACATGATGCAATCCCAGCTCATGAGAAATGACCTGAAGGCCCAATGGAATGAAGCACTTGTAATCCCATGAATTCCCAGATTGAACCGAAAGTCAACATCCTGGCAAAAGTGATGAAATTAACAATCCCATCCAAGCCCGTTTTGAACTGAAGTGAAGGACCAAACTAAGCGCAAAGCAATCCCAAGTTGAGACTTGTCACATCGAGGCTGTGGGCAAAGAGCAAGAATCGACCCCACTACTTTGGCCCTGACAGACGAATTGAGGAGAACAGAATGTAATCCCAGCCCCAGAGAAATGACCTGGGGTCCCACTGAAAGCCCTTGTAATCCCAGATTGTTCCCAGATTGAACCAAGAAATGAGCTGAGGGCCCAAAGGACTGAAACACTTGAGCCGTATCTTCTGAACTGCCTCGATCACATCAGGAAACGAGGTTTGCATAGCAGATGGCACCTTACATTGGCTCCGTTATTCCCAGACTCCACCGCGATAAGATCTCCCACATCTTCAAACATATCCTTAATGAAGAGGAGGGCCACAATGCAGCTGCCAGCAAAGATCTGCGATTTGTCATGTAGCCTCTCCTTCTTAGGGCAGACCTCTGGGCCAATGAATGCCTCTTTGGTGTAAAACCGCGCATTGAACAAATGAATGTCCTTGAAACGAAATGTGTTGAGCCCAAAGTGCCAAAGAATCTTCGTGACGTCCCTGGCAGTGAGATAACCGTGCTCTCCCAAGACTGGAATACTGTCTGAAACCAAGGGACCTTGATTGTCAATGATGAAAGGCGTCAGCTCACGAACTGTGATGATTTGGAAGTGTTCCCCGACCTTGGCCTTGAAGGTGTTCAAACCTGTGAGCTGGGGGACGAAAGCCATAATGTAACGCCTTGAGCTCGTGTGGTCTGTTCCGCCCTTCGGAGCGAAAATTGGGCAGCCTGAGTGATCGTATTCCAACTGAGACTTCAGCACTGGTGGGCCCAACTTGCTGATCCAGGGCTTCTTGTCCTGTTCCCAGCTCTTGGGAGCAGGCTGCGACCTTCGGTCAGGCGAGTCGACCTCCGCTTCAGATCCAGAGGTAGAGCTCCTGGAGTCTGAGCCCCCCGAAGACGGTGGGGAGGGTCTGACAGGTGCTTCCTCTCGGTAGTCCTGCGTCTCTGGCAAGGCCTCGTCCGGCTCTGGCTTGGACCCCGACTCACCACCCTGCAATTGTTTCTTGAACCCACCTGAGAACTGCATCTTCCTGGCAATCGGTGATCGGCTCCGAGACAAAGAGTCTCCCCTGTGCACAGGTGCTGGAGGCGGGGTAGGGAGCACCCTGGATTCGCGAGGGTCAGCACCTGACGATGCTTTGGCCTTGAGGCCCTGATTCTTGATCTCGACCGTCCTTGCTTGGTCCTCCTTTTTCTGTTCGAGCTTCTTCTGCAGCTTGACTTTCTTCTCATTCGTGGTGAGCACGGGCTTCGGCTCCATCTTATCCAGACGCTTCCGAGCCCAGCGATCTAAGGCGTGGCGATCGAATCCAAAGAAAAGGGGGATTGTCGGCTGAATCTGATTCCCAACCAAATCCAGATCCTGAGAGTAACAGGTGTCCGTGGTGAAAATAAAGGTAGCCCCGCTGGGCGCAGTACGGTAACAAATGTGAGTCTGGGTCACGCCAGACAAAGCCGATGGCTACTGAAGGCGAAGGTGAAGCGGTTGCCGAACCCAATCAAGCATTTCTTGAGCAAGACCCAAACGAAACTTTTTGTCCCGGGAGCCCTGAGGAGAGAATAAGGTGGTCCAGGCATCCTTGTCATACCTGAAAACATATCCCCTATGCGAGCGTGAGTGGGTACGGCTGCCCCCAAAGTTGTCAAAGGAGCGATTCTGAATAACCCAATGCTTGCAATATTGAAATAGCCTCGACGAAAAATCTTCTGGATGTCTTTGCATGTGTGAAACCCAACTAATAGCTGAATCTAAATGGAAAATAGCCCATGAAACATCTTTGTATCCCTTGGTTTTGCGATTTCTGCGTAAGCTAAACTGTTCGGGAGATTCCCCCGGGAGCCTTTTGAGTTTCAACATGATCCTGATACATTGATTTTGAGCCTTGGTAATCAAATCCGCCGTCGTCTTACAAGGGACCCAGGCAGCACCTCTGGAGCGGATAATCCCCCCCGCCATACAGTTGAGTTTTGAGAGACGTTTAGACATGGGGATCTGCTCGTTGATCAAGAACCTACTGTTAGCCCAAAAGGCTTTGTTGATCTGTGAAATACCCCGCTTGACATCTTCGTGACAGGATCCAGTGGCAGAGAGAATTGGACCCAGCACCTTAGCCTCCGGTACAACCGACCAAGTTTTCCCAAAGGGGTCGGACCAATTGTATCCTTGAAAGAAATAGGGGTAGGCCGGAAGGATTTCCCGATCGTCTTTGAGTTTGAGCCGATGTTCATTCCAGAGCTCCGACTCTACCAGTGCAGTCAGAGTTGCAAGGTCTTGTTCCGAGGACGCCACCACGAAGATATTATCTGACCAGCTGAGAAGGGCAATCCTGAAATCGAAGCCCAACTGCTCGCAACGGATAGAGATTCCCAAAGAAGAATGGGTAATTTTCTCCAGGGTGGAGGCGAAACAATCTTCTACGGAAACGCGCGCCAGTATGCATGCCGTCCCAGCTCCCTGCATCAACCCACGGTCTCTCTGGATAATCCCAGTGTTTGAGTCCAAAAGGGAGATGGAGACTCGAGGGTTCCTATGCAATCTGATGCAGCCCACTGCTAAGAAAAGAGGGACCCCCCGTCCCAATAGACTCCGCAGTACTAATCCATAACGAATCTGATCGTGGTGGGCTTTGATGTCAGTAATCCCAACCATCCCTTTGTTAAAATGATCTCGGCCGTATTCTAAAATGTGATAGACACTGGTGTGAAGTTCCTGTAATTGTCCACCTTTGCTGAGCCCAAAAATAAGACCTTTTAGACCTTTAGAATCAGTGTATGAATCCAAAACTGGCAGAATGGCCCTTGCCACATATGCGTGCCCAATCTTGGCAATTGCTGGCTGAGGAATGACAACTCTGGTTTGAGAAGGGGTTCCAAAACCCTTGATCTTGTTACCCAAGTGGCCCCCGAATGTGACATCGTTCCAAAAGATGGAATGATGGAGTCGTTGTAGAAGTTGAAGAAACCCAAAGAGCGAAGCCAGGCAATGTCCTCTTGCCGCTCCGATTCTGAGAGTCCCCACCTCTCGCTGTATTCTTCAGCCACCAGTGTGATACAGCGGTCCACTTCAAAAATCTTGACTTGATCTACACAGAAACCCAATATGGGTAGGAGGGTCTTGCGTGAGGCCCAGACCCGTTTTCCTTGGGAGGCGTTGAGCGCAACCTGAGCCAAATCGCGTTGAAGTTTAGTTATCTTGAGAGCTTTCAATAGAAGCTGACCCAAGGAGACCCTCGTGGCTTCATTAAGTTCGGAGTTGAACCGTGTCCTGAGACTCTTGACCCAAAATGGCTCTTCGGCAAATCTCCTAAAACTCCTTGGGAGAGCCTGAGTCGCTTCATAAACCTGGCCCAACATGTTCTCCCAGAAATCAAAGGAGAGGGTGAGGTCCCTTGGGTCATGATACCTGACCGCACATGAATCGGGCTGTTCTTCGTCATTTAAACGAATAAGTTCCGCTGATTCGGGAAACAGACCCTGGGCGATCTTCCTCACCCCCAAAATGTTTGCAGGAGTCCACAAGAGAGGTCTTCTCTTACGCACCTGCTGGTGGAAGGCCAGCACATCACAGCCCACAAGGGCATGGTCCCCTGGGACGCCCGCCCAGCGGGCGAAACAATCAAAAGTGAGATCACTCCTGGCGAGAGCTATGTGATCGATCGTGCTGTTGGCTTGAGAGAGCGCCTGCTCACCATCAGGCTTCCTAGTGAATTGCATGGAGGTCTCTTGGAACCTAAGAGGGCACCAACGGAGATCGAGGCATGAACAAGCTTCACAGAACGATCGGAATTTCGGATCTCCGTTACCTCGATCGGCATTCATGTCCCCCAACCAAGAAAGAGTAGACCCCACGGGGCGGGATCGACCGAGTTGGATGGCACAGTTTAGAGAATCATGGAAAAAATCGTGGGCAAGATGAGAGAAGAGAAAGGATCTGGCATGATGGTGGCATCCATCGAGACAGTCGGGACGGAGATCAACACGGATAGATCTCCAATCGCAGACAATGTCTTTCACACGTTTTCTCAGAGATTTGTGCACAAGCACGCCCATGGCCCTACACCCAGGGCCAGAGTGATGGCGGTAGTAAGCGTGGCCATTGAAACCAGGGCGTAGTAGCCCATCGTTTTGAAGACAGCCCTTGAAATCCGCCTCTAAGATACAAATTAAGCCCCAGCACTTCAGCTCGAGCAAATCTAGGTTGGCTTGCATTTGAGTCTCGTCGGCCCATTTACCCTGCACATTGAGCGCACATACGAGACCCCTCACGTGAGCATCTCAGAGAGATAGTGCCTCGTCGATTGTGTCTTTGAGCGTCTTGCGGAGCGTTTCGTCGGGGATCTCTTTGAGAGACTCGTGCCATTGGAATTCCCCATCTTTGATAGCACCTATCTGACGGTCCAAGACGAAAAATTTTCGAGTCCGAGAGCAAACCACGTAACTGTCCGTGCGATCTCCCATTGCCCTTTCCAGGGCTTCTGAAACGGTCTTGAACAATTTTGCTGGGCCACGCCCCTCCTTCGTACTAATCTGGCCACACCAGATCATATGTTCCATGTGCCCAGGGATCTTGAGATCACGGATCGTAGCTGCCGCTTGAAGTCCCACCGCAATCGAACTCCATTTGATCTCAACACAACTCCCATACCCAAATGGTGCAACAATATGCGTGGGCTGGGGGACATCCGCCCTGCGAAGGACCGCCCGTGCCTTCTCCAGAGCCTCCTGCTTCTTGAGGTTCCAGCCCAGGTTGGTGAGAATGAAGATGTCTCTATCTGCTCTTGGGGTGCTGGCCCACGGCGGACCCTTTTTTCTAGATGGACCCTGGCTCGACTGACTTTCTAACTGTTTGGCTGCCATTTCCGCGCGCAGGGACTTCTGCTCCAGTTCAACAGCCAGGATCCTTTCGTTGAATGCTTTCTGCACCTCGGTTTCACCCGCTTCAAGGTTGGCAAGCTTTACCTCATGGTCATTGATCAAAGTGACGGCCACTGAAAATTCCTGAGCCATCGCCTTTTGAGTTCCCAATACATCAAGTTGTAATGAATCAATACGGTCCTTGATAGGAGCGATCTTTTTATCTAGGAGAGACTCGAGTTGCGCCAAAAACCCGTCGGCACCGCTGGCGGTCGATGCAGCCCCCGATGGAATCGAACCATTTTCTCCCAAGCCCGTACCCTTGGCGGATCCCTTGGCCGCCAAGGTTCTCATAGCTTTCGAGGCTTCTTGCTGATTTTCTTTGTCGTCGTCTACTGTCCGAGCTTCGTCTCTCAGTCTTTTCTGCTTGTCGATATCCAACGATAAGAGCTTTTGCATGGTTTCTCCAATCTGCAATGCCGGCATGGCCAAAAGTGTTGAGCCCGAGCCAGTTATCCAAAATTGAGATGGAAATGAAGTGCCGAATTGACAAAGCCCAGTAAGTTCACGAATTCGTCAAATTGAGTCGATATCCCACCGATAGAAGTGATATCCCACTGATAAATCCCACTGATTGAACCCAAATTGAGGCAACCTCGCCGAACAGGAAGAAGACGGAGAAGGCAGCGATGGCTGCCGCGCCCCCCCCCCGCTAGAGCGCCCGTCTAGAGCGCCCGCTAGAGCGCCCCGCTTGAGCCCCGCTTGAGCCTTGAGCCTACTTGAGCCAAAATGGCTAGGAAGAGGAGGAGGAGGAGGAGAAGAGGAGGAGGAGGAGGAGAAGGAGGGAAGAGGAGGAGGGAGAAGGAAGGCTAGGGAGAGGAGGAGGGAGAGGAAGAGGAGGAGGAGGAGGAGAAGGAAGGAAGACAGGAGGGGGGGGCAGGGAGGAGGAGGATTCCCCTGCTGCGTTATTCAGCAGTGAAGCCCTGAGCCCGCTGCCAGCAGGATTGCCGCGCCCCGCGCCCACCATCGCCACCCCGTGGCCGCGGCGCGGCTGGGGCTCGCCGAGCTCCAGCGCCCGCGCGTTCTGCTGCGAGATCAGCATGCGCGCGTCCTTGGCCATAGTCTCCGCGACGGGGCCCACCATGTTCAAGCACTCAGAGAGGTCGCGGCCCAGCGCCCCCATGCCCTTGCCCTACTTCTGGGCGATGCAGAAGATCCTGGGCGTCAGCAGACAGGAAGCGCGCGACGAAAGTCTTCGCGACCGCCAGGTAATCCACAGCGCCGATGGCGCCGGAGAGCGGTTTCAGGAACTTCTCGGGGCTGGCCCACCCCAACTTGTCCGACGGCGGGATGTTCTCGGCCGCGTCGCCCTTGATCTCGCGGAGCAGCGTGCGGGCGGCTGCCCGGTGGAAACCGAAGCTCTGCTTCGTCGCCTTGGCCTGCTGCAGCGGGGCGGCCGATGCCTTGGCCTTCCCCTTCGCATTGGGCTTCGGCGTCGCCGTCGCCGTCTGCGCGCCTGCGTGGGCCGCCGACCCACGCGGGGCCATTGGGGCGTGAGCGGCGCCGACCCGCACGGGGCCTCCGGGGCGTAAATGCGCCGCCGACCCGCGGGGCCGTCGGGGCGCAAGTGGGCCGCCGACCCACGCAGGGCCTTTGGGGCGTGAGCGGCGCCGACCCGCGCGGGGCCACTGGGGCGCAAGTGCGCCGCCGACCCGCGGGGCCATCGGGGCGCAAGTGGGCCGCCGACCCACGCGGGGCCATCGGGGCGCGAGTGGGCCGCCGACCGCGCGGCAGGGCCACAATATTCTCACCATTCCAGCCCTCCCAAGTCACGACCGCCAACCCGCGTGGGGCGCAAGTGGGCCGCCGACCCACGCGGGGCCATCGGGGCGCGAGTGGGTCGCCGACCCACGCGGGGCCATCGGGGCGTCAGTGTCGTCGTCGCGGTCGTCGTGGTCGTCGTGGTCGTCCTGATCGTCGCGGTCGTCGTGGCCGTCGTCGTCGTGGTCATCGCGGTCGTCGTCGTGGTCGCGTTGGTGGCGGTGTTCGTCGTCGTCGCGGCGATGGCGGCGGCGGTGGCGCGCGAGTGGGCCGCCGACCCGAGCGGGGCCATTGGGGCGCAAGTTGGTCGCCGACCCACGTCGCGGGGCCATTGGGGCGCGAGTTGGTCGCCGACCCTCGCGGGGCCATGAACACGTGGGCGGACTAAAACACTTGAAAACAACATCTACAGACTAAGAACACAAAGCATGCTTAAAACTATGACAAGAAAGTAAATCTCACATCGAATTCAAATCGACTGTCTGACATGAGAAAACCATACCAACAAACATCAGTTTACATACTTTTTAAACTCATTCAGCCTATGGCCTATAGGTCCTTCCTGGCACTGGCGCCCCCACTCCGTGGAATTTCTGTTCCCGGGCCCGCCCGCCCCGCAATTTCCCGCCCAAATCCGACGGGCGCCCCCCTCCTGGCCCCGGCGCCCCCACCCTGCGGAACCTCCGTTCTTGGAGCTCCCCACCCCGCGCTTTCTCGCCCAAAACAGACCGATGCCCCCCTTCAGGCCCCGGCGCCCCCGCCCCGCAGAACCGCTGTTCTCGGGCCCACCCGCCCCGCAATTTCTTGCCCAACACTGACTCCGGATCCGCCCAAATTTGGCTCCACTATTTTCTATCAAAAAAAAAACTTCTAAGAAGCCGGAAAAGTAGGGCGGAAATTTCCGCCCCCCAAGAAGCAAGGCTTTTGCGTTCGCCTTGCGCTTGACGTTTCCATTCAAATCGCGCGCAACAATGCGCGTATTTGTTCGGATACGAACCGTAAGAAAGTAAAGCGGATGCATCGTCAAGTTCGCGCGGCGCCTCTTTTCGAAGCCGCCCAGAGCGCCGCGCCAGAGCGACGGGGCCGAACGGCCCCCCACTGCCCCGAGAGCGGGTTTGACCAATTAGTCCACGACGCAGAGACATGCGCCCACCTGGTCGCCGCGGCCCGCCGCCGACGCCGCGGCCCAAGGGGGCCTCGAGACGGTCGCGGGCGGCCTCGAGGCGACCCGGGATGCCTCGAAGACGGCCCGAGAGGGCTCCAAGGTGCCCCCGAGCGGCCCGCGCCCATTGATCCTCGCAGCGTTCATCGGTGGCCATGGCGTTTCTGCCCATCGGGCTTCGACCGAAACGTTGTCAGGCTGGCCCGAATCTCGCCCGGCAAGCCCGGGAGAGGGCTTCCGGGCGGCGCCGAAACGATCCAGAACTGCCTCCGAGATGGCTGACGCGGCCCAAGATGGCGCCTCTGGCAGCGCGCCGCCCCGGGCGCTGCCTCTAGGAGAACGCCGCGGCCGCCCCCGAAAGCGGAGGTCGACGCATCCGCCGCGCCGTCGATCGAGACGCGCCTCGCCGCTCGACCCCCCCCCGACACGTTGGCCGACATGTTGGCGCTTTCGTTTTGCGGGCCCAGGGTCCCCGTCGCATCGATGTGATGTTTTTTTTCGAGCGTGGTCCGACTGTGTTTCTCGCGAAGTAAACTCCGACTGACAGACTGATCGACAAACAAATGGACAGAAAGACTGATTGGCTGATTAACTGACCAACTGACTGGTCGCACCCGCTACGCGGCGGTTTATTCTCGGCCGACGAAGGCGCGACCGACGGCGCGACCAATTGGCGGCGGCTTCATCGTCTGCCGAAGAGGGCGCAACCTATTGCGCAACAAATAGCGGGCAATTTCACTCTCAATTGCCACCGAGGGCACAAACCACGGCGCAACCGAATGGAAACGGTTTTATCCGCGGGCGCCGGGGGCGCAACCTATGGCGCAACCACTAGGGGGGCGTTTATTTTTGTATCTCGGTAGGAGACTGGGATATTCTCGGCCGCCGAGGGCGCAACCTATTGCGCGGCCACAAAGCGACGGGTTCATTTTCGGCCGCCGACGGGGCAACCACGCGAAACCAGCAAGAGACGGGCTCATATTCTCGACCGCCGAGGGTGCAACCCATGGCGCAGCCAGCAGCAAACGGTTTTTATTTTCGGCATCCGAGGCCGCAATTTACGGCGCAACCGATAGACGACGGTTATATCCTCGGCCGCCAAGGCGCAACGCATGGCGCAATCGATAAGCGACGGCTTCATTTTCGGCCGCCGAGAGCGCAACCTATGGCGCAACCAATGGAAAACAATTTTACTCTCGGCCGCCGAGGGCGCAACCCATGTCGCAACCAATAAGAGACGGCTTTGTCCTCTTGCACAAGGCGACTGGAGCCCCGACTATTGCATCTCGCGTCGCCCGCCCCTCTGCCCCCTGTGTCCCCCCCTCATCGGCCCCCTTGTCTTCGGCGCCCCTCTGTTCCCAGCGGCCGAGCGCCCCCTCCGCCCCGGCCGCTCTATTTCGCGTCGCCCCGCCCTCCTCCTCCTGCTCCTGCTCCTCCTCCTCCTCTGCCCCGGGCTCTAGGCCCAGCGGCAACCTGTTCCCGCCCCCGGCAACCGAATTCCCCCCCCCGCCCCGACCGCGTTATTTTGCGTCGCCCCCCCCGCGCCCCCTGCGCCGCGTTTCTGGGGCCCGCCCCCCGTTTTTTTGCTCCGCCATTCCTCTTCCTGCCCTGTCCTCCCCCTGCGTGCAA
The DNA here is from genome assembly GCA_963575745.1 of Prorocentrum cordatum. Classification (NCBI taxonomy): domain Eukaryota; class Dinophyceae; order Prorocentrales; family Prorocentraceae; genus Prorocentrum; species Prorocentrum cordatum. The sequence goes on along the minus strand of CAUYUJ010008003.1, from coordinate 121,459 downwards.
AACCCATGGGGCGCGCGCCGGTTGTTCTCGGCCGCCGAGGGCGCGGCTGATGGCGCGACCAAACTTGTTCATTCTCGGCCGCCGAGGGCGCGACCCATGGCGAAGCTAATGCGAGGCGCGTTGTTTTCCTCGGCGCCCGAGGGCTCAACCAGTAGGATATTGTGTTTTATCGTCGGCAGCCGAGGAGCAACTTATGGCGCGACCGACGGGGGGCGGGTTCATTGTCGGCCGCCCAGGGCGCAACCTATCGCGCAACCAAACGGAGGCGGTTTCATTCTCGGCGGCCGAGGGTTCAACGTTCGGCGCAACCAATAGGCGGCGTTTTATTCTCGGCCGGCGGGGAAGAATGCGAGGGCGATGACGACAACTAACGACGACGAAGACGACGACGACAACCGCGACGACGACGACGACGGCGACGGCGACGGCGGCGGCGCGGCGAGCGCGTTCGCTGCGACGACGACGACGACGACGACGACAGCGGCGGCAGCGACGGCGCCGGCGGAGACGAGGGCCGCCGCCACCACGACCACGCCAAAGGCGACGACAAGCGCGCCGGCCTGGCCATGTGCATGGGGTTGGAGTACAAAGGTACAGAACCCCTGATCCGTTGGTAGAAGATCGGAGGGGAAGATGGATATCTTTTCCTCCTGCACGATCAAAGGTCTGATCGATGCCAATCCAAAACCTGAGCCCAAACGGCCGGGGGCAGGAGAGTGAGGATAAGGAGTAGATATGAAGGTATTATACGGGTTCTATTCACACACCCCGCCCCGAATCCCGCCCGCAAGGGCAGGACTCGGGAAAAAGGAGAAAAGAACCTGTCACCCTTTTTACTCCTTAGCAATGATAGGCAGCTGAGCGAAAAATCTGTATCGCTTCAGCTGCGTCCCGACCACGACAGCAGTGTGCAAAAAGAATGCGTGGCACAACAGCTGGCGTGGTCAGGCAAGTAAGGGAAATATAGAACACCCAGGGCCCCTGTTTCTTCGCCAAGCACGCTTTGGCGCCCCCTCGGTGCGCCCCCCAAACGCTTCGGCACTCGAGGGCGGAGAAGAATGAGGCACGGGTGGGCGGAGCAAAAGGATCTGAGCATTAGAGAGCAACATCAGAAGCTGCGGCGTCATAGACGCGGCAGGTGTTGCCACCAGCTTACAAACTAAAGCTGGGCATCAGATCATTCCCAATGCAACCTTATCTTGAAACTATACTGCGTAGGAAAAGCAAAAATAATGTGATATCAAGTCGCGCTGAGAATCGCGATCGCGTGAAGAAACACGTCTACCCATCAAAGCAAATGTCGGGCCCGACGCAAAGTCGTGTTGACGAACACGAAAACTGCATAAACAAATTCTGCAATCGGTTACTCCCCTCGGCGATACTCCTTAGGAGGTTGCCTCGGGCTTCACAAGATATATGCGAGTGGCCACTTATCTTGTATAGTGAAGTGGCCAAGTAATGTAAAAGTATATACTGCTCGAGGCGAACTCTGTTAATATGAAGTTCAAACCAAATCGAGCAGTGGGCCTTGCGGCCAACTCACCTAGAAATTACCTCTCATGTAGAACCTGTGGCCCCACACTCTGTAGCCGTCGATCCCGACGTAGCTTGTCGTGTACGTCTCCCAAGGCGTCCTTAGGGTCCAGTTGTGGAACCGATCATTGTACTGCAAGTCGCGGATGCACACGAACTCGTCGTTGTTCTCTCCACAATGTAAATCCAGCACTTGGTGTAGTAGCTCCAGTACCTTGGGCCCCATCGGCTGTCCTCAAGGTTGTGGCGCCACCGCGTTGCGTAGTCCTCTGTCGTACGCGCCCTCTTGGCACGCGGGGGCGTCGTCGGCCTGCGACTGCTGTCGCTGGTGTGGGCCGATCGTCCGCCACTCTGCTGTGGCGCAGCGGCCGCGCCGCTCGGCCCAGCGGGCATCCCTGCCAGCGCGCCAGAGGCGCGGCTTCCAGCAGCGTCGCCATGGGCAGCGCGAGGCGGCGGCGGATGCCGCGGCTGCTGCGGCGCCATGGCGCCATGCGTATGAGAGGAGTGTGTGTGGGGGGCTCATTAGGATCGGTTATAACCCCTGACCCCGCCCCCCCCTGTCTCGTTAGATCCCATGGCAGGTCAGACAGAGGTCAGTCTGGCAAGTTTGCGCTGCGTAATCTTCTCACAAGTGCCATCCCCGCGGGGTAAGGCGATTGTGACAAGACCACGTTCTTGCCTGGTACCTCTGTCCATCCTACCTTCGTTCAACCACCAGTTCTTACGACCAGCGAGGCCAAGCCGAACGCTTCGATCATAGATGTCGCAAGCATCGCGCATGTCCTCGATGGTCCAAGGTATATGACCAGTGGCCTCACGGGCCCCAGTCATCTGGTGATGGAATCGGGAGTCATTGAGGAAACGCTGAACGACGTTGCAGTAAGGGTGGTGCAATGTACGGTCGTCATCAAGTTCCCCCAACAACCTGCAAGCGCTCGCAGGGGGGGAACCCGCGTCGCACCATCTCCTGTACCTCTCTTCCGCCTTTTTCGCCAACTTCCTCAACCTGTTTCTCTCGTCCCCGATCTTGGACCGCTTGCCCGTCATGTAGACGCGCGCTCCGTCGGCCATGAAGCGGTCGACGTCGCTCTGGGAGAGGTGGGTCCTGATCCATTGGTTGAGGGTCTGCAAGTACGCCAGGTCGCTGGCCTCGGCTCCACCTTTACCTGTGGCGCCTACAGAGACACTGTACATCCAGCAGATGTCGCAAAGTGTCCCATCATTGGTGACGATCCCCAAAGATAGGAGGCGGTCGCACTTCCGACATCGCGGGGTATCTTGCTGGAGTTCTTCGGGGGCCCCAGACGTGGCGAGGTCCCTGAGAGAGCCCCAGCGAGTGTTGCCACCAGCTGCTGACGAAAGGGGATGACCTAGCTGGTTCATAACCTCACGATTGAGCTCAGCGGTGGCACGAGAAGCGATCGATCGCCCGATCCCCTCGATCTCGGTCAGTGATAGCCTTTCTCCCGGCAGTCCTGCGTACTCAGTAGTGTCGATACCCATGGAGTCCGTCTGGTCGTAGGATCCGGCCATGTCCGCACGAATGCGAGTGGCCTCTGCCTGCAGGGTGGTTTCGTTGTCGCCCACCTCGCGGTCGATGTTGTGCTTCTCAGCCAGGACCTGCACCATGGTCTCTTAATCTGGGGCTGCTGAAGCGACACTACCCGGGTCCTGGACAATGTCCTGGTTGGCGCCTGGGTCGTCCAGGTCAGGCGCGGCAGGTGTTGCCACCGGCTCCTCCCATACGGGGAAGCCTGGTTCTCCACGTGTCTTCTTGCGCTCTGCGAAGAGTGCTCGCAACGCAGTAAGAGCAGGACGGTTCTTGTTGATAGAAACGTTGGTGAACTGATGTAGCTCCTTGATACTATCCAACAGAAAAGTCTGGTACACTTGAGAGATCCAGTGAAAGATCCCCGTGGTTGATTCCTGAATAGATTCAGGATCGAGAAAATGCGCAATCTTCTTGAACAACTGATCTGCGCCACATGTTGGCAAATCACGTGCCCATGTATGAGTATGGTTGTAGTCGATATTGTATGTCACCGTCTCTGTCCCGAATCGGAACTGGAATCGCAAATATGATTATATATCGTCCTCTATAGGAATCTCAGTCTCGCGTTGATCGTAGCTGTATCTGGTCATACCAGCGTGTATCTCGATGATCTGTTTAACCTGGATCATCGGTGACTCCACCAGCGGTGCCGATGTCCAGTAGTACACTTTGAGATCGTACGACTTGCGAATCCAGTTGGTGGGATCCTCTGGATGGTAGTCGGGATGCGTAGTGATATTCTTTGGCGGGTCAATGATGTTGTTGGGAATGGAGGACCCAGAGTCCTCGTCTGCGTGAATCTCGGCCGTTACCTCTGCCTTCATGGTATCATTGGCTGCCTTCTCCTCCTCAGTCAATGGTATGGCAGAGGTGTCAATGATGACAGTAACTGGAACATCAGTGGTTTGTCCCGCCTCACGTACGGCGTCGTCATCTCCCGCCATGGGGACATCGGCGGGTGTCGCCACCAGCTCCTGATCGGAACCTGGCGTCCGAGGAGCGGGGCGTCTGGTCGGTGTGCGTGGGATACGCGCCTTGTAGAGAGTCGGAAGTCCGAGATGCGGCAGGTCGCCTGTGCGAGCGAATGCTGCGATCTCAGCGCTGCATGAGGTAGGACCCTGTGTTGCCACATCCAAGTGGGCAGCGTCTATGTCAGCGCGCAACGGCAAAGCGAATGCAACGCCCTTGAGAGGTAGACTTTTATCACAACACCATAGGTTGACCTATCGCAAACCGCAGTTAAGGATGGGCACCTGCACTGCGAAGAACTTCTCGAAGACTCCGAAATGTATGACTGGACCATATATGTGGCCCTTGTTCATACGTGCTCTCGTCTTGTAGTCGCCCTTGGGGTAATGGTTGTCATAGTGGTAGCAATTAATCGAACCCCAATTTTTGACGATAATGAAGTCTCCCATTTTGACATCATTGAAGATAGGACGTCGATCCCAATCTTTCTGTGTAATATTTGCCGTGACGGGCCTGAGGGTCTCTCGGCAACGTGGAATTGCAATCAACCAGTCTTTGTCGCGAGTGATGCGCCCACGGTTGTTGACCATGGCTCGGACAATGTTCTCGTCCAAGGCGTCGACGTCGGCGGTGTGGCCAGCAGGGGTCGCCCCCAGCGGGGGGGCGATGGGTTGCTGAGCCGGTGATGCTGACGTAGCCTGTGTCTGCGGCGCCGTAGCCGTGGCGTATGCCTTTGGGAGTAGGTGCGGTGCTCGATGCTGGTTGGTGTGCCCGTGATAGCGTTGGTGGTGCAATCCCAGGAGGGTCGGCGATCGAGTCCACCTCCAACTCCTGTACCATCTGCTCGTGTCGTGATTGTTGCCGAGGATTAGCGCAAATCTCGTATTTGCTCAATGGTGGTCTCTGAGCCAGTGGCGGGTAGTCCCAGCACGTACCCGTGGTAAGCCATAACTGCGTAACTGCCTGATGGTGGCCCTTCAAACGGCGAGCGGCTAAGACAGCAGCTGCTGGGACCACATCCTCGGTCATGATAGCGCCCTGTGCGCCCAACCAAAATCTGCAACCATATTGTGTGGCAAATTGCATGTCGATCACGATCTCGACCTCGTTCTTGTAATGGTTGAACTTGTATGCTTGAACAGATGTATGAGGATTATGTTTGGCAGTGTGTACATACGTACTTGAACTGAAGAGTGCCTCAGAACGCTGTGATCCATGTTGCCGTCTGTCTCTATGAGACGGATCAACGTAGCTAGGACTGATCCCTATCTTCATGATGTTTCTCCAGGCACGAAATGTCGTGCCGTGGTGGAGGTATTTGACGTCCGACCATTGCAAACTCTCCCAGCCCATATTCCACGACCTGGAAAGTGGATTGACCGAACTGTGTCCTCCAACACATCGAATAGCAATGACGCTGCTCCAATCGAAGCAGCTAGGATCGCTCCCGGCAGGGACTGGTTTGGCGTAGATCTCGATCCTGTTCTTCTCTGGGTCGATGTGCGTCTGAAACGCACGAAAAATAAAGATCGGGTAGTAATCGGTCCAGCACGCGTATCCAGCTGGGCTACCGTCTTTAAGGTAATGTGCCATGGCCGCCTCAGTGGATGGTCCGTTGCCTTGACCACGGCGATCTTTGAATTTCCAATCAACCATTTCCTGGAAGGATTTCCATCGGCTGGGAATCGTCCAGGATTGCTGCGCCTTCATTGACCAAATGTTGACCCGTCGGTCAGTAAACTGATCGATGTTGAGCTGCTTGTTGGTGTTCGGATGGCGAAGCATAGTCGTGACATCCTTGCTCATGTATTGAGGGTCACCGATCCACTCTGCCGTAAGCAAGTCTGGTCCATAACGCGTCGTCTCGTATGGTGGGAGGGATATCCATTTCCACTCTGGGAAGCAGCCAGATTGGGAGATGTCGGGTGCGTGAGTAATCACGCAGTCGTCGTAAGCCACTGAGATGCCCAATCTTGCTCCACACACTCCATACCGTTGGGTGCTGACGTGCCCCGTAGCGGCGGGGGTGCGTACTGGTGGTCGTCTTGAAGACTATGCGTTGTCGAATGTATGGATCTGGCTGGTGTCCCCATGGCAATATCGCTCGCAGCAGTCCTGCCACGAAAGTATACGCGTAGTCTCCAATTGCTGATCGGGCGTGGGTACGTCGTCAGCAGGAGTTGCCTCCAGCTCCGTAGCCATGTCAGCGTCCTCGTCTGAGGCAATATGCGATCCCGTGTGGGGGCGCGCAGCTGGCATGGCCTTTGGGAGCGGGCTTGGTGGCAGATGCTGTCTGTCCTCACTGATCGGGTGTACCGGAGACGTCGCAGGGTCTGCAGCGGGTGGCGCTGCAGCGGGCCTGGCGGCCGGCTGCGGCACCTCAGCCGGGAGCCCCAAGGCGATGCGATCCAAGGCGTTCTGGGTATAGAACCCCTTGCATGCCAGGATGGCATCCGAGTTGTCGATGCGAGGTCCGGCGCGATGGGAGTTCAGTAAGTCACGCTCTTGATTAATACGTAACCTGTTTGCGTCATTGTTCTCGACGTTGTCGTAAGTCTGGTCCACGAACTGCTCGTGTACAATCCACGCAATAGCATGCGCATCATTGGAATCTTTCAACAATGTAGGTTGTAGAAGCTCTTTTCTCTCGGCCGAGTCGCAGGATGCCCAGACACCCGGGCAGTCCTCGATCAGGGAGAGAAGCTTGTGATACAACTCCTCGTATGCCACGCAATATGGATCATCATTATTGTTCGGGTGCGCAGATGTCGCTGATGGCGGCTCGCTTGTGATCCCAGGAGTGGGGCGTTGTTGCTGAAAGCGCTCCCCAGCAGTTGTTGCCACCGGCATGGATTGTGGCAGTGTACCACTGGCACACGAAGCCATCCAAGCACAGTGGGCCATCTCTCCGGCAGCTTGATCCATCAAAGTCGCGAGGCTGAGATGCCTCATCCACTCAGTCGTCATCTTCTCGCGGAACTAGAGAGCCTCCTTGATCTCCAGAGCCTGTGCGCAGGCCTGAGGATCCGTGACGGACGTCAGGAGTGGAGGCCGAAACGGGCACGGCTGAGAGGGTACTGATTGAATCACTGCGCAGAAATTGCGGTAACAACCTGCGTCACAAAACTGAGTCGTCATCATCGCCAGATTGTGGTTGGTCTGCTTGGCGTGCCAATCTGTGGGTGTGACTCTGTCGTATGCCTCGATCCATTGCTCCGAGGGAAGGACTGCGATGCCACGTGATTGCATGGCACGGGTCAGGTCACCAGTGTGAAAGCCATAGTCAGGATGTACGCCCCGCTGCGTGGCTGTGCCTGGTCCCATGGCGGTGGGACAACGGAAGTATTGCATCGCGTCGATGAAGCGTGACACGCCGACCTTCACGTGTAATGGCATAAGCTTGGGGGCGCAACCCTCGCGCTCCATGTGGGTCAGCTCGCGTGCGGTTGTGGGAGCGCGACCCTGGTGGCGCCGTGTATCCAACCAGCGTTGCGTGGAAGAGGCGCAACCTATATCGCTGGCGCTCCAGACCACAAGAGCGTTCAGGCCCCTGCTGTAGTGTCGCTGTTTCACGTACGCAGGAAAACCTGATGCCCAATAGTCCTATATGACCTCGTTCAAGTGGCGCCATTCCGCCATGGAATGGTTGTCCCTCAGCAGCAACAGGGCTCTCGCCTTGCGGATCGTGGTGATCATGTTGCGCTGCTCGAGCGTGTCCGCAGTGTCTAATTGTAGTATAGCTGCGATACGGTCGTCCTGAACCTTGGCGGACTGCTCACGGAGTGTTGCCATATCGCAGCGGGCGTCGCCACCAGCCTCTGGCAGTATAATGAAATCCTGACCAATCGGGGTGTCGTTCTTTTTGAAGAATGCTGTGTAATTCCCGCACGAGAACGCCCACATCATGATTTCGTCGCGGATGAAGACTGACAGATGCTCGAGGGTGGCGCCGCCCATGTACTCGGCCCTATTGAGGCACGGCATGAAAAAACAACGCAAGACCAACGTGGGATGCTTTTGCAACTTCATCCCGCTTCTGCGGGCTGTTGAGCTCGTCGATGCCGTATCCTGGATACCTCTTGTGCGGGTTGGGTTTGGAGCCCTTGTTCTTCTTCTGCATGATCCACGTAGAGTCGGTGTACAAGTTGGTCCATTTGTATGCGTGTCCTGATGGGCCGAAGGCGTGGTGGAGGAGCATACCAAAGTCCTCCTGTACCATGCCCAGCCATCCCCTTTCTGATAGGCTAGCTGATACCAATCGACCACCGCAGAACGCACGGTACTTTGCCTGGGCCAACTCCAGCGGATCTAGTGCGGATCCTGGAGTAATGCCAGGGTCCTCCACATCAGGCTCTTCTCCAGGAAGCACGGTGCCCTCCTCGTAGGGCTGCCAGTCCTGGATGCCAAGTCGTGGAAGGGTCTTCCAGCCGTCAGGGTGATCAGATGGCGTTGCCACCGTCTCGCGCATTGAGCCGACTCCGCCAAACCCTCCGCGGCTAGTCTTCCAAGTGCGGAGCTTGCGGCGGAATCTGTCGGTTTGGTGGACGTCGGAGAATGCCCGCATCTCGGTGACGAGATGATCCTCGACGATGTGGCCGATGTGCCCCGCCACGTCAGACGTCCTGGCCAGTGCAGGTGGGCGTGCCGGGAGCTTGATCCTTTCACGTTCAAGAGTCGGAGCATGGCTTAGGGTAGGCAAACCCTCGCTGTATATGCCTGGGGGCATACAGAAGCCATCTTTGTACAACTCAACCGTCTCCTGGCCTGTGTCCTGGGACCATTGCCCCAGCAGCGCACTGCCCACTTTCGACCAGTCACTGTGCAACATCATCCACTCCGCGCCCAACACTTGTGTCGCAAGGTCTGTTGGAGGACACTTGCGACCGGATCCGGGGATCGCCGCATTTAAGTGATCGGGTAGACGACGGATCCGCTCCTGGACCGCTGCGTTGCGCGTGAAGAGGCTGGAGATCATGCACATTGCCTTCGTGAGCGACATCCACGGCGTGGCCGTCGCTGTGTCGTAGTCGCAGTGGGCGTTGCCGCCGACTCGACCCATGACGTTGCCGATGCAGCCCGTCACGTCCAGGGACGCAGTACGGGTGATCTCGACGAGGGCGGAGTCGTCCGGCACGCGGAGATGATGCTCCGCGCTGTGGTCCAGGCGCATGCGGTGCACGAAGAAGAAACCATCATCTTCTCCACGAAGACGACCTGTTTGACCGTGGTACGCGAAGCCCACGCTGTCGGCGTCGTCGGCCTCGTGGTCGTAGCTGGCGTCGCAGGCGACGGCCCAGCCCGAGAGGTGGAGAGGCGCGGCCTGGTCCATCTCTGGACGGGGAGGATCGGGGGTAGAGTCGACCCCACGGGAGTTAGTCTCGCGCACAGCGAGCAAGATGCTGGTAAGCGTCGTCGCTCGAGTGGTAAAACAGCTGCGGGATGATCGTATCAAAAGAGTCCTAGATCTGTCTGTGCTAGGCGGTGACGACGAGGTATGACGAGAGCGTCCACCGTGTGGCGATCGGGCCCTCGCTCGGGGTGCTCGCGAATCGGTAGCCGCAGCAGGGACACCGATGTGGTATCCACATGCATGTAATCCCTGGTGGTTGTTTTGCCCGCAACAAAGTTTTCCGCATGCTGTCCCTGTCTCCCCCCATTCCTCATTGCCAGTAAGTAGTATCTCGCACGGTTGCTGACGTCCATCCAGTTTCGGAGGCTCGGCGATATGAAGTAAACCATCGGGCCTTCTGGGCCCTCTCAACGGCCTCCAAGGATTCTTCGGAACACACTGCATGGGGGTAACGGGAAAAATGAGCGATAGTTCCAGTAAGTCCCTCCAGAGATCTGCTTTCTTCGGCTCAAAATGTTTAGTCATCATATCTGCAATTTGTTCTTTTGTGCCTACATACTTAAGCTCGATATGCTCGAATTGGCATGTCTCACATATCCAATCCAAATTAATACGATGAGTACGATGAAAATGGCGAGATGCTGGTGTACGTCCCTTTTGGGCGATCTTGATCACGGCCTGGTTGTCCCCCAGGAGGATGAGATACACTTTTGGAGAGCTGCTCTCCAGAGCAGGCTCTGGGTCCACGTGTAGCACTGTGCCCGCGTGGGATATCGTGCGCCTCTTTGGGGGCGTAGGTAGCTCCGTCTTCAGCGGTAGCTGCCTACGGCTAGGAGAAGACCCCCTTGTATGGGGATGCCTTGCGAGGCGATGGCGTGCGCCTCTTCTTTTTGGCGGCCAGAGTTGGACATGTCGCCGTAGCGTCGCGTCCCAGGCAGCCCAGGCATGTCGTCTTCTCGTTGCAGGTGCTGGCAACCTCCACCACAGCCTCCCAGAATGAGAGTAGTGGTAGTCCCTCCAGTCGTAGCGCCGAGTCAAGAGCGACGATCCCGGACTCCGTGGAGGAGTGCGAAGCGACCGTCTGTTTCTTGCACACAGCGTTGACAGGGAAGAACGTGTTGGGTCCAACGAGCGCCGCGAAGACGCCAGTCGTGGACTTCGAGGAGGTAGAGCAGTCGGCGAACGAGGCGTCGGTGACAAGCATGATGGATAGCTTGTCTGAAGCGTCGCCGATCCATCCATGTAGACAATGGGTACGCGTCGTTTTGATGTAGCAGATCAGCCGATGAAGGCGTTTGTCGCACGTAATATTCCATTTGGTAATCTCTCTGGCTAGCATGCACACTGGATGCAAAAGATCGAAACGACAACAACGTGCCAGATAGAGAATCTTCATCAATACACTCGCCGCGTCCTGGCCGAGGATACCCTCGTCGGAGCAATCGGACTCGGTAAAGGATGTGTCCTCGATGCCAGGAGTCTCTGCGTCGGGTAGGTCATCGTGCGCGACTGTCGTGGATTGCGACGCAACAGTAGGTCTGTCGTCCGACCCAGCTGGGCTGGATGATCGTGACCGAGCGTTGAGCACGCTAGTGGGTCTCGCGACCCACCCGGAGGAACTAGGCGATTTGGATCGCGAAGCCCTCGGGGAGTCAGACCGTTTGCGGCGCGAGCCTGGCCCCTGGATACGCTTGGAAGCGCACTCCAGGTAGCGTTCTATACATTGGTCAGTAAAGCCAAGCACATCATGTCGTATTCCACGAACTTGTTTAGCTGTCTGGTATTATTTGTCGCTGTGGGTAGGCAACATTGGTCGAATGGTAGACATTCGCTTGTCGAAGACATTCTGGGGAACGTCGTAAGCCTGCTGCCCACAGCCAAGGCACTGAGAATACTGAGTAGGTGGATCCAAATCAATGCCGCTTTTGCGGATCAGATCCCAGCCGGCATGTAGGTTGGTGGCTGGCCCTGCAAGTTTGAAGTCGTCCACGTATACTGAAAGAATCAAGCCCAGTTTGTTGTGTCTCCATACGCATTCCCAGCCTGGGATAGGCTCAAATCCAACGCTTTCCAGACACGTGCGACACTTTCGCTCCCAGAACACGCCTGCCAGAGGGTGTCCGCAGAGTGCCAGTCGTAGTCGGCACACGGGGTTCCTGCACTTAGCCCAGGCTGCAGGCTGGCGCCACTTCTGTAGAGTAATCCAAGTATCGACTGGGTCGATTCGACCGTCTCCGTATAGTAAGGCTTGCGTGTCTGCGCCCGGCGCATCACTCTGCTCGCCTCCATAATTTGGCAATAACGCGGTGGCGTCACAAAGCTTGGAAGCTTCGATGTGTGACGCGCTAGACGCCGCGTCGGCGAAGCTGGCGGCCAAGCCAGTCTCGTCTTTGCCAATGTTGCCCTGAACCACCACGCGGCTCTTGAACTTACGTAGTTCCGGTGGAAGTTCTTCATGTCTCACGGAAGATAGCTCCAACATGTTAAAGAAGTGAACCCTCTTTCCTGTACGAATCGCCTCTGACTCAACAACGTCCTTCTCAGCAACAGCTTCTATCATCCATGTTTGCTTCTTCCCAAGGCGCTCGTATTATTTGCGTAGGGCTTCCTGTGCGCGTGGCTCTGCGGCAACTTCTCGCTTGTTCAAATTTCTGGTAACAGGGGCTGGACGTGCCCACGGTGAATCAGGAATCTTCTCTCTGTGTGCCGGTGTGTAGGTGGGGTCACGTGACATAGTGGGCACTGCTCCCGACGGGGTGAACTTGCGCGTGAGCGGGCTCACGGTCCCGAAGTCATTCCCCTCACTCTCAATGAGCACCAGAGTACGTGCGACTCCAGCAGGCTGTGGTGAGGGTTGGCGGTAGTACAGTACAGTAGTAATGTCTCGTGGTCCACCAGGTAGTTTGGCATGCAGAATCTCCTTGTTGTTCACGCCCTTGACATCCTCGTCACGAATGACAGCGCCGCTGATCATATCGCAGGTAATACGGCGTTCCACGGTATTCCACGTAGGTCCACCAGCCGTAGTGGTGCGAAAGAGTTTAGCTTGTCTGTCCTGTCGGGTCCACGCCCGAAGGGCAGCTCGCTCGCGCGTCTCGCGAGCTTGTTTGATATCTTCTGCGTATTCAATATCCTTCTTCTGTTGTCCTCGAGACGAAGTCTTCCAATGTTCGGGAAGAATGTGGTCTGGGCGCGTAGTAGCCTGTGCACGTGTCTCACGGCCGCGGACCACAATTTTGCCGTCCGGCAATATCTTGGGGAACTCATAGAACCGAACTAGGCTGGTCCAGGGCTCACTAAGTTCTCGGTGGTCTGCTGCAATAACTCCGTCCCAAGCGTCAGGGAAGACACGCCCTCGAAGGTAGAAGTCGTCTCAAAGTCTCGTGTTACATCAAGCTGATCGACAGGAACGGGTATGTTCATCACATCGTCTGTCGGTCTGAACAATTGCCTTCGCGGAGTATGGATGTGTCGGATGATGCAATATCCGCGCTGTTCCCAATAGTCTGGCTCTGGTGCTGGTGCAGCAACCTCAGGAGCCGATGGGTGAGTATCGGCGGTATTGTCATCCAGCGTCATCATAGATGGACCATCCCACTCCTTACGGTAGGCAAGCGGAAGGTCCGGCATTGGTTTGTCGCCCAAAGGACGAGAAGTAGCTGCCTTGACCTCGTCGTGTGCCTCTGGGTTGTGGTGTCTTAGGGTGCCATCCTTCACGGGGAAGGTGAACTTGCCGTCGGGGATAATAATATCTTTGACTCTGTGTACGTGGCACAGGTCGCCGTCTGGGTTCTTGGCGTTGTAGCCGTATCCAAGACGAGATAATCACCAGACCAACGTCCACCTGAGTGTACATGGTAACCCATGAATAACCCTTCCCGAGCATTTTCTTTGAACTTTGCTGTCTCGTTGTTGATCTCGGGGTTGAGGCATTTCCAGAAGAGTCGAGCACCAAATGGTATGCAGTGCCCAGGAAAACTCTCACCAAACCGGATGTCATGTGCTGTTTCGTCGGCATGCTCATCGCTGAGGGCGGCAACGCCCGTGGATGGATGCACAAAGTTGTGTCCACATCAAAAGGCTTGCACGGCCTCTTTCCACCATTCGTGCTCCAGCCCAGACATATGCAACACAGCTCTCGTCCCAAGGATGACGATCTTGACAACGCGCTCTATCAATCCATTTGTCTGTGGACGATGAGGTGTGCTAGCGTCATGTCTCCATCCCAGCTGGCGGCATGCCTTCTGAAGCTCTCCAGAATTATCTGCGTAGACGTGCTTCACTCCATCGTTTGCGGCGATGAACTGCTGGAAGGATGCCTTCGTAGTAGCTGCGTCTTTGTGCAAGGCCGGGTACGCCATGAAGATGCCGGTGTATCTGTCGAGCGCGACGAGTGCGCACTTGTCGCCGCGTTTATTAGCGGCATCATCTTTGGCCAAAACGACGTGGTCGGCAGTCAGCGCCCCCCCGAATTTCTTCGGGACAAAAGCCTCGTAGGCTGTGTCCTCATCCGTGGGGGCTGCCGGTGGATGTGGTTTGCGCTGTCGTCTGCACGGGGCGTTCTGCGCCATGGTGCGAGAGCAGATCTCACAGTCTGGATGTTTCGGACTGTGGGTCATGTAGTGCATAGGGTCAATCGGCTTCTTCTGTCGGTTTGGAAGAACGCGGTCACCATCGGGGCGTACCTGAGCAGGCGTCTCCACCGGCAGATCCTCGAGGGAAGTCGACGTAGTGTCGGTATCTGCTTGAGCCGCGCCTGGGGTGTCCCCGCAGGTCTTGGTAGGCCCCCCGCATGTGTGAGGAGAACACTGTTGCGGAAACGTAAGCGAGTCGCTGTGTATATCCACGCTTGACTCGGCGTTATCTTTGTCGGGAGGTTCTTCGACCAAAGGTCCGTGCTCCTCCTCCCTCGCCGACATGTTGTCTCTTGGGGCAGGTCCCATGGTGGGGCCGTGGCTCGGATGTCGGTGGTGACTGCCCTGGGTCCTTGCAGCACCAGCATATGTCGTGGCAGCGTGTAGAAGAACGCTTGTGCCTACGACGTCTGGGTGCTGATGAGGTGCACAATCGTGGCGGTGAAATCTTCGCCAGATCGTCGAGGCGTAGTTCTGGAACTCTGTTGTTGACGGGAACCTTGTGCCACTGGCCCCCCGGATCCTGCAGCATGTAGCCCAGGTCGGGGTCCCAAAGTTGCCGAAAGCCATCAACTTCAATGAGTTGTCCAACTGATAACAACGATGGACAAACTGGTAAGGCAAGCGCTGTACTCTTCAAGCCTACCTCGGGTAGTTGAATGTCGTAGTGCTCGTTGACAGTACGATCACCATTGGCTGTTTCCAGAATGTGTTCCCCGCGAGTAGATATGCGACCAGATTCGGTCTGCGTGCGCTCGTTCTCATCCTGGATATGGTGCGCAGATCCACTGTCGAGAACCCAGGAGCGCGTCAGTGCGGCTGTCGATCGTGGTGGGTCGACTTTCTGAGTCGCCACTGACTCCTGATGCGTCTCGGAGGACTCTGTGGTAGAGTCGTCGGAACCTGTGACCGCAGTGGGTGTCTCCACCGCCACCTGGTCGCGTCGGTAGTCGTGTAGGTCCTTATGCCATGACTTAGCCTCCCGTTGACAACGTTGTAGGGCGTCTGCACTCTGTTTCCACCACCATTGCGGCAGCGGATCTGGTACTTTGACGGTGTCGCCCTCGTTTGGCTTCTCAATCCACTTGTCGAGAGTGGACTTGCCAGAGACGATGTACGGGTAGTATTCCACGGTATGTGTGTCGAAAAGTATCCGACGCCGTGGTATGGTAGATGCTGTCTTGGCCTTGTGGATGGCCATGAGCGTCTTGTCGCGGATGACGTAACTGCGGTCGGAGTGGCGCGGGCGGCGATAGGCAGCGGGAGAGCGTGCCCGAAGGGACCACGGGAAGAACCGCGGCTCGTGGAACGTCGGTCACGTCCTCTGTCGCTGCCATATGATCTGTCGCGGCCACGTGGACTGCCACTTCCTCCGCCACGCCCGTCTCGTCCTCGGGAAGATGATCGTGATGATCTATCATATCGGCCTCTCGATTGACTGCGAGAGTCGGTAAATGTCCTGGCTGATGATCGAGATCGGTCGCATTGGCGTCTGTTGTCACGTCGGTTGTATGAGCCCCCCGCATTCCGGACCCCCCCGCGTTGTGGAGAGCGTCTGCTCCCTGATCCGCGGGATGGTGGGCGACCGCGGCTGTCCTGACTGGAAGTCCGTGGACGGCTGGGGCTTCGCTCAGGTATCTTCGTACCAGGTGCCAGGTGAGCGTACTTGCATTTGTCGCCCTTGTGGCACTTGTTCTGCGTGGAGAAGCTGCACTGCGCCATGTGCGGGAAGTTGCACTTGTCTCCGCGCGCGCAGGCACTGCGCTTGGCGAATTCGAAGCAGAACGGCTTCGATCCTGGCTTTTTGGAATTCGCAGGGGCTGAGGCGCTCCGGCGAGTATTGCTGCCAGCGTTCGATGCTCGGGAAGATCTGCCGTCCTTCCTGTCCCTGGAAAAATGCATGTAAAGCCTTGCAGCGGTCGCCATTGCGACAGTTGCCCTTCTTCCAGGCAGCGCAGATGTTCACCTGAGAACGGTTTTCGCACTCGTACCTTAGTTTATTGCGATTCTTCTCGAGTTGTTTGAGCTCCAGCACGTCGAGGACGCGTTGTCGGAGCCAATCATAGGTACGTCTTGGGTCGCTTATCTTCATGTGCTGGTACTCGTACATATCCTGCTTCATCCAGGCATGTCGGCGAATCTGCGCGCGAAACAGAGATTCCAAAATCTTTGGGTCGGGTGCCTCTCGGCAATCCAACAATAAAGCGCCCCAGTCGGTAATGAATCGTTGCAAATCTTCATCTCTCATCCTCAGTTCTTTGAGGCGCTCAAAATCGAGTAGGTCGTCATCAACCTCAGTCACTTTGTAGGACTGCAGGATGTGCCAGTCGATCTGGCGTCCTTTCAGCATGCGTCCTGCTCTGTGCTCTCTGGTCTCGGTGAGCCTGATCTGGTAGCGCAGATCGGAGGACAAGATGTCGCTGAGAGCGGTGGCGAGTTTGCAATCGATGCTCTCAAAGTCTCCGCTGTCTTGTAGGTCCTCAAAGGTAGATTCTGGCTGTTCAGCCACGCGTAGGAAGGCGTATGCTTTGGATGGGCGCCCTGAAGCGGCCCCAAAGTTCTTCCGTACCTCTTGCTGCCACTCGAGCAGCTGTGTGATCTTAGGCAAGCCAGGGACTCTGACGGTGTCTGACTCCTTGATGGGAGTAGCATTGTTGACCGAAACCACAGATAATGGTGATGATGGTATCGGTACACCGTCGGTAGCTGGTTCTGTGCGCACGGGAGACACATGGCACGTCTGTGCAGAAGCTGCCGCGGAGGCTGCCCCTGGTGACGTACATCTTTGTTGTCCTGCAGAAGCTTGTGGCGATTCAGCGGACGCTGCCGTCGGCCTGGAGAGGCCGGGCGTAGGCTGAAGATGAAGTGTAGTGTCACTGGTGTGGTCGATCAGTAGATTGGTCCAGGTCGTCATGTCCTCGCGTATTTGGTCCACTTTTTGGCGTGCAGAGTCGTCGGTGTCCCGAGGGCGTTGGGAATGCCGATCAAGTCGTTGCTCGTAGGCTCGGAGACGGGCGGTGTGTGTGCCTCCATCTCACCTTCCAGACGTGCGAGACACTCCTCAACACGTACCTTTTCAGCATCTCTCTCACGAATGACCTGGGAGAGCTCAGACTGCGTGTGGTCCGCCGCCATTTTAACCTCCTGCAGCCTGTCAGCGAGGCGGGCGAAATCGTAAACCGTAGGAGGAGATCCCAGCTGGCCAGTCTGGGCTCGTCCGACACGCAACTCTGCCAGGGCGTCCTGTACATCAGGTAAACGCTGCTCGATTTCAGAGATCCGGTTAGTGAGGGGCTGCACGACAGAGTCGGTCGCATCAAGCCTTCGAGCGATAATTATCTCAGCATTTTGCAACGTGCCGATCAGGGTCGACGAGTTGGTGTTCGCTTCTGTGCGAAGCGTCGCAGTAGCGCGGCCCATGTGGGATCGAAGATCATTGAGTTGGGACTGGACGTCGCCGCGGTCGTGTGCCTCAGCTGGAGGCGGTCGGTTTCGGAGCTGGTCGTGGATCTCGTCATGTAGTATCCTGACCGCTGAAACGCCTGTGTCGCGGACGATCACAAGCTGTTGCTCCATCTGCGCAAGGTACTTGCGCAGGTGCTCGACCGTCGCTGACCGTTCACCTGAGTATGACATCTCACGGTCAACCTGGAGCTGCAGCTCACCTAAGATACGACGATATTCAGCGATCCTGGAATATATGATCGCTAAGGCGCCGTCGAAATCTTGACGTAGAGCAGCAGTGGTGGCAGCGTTAGTCTGAACGCTCTGCATCAGTCCAGAGCACTGCCTGGGCACGAAGGTTTCAACCTGGTCTCGCAGCTCAGCGATCTCACCTGCAGCGGACGTCGCCGCCAGCAGGTCGTCTGAGAGGGAGAGGTGAGGAGCGTCAGCTCCCGATTGCATCCTCTCGCGAGGAGTGCGTGGCCTCTGAGAGGCAGCACGCGGGCTCGACCTATTCTCGTCGTAGGGGCCTGTGGCCTCACGACGGTTACGCAAGGACGAGCTGCGGCTAGGGCAGTGCGTGTGGTGTCTGACGAGATGATACCTTGGGGTGCTGCGTCTGCGGCTGCGCCGCCACTGGTCCACCGAGCTCCTCGAAAGCGGCAACGTGCTCCGACGCGGGAACGGTCGCAGGACTGGCCAGGCCAGCACTGGTGTTCCATCGGCGGGAAGCGCGGAAGCGCCCTGGAGTAGAGTGACCAGCGGGGCTTGCGCCCGACGCAGTTGGGATTGCTCCCGACGGAAGAGGAGATGGAGGGTCGAAGGTAGGCGTGTGAAATCCTCCACCGCCTGCCCCTACTCCTTCCCCTGTCCCCCCGCGGGCGGCGCGGCGTCGAAGCTCAGCAGCTAGCCGCGCCTCGGGTCCGTCTGAGCTGGGGGGGGGGGGGAGGTATCTGGGACACCCACGCGGTCACTCTAAGGCTCTCCAACTCATCACCGAGCCGTCGCGCCGTCGGAGAGCTCGGACGCGAGGCCCCGACGGATCCCTTACGGCGCATGCGCCGCTTGGGCTCCATCGAGGCCGCGCGCGAGATCGCGACGCGGGGTTCGGTGAACAGTGAGCTTTAAGGGCTGGTAACCTGTGTGCGGGGTTGGAGTACAAAGGCACAGGGCCCCTGATCCGTTGGTAGAGGATAGGAGGGAAAGATGGATATCTTTTCCCCCTGCACGATCAAAGGTCTGATCGATGCCAATCCAATACCTGAGCCCAAACGGCCAGGGGCAGGATAATGAGGATAAGGAGTATCTATGAAGGTATTATACGGGTTCTATTCGAAGGCCAAGGCTGGCTGGACATCCAAAAGCGCGCGGGGCCACGTCCGATTCGCGCTCGCCGTTTGGGCTGGCGGCGGGGGCCGAACGGCGAGCTCTGTCTCGCGATTTCATCCAGGGTCATTTCTCGGCGGCCCTGGGCCCGCTGAAGACCCCTGGATGCCAGAGTGTAGGGACAGACCTCCGCTTTGATTTTTCAAGATGCTGGGTCTCTGGGCTCATCGCCCCTCCCCCTTGCCCCCCCGTCCCTCTTCTTTTCCCAGCTCTGCTCCCCTCCCCCGTCCTCCCCTATTCTCCCCCCCCCTCCTCCTTCCCCTCCCCTCTGCCGTCGTCGTCGTCGCTGTCTTCGTCGCCCTCTTCGCCGTCGCTGTCGTCGCCGTCGTCGTCGTCGTCGCCGTCGTCTTCGATGTCCTCGTCGTCGTCCTCGTCGCCGTCGTCGTCGCCGTCGCGGTCGTCGACGCCCTCGTCGGCGTTCTCGTCGCCGTCGCCGCCGTCGTCCTCGTAGCATTCATCGTCGCCGCCCTCCTCCTCCTCGTCGTCGCCGTCGTGTTAGTCTTCCTCGCAATCGCCGTCGTCGTCGTCGCCGTGCTCGTCGTCGTTGTCGTCGCCCTCATCCTCGCCGTCGCCCTCGTCGCCGTCGTCGTCGTCGTCGCAAACGCCCCCGTCCTAGTCGTCGTCGTCCTCGCTCTCGTCCTCGTCGCGTTCGTCGTCGGCGTTGTCGTCGTCGCCCCCGCGGGCGTTGTCGCCGTCCACTATGACGCCCCAGCGCTGCTCCATGGAGTCGATCATCTTGCGAATCGGACCCCTGGCGGACCGCTGGAATGGCAAGTCCCCAGGGGCCAGAAACTATGATGCGCATGGAAAAAAGCGCGGTTCAAGCTGGAGACTTGTTCTCTCGCTTGAAAACTCTCAATTGAAGCAATTAAAGAGCGCGGGGGGCAATTTGAGAAAAAGTTCCCCAAGTGTTCCCAGATTGTTAGCAAACTGATGTTTGTCAAGTTCGAAAACATCTTTCCAAGTTTGAACGGCGTTTATTTTTTATTATTATTACAACAATCGTATAATTTTCGGCTCCGGGGGGCCTGCGCGCATGCTTTCCAGCGGCCCATTAGGAGTCGCATTCGAAAGAAACTGGACTCCACGGGGCGCTGGGGCGCCGCAGCGGACGGCGACGACGCCCGCGGGGGCGACGGCGACAGCGACGACGGGGGCGAATGCGACGATGGAAATGAAGGCGAAAGGGGGGATGAGGACGACAACGACGACTGGGGCGGGGACGTCTGCGACGACGGCGACGACGACGGGGGCGAAAACGACGACGACGAGGAGGGCGGGAGCGACGATTGCGAGGAGGACGACGACGACGGCGACGAGGACGACGAGGACGACGCCAATTTCGGCGAGGACGACGACGACGGCGACGAGGACGTCGAAGAGGGCGGCGACGACGACGGCGCCCACGACGACTGCGACGAAGACGACGAAAACGGCGACGACAACGTCGACGAGAGCGACGACGACGACGTCGACGACGACGTCGACGTCTACGACGACGACGACGGGAAGGATGGGGGAAGGGGGGGCAGCGGGAAGGGGGGGGGAGAGAGGAGGAGAATGGGAGGGGAAGACAGAAGAAAGACTATGCGCCCAGACATCCAACGCCTTGAAAAAGTCACAAGACAACTCGTCGCTTGGGCCCTACCGCCAGCCCGAACAGCGCGAATACATCGGACGTTGTCCCGCGCGCTTTTGGATGTCCAGCCGAACTCGGCCAGGCCGGCGTGCGCGTCGTTGCCTTTGGCGTCGTCGCGGTGGCGGCGGTCCCCGTCTCCGCCGGCGCCGTCGCCGCCGCCGCTGTCGTCGTCGTCGTCGACGCAGCAAGCGCGTTCGCCGCGCCGCCGCTGTCGCCGTCGCCGCCGCCGTCGCGGTTGTCGTCGTCGTCTTCGTCGTCGTTAGTCGTCGGCATCGTCTTCGTTGCACTCGCATTCTTTCCCGCCGGCCGAGAATAAAACGTCGCCTATTGGTTGCGCGGGTCGTTGACCCCTCGGCCGCCGAGAATAAAACCGCTTCCCATTCGTCGCGCGATAGGTTGCGCCCTCGGCGGCCTAGAATGAACCCGCCTCCGGTCGGTCGTGCCAGAAGTTGCGCCCTCGGCACCCGATGATCGACAAATTCCTCGCGGTTGCGCCCTCGGCGGCCGAGAGAGAGCCCCTGTCTCTCATCGGCTTCGCCGTGCATTGCGCCCTCGGCGGCCGAGAATGAGCCCGTCTCCCGCTGGTTGCGCCGTAGGTTGCGCCCTCGGCGGCCGAGAACAAATGGCGCGCGCGTCGTGGGCCTCGCGCGTGGAGGAAGGAAAGGAGAGGCAAAGGAATAACAAAAAGGGAAACGCATGGGGGCTGGCCCTTGGGGCGCGGCAAGGGGGCGGGCGGGGCGGGGGGCCGACGCCAAATAACGCGGTCGGGGCGGGGGGGGGGGGGGGGGCGCGCGCGCCCGGCTGCCGGGGGCGAAGACAGGGGGCCGCTGGGGAGAGATCCGGGGGCAGGGGGGAAGGGGGGGCGGGGCGACGCAGAATAGAATGATCGGGGCGGAGGCGGCGCTCGGCTGCCGGGAACAGAGGCGCGCCGAAGGAAAGAGGGCAGCGGGGGGAAGAGCTGGGGCAGACGGGTGGGGGATACGAAATAAAATAATCGGGGCTCCAGTCGCCCCGTGCAAGAGGACGAGACTGCCTCCTATTGGTTGCGCCATAGGTTGCGCCCTCGGCGGCCGAGAGTGAGACTGTATATTGGCCGCGCCGTGGGCGGCGCCCTCGGCAGCCGAAAGTAAAGCCGTCGCCCATCGATTGCTGCGTAGTTCGCGCCCCCGGCGGCCGCGCGAATAAAACCGCCTGCTGTTGGTTGCGCCATAACTTGTGCCCCCGGCGGCTGACAATGCAACCGCCCCTGTTGATTGCGCCGTTGGTTGCGCCCTTGGCGGCCGAAATTCTACCCGTCTCCCACTAGCTTCGCCGTGGTTGCGCCTTCGGCGGCCGAGAATGAACTCGTCGCTTCGTGGTTGTGCAATAAGTTGCGCCCTCGGCGGTCGGGGATATATCCGTTTCCTACTGGTTGCGCCATAGATTGTGCCCTCGGCGGCCGAGAGTTAAACCGCCTCCTATCGGTTGCGCCATAGCGTTAGGTTGCGCCCCCGGCGCCGGCCGAGAACGAAACCGCCTGCTATCGGTTGCGCCGCGGGTTGTGCCCTCGACGGCGGGTGAAAATAAAACTGCCTGCCATTGGTTTCGCCGTGGGCTGCGCCCTCGGCAGTGAAGAATACAACCGCCCCCCAGTGGTTTCGCCGTAGTTGCGCCGTCGGCGGTCAAACGATGAAGCCGTCGCGTAGCGGGCGCGAGCGACCAGTCCGTTGGTCAGTTAGCCAGTCAGTCAGTCACTCAATCCGTCAGTCTGTCGGTCTGTCAGTCTGTCGGTCGGAGCTCACCTCGCGAGAAACCAGATTCGGGGCGCGCCCGGAATCAAAACGGAAGATTGTCGCCGCTTTTGCCTCTCGGGGGCCCGTAGAGGGTCGCCAGACGAAGACCCGCGATGAAACATTGTCTCGTTGATCATGTCCGGGCCCCCAAGGGCCGCGCATTGCATAAATCAAGACGTCGGATGTCGGGGAGGGGGGTGGAGATGGACGACGAGCAGAAGGAGGGGGGTGAGAAGCGGGGGGGGGGGGGGGGGGGGGGGGGGGGGGGGGGGGGGGGGGGGGGGGGGGGGGGGGGGGGGCAGCAGGGGGGGGAGGGGCAGGAGGAGGGGGCGAGGAAGAGGGGAATGGTGAGGGGAGGGGGAGCAGGAGGAGGGGGAGGAGCAGGAGGAGGAGGAGGAGGAGGAGGAGGAGGAGGGGGATGGGGCACGGGGAGGAGGCGAGGAGTAAGAGGAGCAGCAAGGGGAACAATTTTGAACCATCTCAGCCGTCTCGGGGGGGCGCGTTGGACCGCCTCAGCGCCGCGCTGAAACCCTCTCGTTCGCCTCGATGGCGACGTGGGCGACATTTCGAAGGCCAGTGCGAGCCTCGAGATGGCGAGCGACAACCTCATGATTGTCGATTCCTCGCGCCCACCTTGCCGCCCATTTCTGGCCTGCCGCGCGACCGCCCCTGGCCCGCCCCGCGCGCCGCCGCCGCCGCGCGCGCGGCGGTCGCAGTTGCGTGGCGCGGACTTCCGCGGAAGGCCCCGACGGCGAGGTCCGCGAGAAGGTCCCGCCTCGCGTCGGCACGCCGCCCGCGCGTTTCGCGGCGCCATAGAGAGCGCCGCCGAAGGCTTGAGTGACAAGGCCCGCATGGCGGCCCCGCAACGTGGAAGGGGCTTGGACAAATATTTCTGGATCGCGATGCAGCCGCGCCGCACGGAACACATTCAACGCGTTTCCCACTGCGCGCGTTCCGCCGCGCAACCAACGTAAAGTAAGGCGGACATCCGCAGAAGTAAAGCGGAAACAGCAACGGACGAGTGGGGCGGAAAATTGCATCATCAGGGCTTGAGAAGTGCGGCTGACATTCCAAGCCCCTCTTAAACAATAGCCCAAAGTAAAGCGGATTTCGACTCAGGGAAATCTGACCGATGCACCCCTCCCGGCCCCGGCACCCCCACCCCATCGGAACCTCTGTTCTCGTGCCCCCCCCCCCCCCCCACCCTGCAATGTCTGACCCAAAACCGACCGATGCTCCCCTCCTGGCCCCTGCATCCCCACCTCCCGGAACCTCTGTTCTTGGGCCCCCCCGCGCAATTAACCGACCGATGCCCCGCTCCTGGCCCCGGCACCCGCCCCGCGGAACCTCTGTTCTCGGAGCGCGCCCAAAACCGACCGATGCCGCCCTCCTGGCCCCTGCACCCCCACCTCCCGGAACCTTTGTTCTTGGGCCCCCCCGCGCAATTAACTTGCCGATGCCCCACTCCTGGCCCCGGCATCCCCACCCCGCGGAACCCCTGTTCTCGGAGCCCCCCACCCCGCAATCTCTTGTCCAAAACAAACCGATGCCCCCCCCCCCCTGGCCCCGGCACCCCCACCCCGCGGAACCTCTGTTCTTGGGCCCCCCCACGCCGCAATTTCGCGCCCAAAGCCGACGGATGCCACCCTCCTGGCCCCGGCGCCCCCACCCCGCGGAACCCGCGCCCCCGTCCTGGCCCCGGCACCCCCACCCCGCGGAACCTCTGTCCTTGGAGCTCCCCACACCGCAATTTCGCACCCAAGTCCGACCGCGATGCCCCCCCTGGCCCTGGCACCCCCGCCCCGCGGAACCTCTGTGATCGGTGCCCCCCCACCCCGCAATTTCTCGCCCAAAACCAACCGATGCACCCCTCCTGGCCCTGGAACCCCCGCACTGCACAACATGTGTTCTCGGGGGGCCCCACCGCGCAATCTCGCCCAAAACCGACCGACGCCCCCCTTTTCCGGCCCTGGCATCCCCACCCCGCGGAAGCTCTGTTATTGCTTGGGCCCCCTCATCACACCCGCGGAACCGCTGTTCTTGGGGCCTCCCACCTCATAATTTCTCACCCAAAACCAACCGATGCCCCCCTGCTGGCATCGGCATCCCCACCCCGCGGAACCTCTGTTCTCGGGCCCCCCCGCGCCGCAATTCACCCCCCGAGCCGACCAGTGCCCCTCTCCTGGCCCCGGCACCCCCGCCCTGCAGAACCTTTGTTCTCGGGCCACCCCACCCCGCGCGCCCAAAACCGGCCGATGTCCCCCTCCTGGCCCCGGCGCCCCCAACCCGCGGAACATGCGTTCTTGGCCCCCCTCATATTTCGCGCCCAAAGCCGGCCGACGCCCCCCTCGCGGCCCCGGCACCCCGCCCGCGGGCCCCCGCGGGCCCTCCCACCCGCAATTTTCTCTCCCAAAACCGACCGACGCCCCCCTCCTGGCCCCGGCGCCCCCGCCCCCCGGAACCTCTCCTCTCGGGCACCCCCGCTCCGCAATTTCTCGCCCAAAGCCGACCAATGCCTAACTCCTGGCACCGGCACCCCAACCCCGCGGTACCTCTGTTCTCGGGCCCCCCACCCTGCTATTTCACCGAAGACGGACCGATGCCCCCCTCCTGGCCCCGGCACCCGCACTCCGCCGAACCTTTGGTTCGGGGCCCCCCATCCCGTAATTTCTCGCCCAAAACCGCCCGATGCCCTCCTCCTGGCCCCGTCATCTCCATGCACCCAGCGGAACCTCTCTCCCTGGGGCCCCCCACCCTGCAATTTCTCGCCCAAAACCAACCGATGCCCCCCTCCTGGCCCCGGCATCCACACCCCGCGGAAAATCTGTTCATGG
The DNA here is from genome assembly GCA_963575745.1 of Prorocentrum cordatum. NCBI lineage: Eukaryota > Dinophyceae > Prorocentrales > Prorocentraceae > Prorocentrum > Prorocentrum cordatum. The sequence goes on along the minus strand of CAUYUJ010008003.1, from coordinate 96,346 downwards.
GCCCCCCAACCCCGCAATTTCTCGCCCAAAGTCAGCCAATGCCCTCCTCCTGGCCCTGGCATCCCCGGCCCGCGGAACCTCTATTCTCGGGCGCCCCTCAATTTCGCGCCCCAAAACTACCGGCGCCCCCCTCCTGGCCCCGCCCCCGCCCCGCGATCCCCACCCCGCGGGGCCTCTGTTCTCGGGCCCCCCGACCCAACGCAACAATTTCTCGTTCAAACCCGACGCCGGGGCCAAGGGGGGGCATGAGCCCCCCTCCCGGCCCCGGCATACCCACCCCATGAGACCCGTTTGGGCCTCCACCCCCCTGGCCCTCCTGGCCCGGCACCCCCGCCCCGCCGAACCTCTCATCTTGGGCCCCCCCAGCCCTGCAGTTCCTCGCCCGAAACCAACCGACGCCGCCCTCATGGCCCCGGCGCCCCCACCCCGCGGAACCTCCGTCTGTCCCCGGGCCCCCCCCACACCGCAATTTCTACTTCAAAACCGACCGATGCCCCCCCCGTGGCCCCAGGATCCCCACTCCCGGGCACCCCCGCCCCGCAATTCCCCACCCCGAACCGACGGGTGCCCCTCTCCTGGCCCCGGCACCCCCGCCCTGCAGAACCTCTGTTCTCGGGGCACCCCACGCCGCAATTTCTCGCCCCAAACCGACCGATGCCCCCCTCCTGGCCCCGGTACCCCCACCCCACGGAACCTCTGTTCCTGGGCTCCCCCACCCTGCAATTTCTCACCTAAAACCCACCGATGCGCCCCCTCCTGGCCGCGGCATCCCCACCCCGCGGAATCTCTGATATCGGGTCCCCCAACACCGCAATTTCTCGCCCCAAACCGACCGACGCTCCCCTCCTGGCCCTGGCACCCCCGCCTCGCAGTACTTATGTTCTTGGCCCCCCCCACCCCGCGATTTCTTATTGAAAACAGACCGATGCCCCCCTCGTGGCCCCAGCATCCCCGCCCAACGGAACCTTCGTTCTCAGGCGCGCAACCCTGCAACTTCGCACCCCAAACGGACGGATGACACCCCCCTGGCCACGGCGCCCCCGCCCCGCGGAACCTGGGGTCCCCAGCGCCGCAATCTCGCGCCCAAAACCGACCGATGCCCCCCTCACTGCATCCCCGCCCCACGGAACCTCTATCCCCGGGGCCCCCCACCCTGCAATTTCGCGCCCCAAACTGACCGGCGCCCCCTTCCTGGCCCCAGCGCCCCCACGCCGGGGGACCTCAGTTCTTGGCCCCCCAGCCCGCAATGTCTCCCCCGAAACTGACCGATGCCCCCCCCCCTGGCCTCGGCACCCCCACCCCACTGAACCTCTGTTCTTGGAACACCCAACCCAGCAATTCCTCGCCCCAAACCGAGCGGCGCCCCCCTGCTGGCATCGGCATCCCCACCCGCGGAACCTCTGTTCTCGGGCCCCCCCACCACCCTGCAATCTGGCCCCCGGCATCCCCGCCCCACGGAACCTCCGTTCTTGGGGCCCCCCACCCCGCAATTTCTCACCCACCCCCCTCCTGGCCCCGGCACCTCCGCCCCACGGAACCTCTGTTACTGGGGCCTCCCACCCCGCAATTTCTCCCCCAAGACTTACCGATGCCCCCGTCCTGACCCCGGCACCATCAGCCCGCGGAACCTCTGTCCTTGGAGCTCCCCACACCGCAATTTCTGCGCCCAAGCCGACCGACGCCCCCTCCTGGCTGCGGTATCCCCACCCCGCGGAACCTTTGTTCTTGGAGCCCCCCACCCAAAACAAATCACCCGAGACCGACCGATGCCCCCCTCCTGGCTGCGGCATCCCCACCCCGCGGAACCTCTGTTCCTGGGGTCCCCCACCCTGCAATTTTTCGCCTGAAGCCGACCGATGCGCCCCCTCCTGGCCGCGGCACCCCCACCCCGCGGAACCTCTGACATCGGGTCCCCCCACGCCGCAATTTCTCGCCAAAAACCGACCGACGCTCCCCTCCTGGCCATGGCATCCCCACCTCGCGGCACTTCTGTTCTTGGGGCCACCCACCCCACAAATTGTCATTGAAAACCGACCGATGCCCCCCTCGTGGCCCCAGCATTCCCGCCCAACGGAACCTTTGTTCTCGGGCCCGCCACCCCGCAACTTCGTTCCAAAACACACGGGTGACACCCTCCTGGCCGCGGCATCCCCACCCCGCGGAACCTCTGTTCTTGGGGCCCCCTACCCCGCAATTTCTCGCCCAAAACCGACCGACGCCCCCCTCCTGGCTGCGGCATCCCCGCCCCGCGGAACCTCCGCAATTTCGCGCCCGATGCCGCCCTCCTGGCCCCGGCGCCCCCAGCTCACGGAACCTCTGTTCTCGGGGCCTCCCCACGCCATTTCTCCTTCAAAACCGACCTATGTCCCCTCTCGTGGCCCCAGCATCCCCGCCCCGCGGAACCTCTGTTCTTTGCCCCCCCCCACCCACACCACAATTTCTCACCCAAAACCGACAGATGCCCCCCTCCAGGCCTTGGCACCCCCACCCCACAAAACCTCTGTTCTCGGAGCCCCCCAAACTCCCCTCAGAACCTCTGTTCTCTCCACATCGCAAATTCTCACCCAAAACCAGCCGATACCCCCCCCTGGCCCCAGCACCCCCCCCCCGCGGAACCTCTGTTCTTGGGCCCCCCCAACTCACAATTCCTTACGTATAACCGACTGGTACCCCTCTCCTGGCCCCGGCATCCCCACCCCACAGAACCTCTGTTCTCGGGGACCCCCACCCCGCAGCTTCTCGCCCCAAACCGACCGATACCCCCCTCCTGGCCCCGGCATCTCCACCCCACAGAACCTCTGTTCTTGGGCCCCCCCCACCCCACAAGTTTATGTTGCTGGAATTGCAGCCGCCCATGCAATTGAAATGTGTCGGAATGCAGTCCGCGACCGAAATGCTGATCAGCATAAAAGTCCGATTGCAATCGAAATGCAAGCTCCTCAACCGCCTATCTTTTTATCACCCGAAGGGGTGGTGTCAATGAGGTATCGTTCGAGGCATCTACAGCCTGTTCTGGAATAGCGGACCGGTAAAGGAACCCTATCGTGCACAGGTGGACGTGTATTGGTTGTGTTTCCGACTCGCAGGCCGTGCTCGCTGCATCTATTGCGCGATGTTCCCGGCATCTTCCCGGTGATTATGTCGAGGGAAGGTTGCGAATCGCGGAAGCTTCAGGATTTCGCCTTCAAACCACATGAACACCCATGCACGACCCACACCGATCGGTTCTGCCAAAAATGAGCGGGCCGGCTGGACCACTCTACAGACTGCTAGCACGAATCACAGCCACCCCTCACGATCCGAGCCAAAAACAATCTGAAATACCCCCAAGTGGCTCCCCCATGAGAGCTCAGAAATGCGATGCGAACCGTCAGAACCATGATCATTGGATAATCATGCTTCTGTAAATAAAAAGGAGGCCGAGGTGGAACAGGGACTCAAGATTCCAGGGAGCAGACGCTCAGGCCTTCCTGCCGTGCTCGGAAAGGCACCCTGACAAAACAACGAATCAAACATACGTCGCTGAATTGGGGTCGGCGGCAGAGGCGGCAGCCTGTAAATAAAGTGTTGTCCGACCTCAAGCGCTCAAGCGGGCAACCGGAGCGCGAATGTCTGCACAATCGAGCCCATGTGGCTCACATGTCACGACGTTGCCCCGCTCAACTCTGCTGCGCACTGTTTTGGATTGCACTGATTCGCCCTGCTCTGCAGCGCAGCGCCGTGCATCGCAAAGCCTTCTCTGCTTGCCTTGGCTAGCCCTTGCTCTGCCGTGCTTTGCTTTGCATTGCCTTGCTTTGCGCTGACTCCTCGAACCACATGATCACGCAAGAGAACACAACAGAAAAGAACAGAGTAGCGGGAGGGGGGATCTGTGCTGACTTCGTGTACGGGGCGTGGGGGGCCCAAAATGGCCCTGCGAAGGGCAGAAATTCGCCGCAACTCCTGCACAAAGAAAACCCCAAACATGCGACCCCGAGTCGTTTCTGGACGGTCCCGGAGCCTGGCGAGGGCCCCCGAACGGTCGACATCGGCGATCAACCTCTCATCATGGCGGTATTTGCTGTTCACGACGCGAGGGGCTCTGGGCCCGCGGCCCCGCGACCCCGAAAGGCACGATAGGAGCGCTGTGAGTCGGCGGCGAGCCCGGGGGGAAGTGAGAAGGGACGGGCCTTCTCAGAAGGCCCGGAAGTCCCCCGGCCTTCTGCGAAGTGGTCGAAGCCTTCCCCGAAGACACCGAAAACTCTGCGAAGTGGTCGAAGCCTTCCCCGAAGACACCGAAAACCTCTCAGAAGGCTGGGGAGCATCTGAAAAGTCCCGCCGCCTGCTGAGAAAACCGTCTCCTTCTCACTTCCCACCCTCGCTCGCCGCCGAGTGAGGAGAAAGTGCATCAGGCACCCGTCCTTGTTGCGGAGGGCCTGCGCGTCCCAGAACAGCGGCGCCGAGGCCAAGTCGTTCGGGTCGTGCAGCAGGACATCGGCCTCTCGCCCGCGACAGGGGCGGCGGCGCCGCGAGCAACAGTAGCAGAAACACGAGGAGCAGGAGTAGAAAGATGTCCCAGACACGTTGGCGTCTTGTTTTATTTCTACAAAACACGGCGGAAGTGTCCATGGTCGTAATCCGCTTCTGGGGGCCCTCGCTGGGTCCCGGGACTGTCAACAAAAACGACTCACGATGAAAAACTGGCTTTGGAGAGCGGGTCGCGACTTCGGGGGACCGCGTACAGTCAAAGCCGATAGTAGGGATGAGCGATAAGGGATGCAAGCCTCTTGGACGCCCATGTCGAAGTTTTTCGAACTGGGCTGGCCATCGATAGTGGTTAAGGACGCACCGAAGAGGCAAGGATGCAAGGGTACTCTTGGGAAGATGACCCATCTTTATCCTTGGTTTCGACTGACTGGAAAATTGAGCGTCGCTCAGTGGGGGGCGTTACACTTGGGGCGGGAGAGAGATGCACATCTCGGGCTCTAAAAGCCCCCTCGGGGGCCCTCAAGGGCCCCGTCAGGTGCCCTCAAGGGCTCCGTGTCTGCAGCCCTCGGCCCCCAAGAAAAAGGAAGACCCCGGATGTCCAGGTTGCAGACGGCAGCTATGCACACCACCACCAGGACGAGGATAAAGTCGGGTATCTCTGAAATCTGGCGGCTCTGGAAGATGTCTCGGGCGCCGCGGCCTTCTTAGTGCGTTCCAGAACTCTCTGAGAGCGTTCTGGAACGCTCTGGAAACGATTTATCCTCGTCCTGGCCCCGTCCGAAGCCGCCCTCCGCGAAGAAGTGGCCGAATGCGACGAGGAGGATCATGTTGGAGCAGCAGCGCCCGCAGCAACAGGCGGCAGTACCAGTGGCGGGGTGCGGCGGTGCACGTCGAGAGGCAGGCATCCTTGATACTCGCTGGAGGCCCGACGGACGACGTGCGAGCCGCCCCTGGACACCATTTTACGTCGCAGCGTGGCAGAGGCAGTCCGCACGCGCGCTCAACAGGCCAGGTGGCGGCAACGTCCCGAATGCAAGCGGGAGGAAAAGGGGAAGAGGGGCGGCCGCAAAAGGAGGGAGAAGCGAGGGGCGAGCGCGCTCACGCAGCGGGGACCGCAGCGGGGCTCGGGGGCGGCGTCGCATACACACCCAGGGGAAGGGGCAGCGGTGGACTCCAGCACAAGGCGGGGAAACCAGGCGTGATGGCTGCAGGGCTGGCTGCGCAGGCGGGCTGCGGTGGCCGACCAGGGCACGGGGTGGCCGCTGGGGAATGCGTCGCAGCGGAAGCGGACGCAGGAGCGCGTCCGCAGCGCAAAACGAGGGGGGAGGGCCTGGGGAGAGGGGCAGGCGGAGACGACCAGTGGGGGCCGCCACAAGACCTGGGCGGCAACGAAAGGCGACGGCGCGGGAGCAACGCCAGGAGCAGCAGACGAGCAGGGCAAGGGGGAGGAGGGGCAGCAGAGCAAGGCACACTTGCACCACATAGAATTTCTTTTCGTAAAATAATTCGAACCGACCCCCCCCCCGGGATCATCCGTATTGTTCTCGTATTGCAATTTACATACGGTTCTGCCCCATCGCCCATCCGAAACATGAATCCGTACCATCCCAGGCTGGGCGGTATCGACCCCGCCCGTCATCGCCAGTAGGAAAAATCTATTCGCGCACATTCGTTTATCAAAAACCATCAGTGTTCAATCATCCCTTGCAAAACTGAGACGAGGTGCACACGCGCGCGTCATCGCGCGTGCATGCCGAAATCCTTCAAAAGCCTTCAGCTTCGTATTGATTTCAAAATCGAGCGCCCCCACAATGCTGCTGTTATACATATATATATATATGTATAAAAAGCTTGCGCGCGCGCTGTTGCGGCAAAGTCTTCAGAAAACCAGCTTCGCGCGCGCATGTCGACATCGTTCGAACGCCCTTGCGCGCGTGCTGTCGCGAAACACCGTTTTCATCACAACCGAACGAAGTGTTTGCGCGCTTCGGCGCGCGCCCATACCGCAACCTTTTCAGAAACCTTAAGGTTCCGCATAGATGTCAAACCCGCGCGTCCCGAAACCATCTTTAATACATACGTATGTATGTATGTATGCATGCATGCATGCATGTATGTATGCATATATATATATATATATATATATATATATATATGTGTGTATGTGTATATACAAGTGGCACGTGTGTGCCCAGGCTCATACAACAAGCTGAAGGGGCGTTTGAAGCAGGACTGACATGCAACAGCGAAGTCGCACTCGAGCGCAAGTGGGGTTGCCACACCTTGCGATGTGTGTACCAGGGCCCCCCAGGAAGCCTCAGGAGGCCCGACTTGGATACCAGAAGAGGCTCCAGGAGGCCCCAGGATTGTGAGTGTTGTGTGTGTGCGATGTGTGCTTTGTGTGGTGCGTGCTTTTTGTGTGTTGTCGGTGTTGTGTGTGTATGTTATGTTTGTCTAGCGTGTGATGTGTTGGGCGTGATTTGTGTCTCTGTGTGTGCATGTAGTTCTGAAGCCCCAGGAGGCCCCAGGAGGCCCCAGGCGGCCTCAGCAGGCCCAGGAGAACTCCAGGAGGCTCCGAGGCGGGGTCTGGGGTACCAGAAGGTCCAGAAAGCCCCAGGAGGCCCCAGGAGGTTCCAGGAGGCCCCCAGGAGGCTCCGAGGAGGGGTCTGGGGCTCGATTTTGGGAGGATGTCTCAGGCGAAACCGCCATTCTCTGAGAATCGGGGTCAAAATTATTGGAAATTACACTGTGTTTTTGAAGGTTTGATGTAGAAATGGTTGAATTCCTATGTGTTTTTGGACCTCTCCTTCACGATCTGCGTGAGGGGTGCCACCGATTTTCAGAATTTCGAGGATGTCCCGAGCGAAACGGCCAGAAAAATCAAAGACGGACGCACGCACGGACGCATTAATCCCCTCTGAGCTCTACTCCCTCGGAGAGGTGCGTATGATAATATATATATATATATATATATATATATGTGGCTTCGCAACAGCAAATTTCAAAAACAAAAAAAAAACTTGGGCTCGCGCTCTTGCGAATTCTTAAGCAAGCCAGAGGTTGTTCAACATGTTCACAGAAGTTTGCCAAGCGGGCCTCTCGCGCCGCATGCCGAAATCACTCGAACGCCCTTGCGCGCGCGCTGGGGGGCACGGTCCGCGTCAAATTCGCTGGCCCAACCAACGGGCCAAGGGCGCGCTAAGATCTCTGGTGTATGGTTAACAATATTTCCAGGTCGCGCCCGCGGGGCCGCCCCCGGGGGTCCCCGGACGAAAAGTACGCCTTGGCAAAGTCCCGGCAAGGTCCCAGCAAGCTCCCAAACATGCCCTGGCAAGGTCCTGGCCGGGTCCCGGCCAGGTCCCGGCGGGGCCCCAGCAGTCTCCCGAGGGCGTCCCAGGATCGTTTCTAATGGCATCCAAGAGAGCTCAACATGGTCAAAGACGCAAGAGATGGCCCCCAGACAGCCCAAAGCGACTTCAAGAATCCCCAAGAGGCCTCCAAGAAACCTCCCAACAGGGCCCACAAAGGCAGAAATTAACGATTGTCCGAATGTTTTTGAAAACTCTTGGCGTTCTCGCCACGGGCGCTTACCGGCGCTCCAATGCGGCCCAAGAGGCGCCCAGGATCGCCCCAATACGGTCCAAGAGGCCTCCGAGAGCGCTCAAAACGGCCCCAGAGGGCCCAAGACAACCACAGAAGCCTCCAAGATGGCCGAAGAGGCTCGCAAGACGGCTCTACGAGCGGGCCCAAACGAGGGGCCCTCACGGACACGTCGAGCTACAGGCTCAGAGAGGCACCCAAGAGGCCCCCAAGAAGCCCCCATAAGGCACCCGAGAGGCCCCGAGAGACCCCCACGAGACCCCCAAGAAGCCCCCGCGACGCCCAGGAGGTCCCAGCAATACCGCTAAGAGACCCCCGAGAAGCCTCCGACCGTCTCACCGGCTCTTCTTTTCTTCCGTCTCCTCCTTCTCTCCCCTGCATGAACTGATCAAAGCCCCCGAAGTCTTCGATGGCAATAAGAATGATAATCCAGAAAAACATCTGAGATGTTTCCCACGCCGCTGCTGCGTTGACTCAAGGGCCCTGAAAAAGGCTTAGGACAGAGTGCAATGGTACGCTCGCTATGCTACAATCGTGCTCTGCACGCTGGCACACGATGTACAGCGTATATATCGCACCTGTGAAAGAATAGCAAAAGCAGGGAGAAGCCCTCTCTTCAATATGACACGTGAAATCTAAAATCGGCACAAATTGCAGAAACTGCAAAAACAAACTGCATGCATCTGAGATGCAAAACCTGCATATGCAAGCTGAGTATGGAATGCACAAACTGCATACATATGGACTGCATAGCTGGCAATAAAACTGAGCTGTTATATATAAATCTATTGAAAAATATCTGAAGCTGCGCTGGTGCGTTGGCTCACTCACTGCAGCCCTTGGGGCTGTCGTCTGCTGCCTGGTTGTAGTCGCCCTGCCGCTGGTTGAGTTCGGTTGTCTCCACTGAAACTTCGCCTGCGCGCTTGAACCCGTTCATCTTGTGACAAAACCGCCGCTGATCTCCTTGCAAATGGTAGGTGAACATACTCTGTGCGCCGACAGTCAGCAGTCGCACCTGCCTGTGGTTGCTGCTCGTCTTCTTGAGGTGGATGGTCGTCTCCCTGTCGACGCTGGTCGTCGCTGTCTCCTCGGTTGTCTCGCGCTTGACTCGGCCTGGTACTTCGCACTGGAGTCGTCTCGATGCTCCACAAAACTCTTGCCATGCATGGTTGACTGCAGGAACTGCCACTGCCATTCCAATCATCGTAAACATTCAAGCTTCCCAAATGCCTCCAGAGAACCACGAACACTCCGCGATCTCGTCATAGTAATACTTGCACTCTGTGTTGTAGTTGAACTCTGGAGTCTAGGTTGCCGCTGACTTGCAACGCCACCTTGCCACACCAAAAAAAAAACTGACAGCTGCATGAGTGGTGATCTCGCCATAGTAGCTGGAGACGTATCCATCTTACTCTTCCCGATGATATCCTGTCGTTCCTCCTTACTCTTCTCTTTTGGTTGCCGTATAGGTAAGGTTGTGCTGTAGCTGAAGTCGCCCTGTTCGAAGTCTGTCTGCGTAGAGCTGCCTTGCCGCTAACCTCGTGAGATCATATGCATACTGCCGTTCTGATGAGACCCACCTCCGTTGCGTCTATGTCGCCTCCATCCGTCCCCGTAGCGCCAATACTTCGATGCCGGTGCGCCTGTCCTGGAAGCTGGTGATGCTCTCCTTCTTGTCTGCGTCGTAGAGCGCCTTCGCGTCAATCGCGAGTGCTGGCTCTCCAGCGTGGCGCGTGCCCTCGTCAACGTCGACGTTCACGCCGTCGTAGATGAGGGCGGCCCAGAACCGCTTCGCAAATTCAACCGCGCCCATGCCTGCTGCCGCTGCTTGGGATTCTGCATGTAATGATGACCTGGCTGGTCTCGTCAACTTGAAAGACTTCCGATCAACAGCGCCGAAATCTGAATCCTCTCCGTCAAGTACTTTCGAGTGACATGCCATGATCACATATTCTCCTTGACAAGATCCGTCTTGCCGTACCACCCAAGCTGCGTCCGTCATCGCCACGAGCACGATGTCGCTGACCTTGACAATCTTCTTCATCTCGAGGCCGACGTCCGCGTTCTGCTTGTAGAACCGTAGCGTCTCATTTACCTCTCTTGCTGTCGCCGCTGTCGCCGTTGGAAGCTGCCCTTGGTGAACGATGACCGATGCTGACGCGCGTGGGCACGCTTGCGAACTTGGCCACTGTAGAGCTCCAAGTAGTCCTCGAAGCTGGCGTATCTCCTTCAGCGTGAGTAGTCGGTCGTTGTTGCCGTCCTTCTGATCAATCGTGATCGGATTGAGGTTGGAGGCGTAGGGCTGCATCTTGGCGTTGATCTCAGTGCCGTTGGAGTGCTTGTTGTCCCAGTGAGTGGTCTGGCGCAGGTCCGATCCGCAATGCCCCATCTTGTCCTCCTCTAACCGCTTCCGAAACTTGAGCTTGCTCTTGACTGCCTCGATAATGTTGCTGTAATTGCTGCCGGGCCTGCGATCTCCTCCTCCGAGCACGTCGTCCACGTAGAGTAGGATAAGCCCGTCACAAGTGTCGCCCTTGTCGTAGCTAACGAAAAGACATGGGTCCAAGGGGTGCTGCTCGAGTCCGCTGGCCTTGAGGTCGTCAACTGCTCGTTGCCACCAACGTCGTGGTGCGTCCACTTGTCCGTGCGCAGGCTTGATCAACTTCGTGAGCGCGTGCGGTTCGATGCCCATGAGGTATGCTGCGTCTCGCGGTACTTTGGAGTAGAGTACTCGTTCTTGCGGCCGTCCTTGTAGGAATGCAGTTTCACGTCCGCTGTCCACAATCTCCATCTGTTGTTTGGCGCCAACAACACAGCCAACTGACGTCCCAATCGAGATGATGTAGGTGATGCTGTCGGTACTCTGCCGTCGAGTGCGTCTGGGTCGTTGATGCCTTGTTGCACTAGACGTGCCTTGGCCCTCGGTGTGCCGTCGTCGTTCTTGGTCCACTTCAGTGCCCACTCGGCCTGCAGGATGCGCTCGGGGTCTTCGTCTCCGGTGGGCCGATGAAACCACCGAGCTTCATTTCCGGAAAGCTCATCCAGATCCTCCGCTTGTCATCCATGAATGCCGTTCGCTCGCGTGGTGTCATGATCCTGGTGCTGATCTCGGCGTAGATGTCGTTGAGCTCCGCGTCGTTGCCGTCGAACTCCCATCCGAATGGCAGGTCCATGTCCTCTAGCATGAGCTGCATGGCTGCGAGCTCGTCGTCTGCGCTGTCATCTCCCACTGGCTGAGACTCTGCCGTTGGCACTGATGACGGCGGCCCCTGACATACTCCTCCAAGTCGAGTAAAGATGAAAGCTTTCGCTGCGCACAATCGCCTGCGACTCTCCTCTGACTCCAAACTCGCCGTAGCAGATATTGGAGCCGGTGTTAGTGAACTCGATGATGCTGCCGCCGCTGGTCCCAACGTAACTGGTGCTGGCTGGCATCGGTGGCAGCAGCTGAACTGGAGGTGGTAGTGACCGTGTCTGCGTGGGCGGTGGAGTCGTTGACTGCGCTGGAGATGCCATAGGCTGAAGTGGGGGCGTCGGTGGCGTTGGTTCTTGATCTGGCTGTCCTTTACTTGGCTGTTCCCTGTTGAAGTGTGCGGGGAACGTCCATCTGCTCGTCCTCTGCAGCGCTGGGTACCCCTGGAGTGGGGGAAGGTGGTGATGCCATCTCCGTTGTTGCCGAAGCTGCTGCTCCAGTAGGTGGTGGTCCCCTCTGTCGCTTTGGTGTTGGTTCGTCTCCTGGTCCATCGTCGTCGACGATGTCCATGTCCGAGTAGCCTGGCGCGTCGGACGGTTGCTGCTGTGAGCGGACATAGTGGAACTGCGTGACTCCGGCCCTCCTCGCATTGCCGAGCGCCTCCGTGGCCTGCGCGAGGTTCTCCACGAGAACGCATCCTTGATCACTAACATCTGGTCGAACGTGTTCTGGGGCACACCGTAGTAGGTTAGCGCCGTATACGAACCAGTAGATCCTCGGTCCGCTCTCGTCCTGCCTCATCTCCGTGAAGACCACGATTGCGGGTCCCTTCCACTTGTTCTTGATGAGCTCGTTGGTCTTGCCCTCTCTCCAGTAGTAGCGCCGCTGGCCGATCGCGAGATTGTGCTTGAGGGCAACGCGACGTCGTAGCAGTGCACGTCGTAGTTTGGCCGAGGCGTCCGCCTTCATAAACGCTGATGCTGCCATTGACCTTCGCTCAAGCACGTTATTGAGGCCCTCGTCCCCCTTCAGCTGGTACAGGGTCGCTGGCGAGAGCTTGTCGCTGGAGTTGGTCATGATAGTGATCGGATCCACTCCCAGAGCCCACTCGCATGGTGAATGGCCCTTTGCGAAAGCCAACCGATTGACCTGATGTGGTACATCAATACAAGCCTCCGTAATCAAATCCTCCGCGATTGCCGTCCAGGCGTCACGGTCGATAACATCTGCGCAATTAAGCCCCACTGCCTCGCGAACAGCCCGATGTCGACGTTCCACAGCATCTAATCTGGAATGCGCCTCGCCTGCTGCAATGACGATCGACATGCCATGCTGTTCTAAGAGCTGTGTGAAACGATACGAAGCGAAACCCGAACCATCCTCTGTCCGAAATTCTCCCATGGGTCCAACTTGCCTGATCCAGCCACGCTCAACTGCCTTGATCAGATCCTCTGCCGTCTCGGTCTTGGTGATACGTAGTGCACAGCTGCGCGTGGCACCGTCTATCGCAGGAAGAACTGCCGTCTTGCCGGTACTATGCTTGATCCAGAAGACGCCCGTGTAGACGATATCGTTAACCTTGTTCGCCTGCTTTGCTGGCGCATTGGGTGCTTTCGGTGGACGTTGTCTGGCCATGCAGTGTTCATATCGATACTCCGATGCTCAATGTAAGATGTTGTCCTGGGCGCCTGCCTGAAGCAGACGACGTAGTACTGCTGGGCTGGGGTGCCCCATGTCCCGGCGAAGTCTTTCGACGCAGCGCAGCTCCTCCGTGCCGCACTGCTCTCGCAGGCGTGCGTGCTGCCGAGCTTTACGAACGGAATCCGAATGCTCGGGTTTGGTGCCCTCCTCCGATTGCGTTGACTCCTTCGCTGCGTAGATGTCCTCGATCTCGGGCTCGACCATGACTTGCGCCATCGTCGCTGCTAGGATGAACGGGTAGTCCTCGGCAGGTTTGGTGAGCTTCCGCCCCCCCAGTACGTCGCGTCCATGCGATCGGTCGCATCGCTCGCTGAGCACTGCTGCCATGAGCCTCTGGTCGTCTTTATGTGTCGTCGGCTTCTAGACCATGTTCGTGCTGCCCTCGATCGCATGGCCGTACATGTACTGGTCGAACGTGCTGCGTTCGCCGTGTCGGCGGCTGAACGCCACGGCATGCCACGCCGTCGACGTAGCTGGATGTTCGATGTGAGCATGTCGCCCTCCTCGTTGCTGTATGCGATACACCTTGGCTCGGTAAGGTGCTCCTTCCAACCGGTGTGCCGGTGGACGTTGAGTTCCTGCACGTCAGACCAGGGTCCGCGCATTGGTGACATATGAACCTCGTCAGGCTGCTCCTCCGCCAGCTTCTGGCGGAATGCCTTCCGATGATTCTCCTGTGCGAAATCCCCACCGGCATTGAGCCCGAACGTTTTCACGCGCGCTCCTCAATCCGCAGTGCATATGAAAGTCTGGCCTCTCCAGCATAGACTTCCCACGTCGTCCGTCTCGTAGTGCGCCGTTGGTGAGCTGCCCCCCTCGCAGTCTGTAGGTGCTGCTCGCTGGCGCGCTACGCGGCTGAATCGACCTTCTGAACGAAGTTGGGGGAAATCTGCTGGATGCCGTTGTCGGGGCCGTCGTCGGTGCTGAAGTTGACCTCGTCCGTCGCAGGTGACTGTGGGCACCGGCATGGCTCCGATAACGCGGCGTCAACATGCTCGATGGCTGTCGTAGTGCAGCACAGGTTGTCACATGAGGAATGCAGCTGACACTGCCACTGCTTCATGTAGGCTCTGCAGCAACTTACTTGCACTACGCGTCGGGAACAGCCTTCCGTGCGGGGTCGCCGTTGTAGTTGCTCCCCCTGCTCGCCGTCGTCGCTGGAGTCTACCAGGTAAGCGTTGCCAAGAACTCTAGGCCGCTCATGGCCTCGTTGCCGGGCTCCAGGAACTGCGCTGCGTCGACGGGCTCGTGCTCGAAGTCGTTCGCGTGATGGCTCGTCTTCCCGTCCAACTCCTCTAGCAGGTCCACCGTGCATCGTCCTTGAAGTGATGGCGTTGCTGCCTCGAACCGCCGCCAATCCATGCAACTGTCTGCTTGGCGTAGTCGACCTGAACTCCGAACATTTCCAGCAACGGCCTCGGGAATAGGATGGGTGCGAGCCCCGGTGCCACGTAGATGTAGAGCGTGCCTGATTTCTTCTTGAAGCTGGCTGGCATGGTGCCACACCGAGTCGCATATGCGATCTTGCCGTTGCCGAGCCGAAATGGCCGTCGGCACTTGTAGAACATGGGGTTCTCGATGAGATAGCCCTTCTGCTTGCAGTCTCTCACGTAGTCCTTGACCGTCTCTGAGCTGGACATGAGCGTCGTCCCTCCACAGCCCATGACTCCGTTGCTGGCTGGTATTGCGCTGGCCTTGCCCTTGCCATGACACTTGTCGTCCCAGTAGACCTCATCGACCATCGAGCTGTCGTCGGTGTGAACCCGCTTCTTGTTGGGTGGCTCGGTGCAGTCCCTAGCCCAGAGGCCGAGCTTGCCACGTCGTAGGCAGTTGGCCGATGGTGCTGACGTTGGCGCTGGCCTCGTAGCTGCCCGCCCTCCCCATTGGGTCCGCTGCCGTAGGTCGTGGTCCGTTGTGCGCGCCTGGAGGTGATGATCCTTTTGGGCTGCCCTTTCTTCCTTTGGACTTGCCGCGCCCTTTGGTGCCTTTGCTGCCTGACCAGCCTCGTCCGTGTGAACCTCCTGCTGATGCTGCGGCCGAACCTGAGCTTCCGCTTACCATCGCCACAGCCGGGTAGAAATCGCGCGCTTGCTTCAGGTCGTTGAACCGCTTCCTGGCGTCCGCGCAGGCCGCGTAGACTTCGTCGTACTCGCCTGGGTCGAACTCACGAGCCGTGCTGGGGTCGCGCTGGTAATAGCTCTCGTCGCAGTCGCACTAGGTCTCGTCATCCTCCGCCCAGCACGCCTGATCGTAATCGTACGGCTCGTCCTCTGGCTCGCCAGTGTAGAACTCTTCCTCGTAGTACTCTGCTGTGTCCTCGTCGACGAAATACTGCTTCCGTGCGTGATTCGGCTCGTGCATGATACTCTCCTGCCCGAGCGTTGTCTCCATCGCCTCGACGACCTTCTCCTGTGTGATATCCTTACCGACTGCCGATATGATGACCGCCTCCTGGCCCGCGCTGGACCCTCCTCGTCGTAGCGCGAGCCAGCCTCGGACCATCGCCGGTAGCTCGACGTCGCGCGCTCTGAGCTTGCGCTCTGCAGCGCGCACTCTTGAGACGCAGGCGAACAGCGCCTCGCCACTGCACCGCTTGAGCTTGAAGAAGTACCCCTCCAAGTCGTCTGCGAGCTCCGTCCTATCATCCATCTTGAAACGATTCAGTAATCTGGCCACGAGCTGCTTCGCCGCGCTGGACTCGATGAGCTCGTCTGCTGAGAGACCCCCCACTTGGCCTTAAGCTTCGCCTGTGAGACCTGCGCTGAGCATGAGAGCCGCTTCGCCCTCCTTCCTCTCCGGTGTAAACTTCGCCATGAAAATCATCGCCCGCTTCTCGAATCTTTCCATTTGCTGAGCGCGCCGTCGAACTGTGGAACGCCTCGCTCGGGCAGCGTGTCCGCCATGGGCTCGCGCATTGTGCTGAACTGTGCCCGACGCGTGCTGCGCAAAATCGAAACTGCCCCGCTCTGTGCGATCAACTGTGAGATCGGCTGAACTCAAACGTGGACTCTGACGAGAAACTGACCAGGCGTTCCATGAGATCCGCCGCTGGGTCGAAGCTTATGGGGGTGGCGACGATATCTGAATACTTGCCGCCGAGATATGGAAGGTCGAAGCGTGGGCCTGGCTGACCGGGCGCCGCTACCAATATGAACTTACCAAAGCCCCGGAAGTCTTCGATGGCAATGAGGATGAGAAACCAGAAGAACATCTGGGATGTTTCGACGCCGCTGCTGCGCTGACTCAAGGGCCCTGAGAAGGTTTGGGCCAAAGTGCAACGGCGCGCTCGCTATGCTGCAGCCATGCCCTGCACGATAGCGCACGATGCACAGCGTATGTCTCGCACCCTGCGCATCAACGGCCCTCATACCTCGATTGGAAAGCGCCGCAGTAGGTCATCCAGGCAGGAATCGAAGGGCCTCCTCCTCGTCCTTATCCCCACCTCTTCCTCCTCCCCCTCCTCCTCCTCATCATCATCCTCCTCTTCCCCCTCCTCTTCCTTCTTCTCTTCCGAGCGGCAGCGGCGAGGCAGCGCGGGCCGGCGGAACGAACGAAGCGATCCGCCGCCCCGCCAGGTGCGGCGCGTGAGATCCACAGCGTGGTCTTAAATGGCGCATTGTGTAAATCTTCTCTCCAGCGCGCTTCTCGCACCCACCCTGGCCTCTGAGCCCTCGCAACCATTCCCTGTTGGAGGGTGAAAAAGGGGGTCTGCAACAAAGGGTCTTCACTGGGGGCTGAATGGCCCATGCATGCTCAATGTATCGCTCATGTATGTGACCGGGTACGATTGGCATCCAATGTTGGCGGTCATTGAGGGCCAGTCGTTCGCGCCCGCGCGTTGCCCGCGCGCCGTCCATCCATTATCGTTCATGCGCGCGGGCGTTCTTGCATATTGCGCGTGGGGCGGCGAAGTGGAGTGCAAGTGTGTCTTGATTGTGCGATTGGTGATCGCGTGCGTTCCCAGGCGATGACTTCTCGACCCCAAGACAGACGTGGAATGGGTCCCGCGTTTCTCCCAACATGTGAATTCACATGTTCCTTTTTCCCAGAATGTGAATTCACATTCTGGCCCATCCATGAAGAATCCTACACCAAATTCCAACGTGTGAATTCACCTTTTCCTTTTTCCAAAATGCGAATTCACAACTTCTTTTTTCCCAAAATGTGAATTCACTTTTTGCTGTTCCCCACAATGGGAATTCACATTTTGCCCTGGCCTTCAAGACCCCCAAAACTGAGGCGCAGCGTTCCGCGCGTCGGATTGGCTGGGCAGAGTTCGACACTCACCTGGCTGCTTTCGTTTGTTCCAGGGTTTTCTTTCTGCGCCCTCAGCGCACGTTGCCTTCGCTGCCTTTCCCGAGCCCCCCGCCCCCTTGCTTCCCCCCCCCTCGAGTCTCGCGCGCGGGCGCAGGCGGGGGGGCTTCAATTAGTTCCCCCGCCGAACACGGCAATCGAGGATGCATCGCCCATTCATGGCCCGTAAAGACATCACTGCTGGGGCCCTGCGCCCGACCCCCCACTTTCGCCCTCCAGCCCGGGCCCCCCCCGCGCCTCGCTCATTCCGCCGGCCGCCTCTCTGCTGCCATTTCCGCCCCAAGACGACCGCCCTTTCACGTGCTAGCCTTCCAGGGGCCGCCAGGCGCTCTCAGAGACCTCTCCAGGGGCCCACTGGGCCGGCTTTTCGGGCCTCCTGAAGCTATCTTAAGCTCAGTTTCACCCCCTCCAAGCCACTTTGAGCCGCTTCAGCTGCCTGCCCACCTCTCGTCGAGCCACATGCGCCAGAACGCCCCAACCAGCACAACAAATTGCAAAACATGGGGTTATGATGATTCTGGCCTTCTCGCACATCTCCGCGCGCCTCTCTCGGAGCCCCCGTGCATCTCCGCTGGCTCATGCGGCCGCCTTAGAAACCGGACGTGCTCTCTACGACCGTCCAGACAATCTCTCAGACGCATCTTGGGCCGCTTAGCCGCCTTCTTGGCACCGTACTAGGGGGCCACATGCGAATCCTACCCCTGCCCCCCGCGATTTCCGAGGGGGAGGGCGGGGTTCACTTCGCTCGGTCGCCCATCTGGGGCGCCCCCTTCACAGCCTCCAGGGGCTCTTCTAGGAACCGCAGACACCCAAGCTGTTTTGTCCCCCCTTCCTGTTTTAATCGTTCACCTTACATCGCCGCACCCGGCCCATCCCGGCCCCTTTTCGGGCCCGTCCAGAAGGGGGGGCGAGCCCGACGTTTTTGTTTGTTGTTTGTTTGTTTGGTGTTTCGTTGTTTTTATTGTTGCTTGTTTTTTATATCAAAATAATGTTTCCAGCCTCTCTGCAGCCGCCCTAGCCGCAGGGCCATGTGAGAGACGCTCCTCGGCGCGCTTTCTGGGGCGAACCCAACAGTGTTTCTCGGGTCCCCCAGCCTTTCTGCGGCCGCCCTGGCCTCGGGGTCATGCGACGCAGAGCTCGTTTCTTTCAGCTCCTCCAGCCTCTACGCGGCCGCCCCGGGCTCAGAGCCACGCGACAGAGAGCTCGCCGAGGAGCCCAATGTCCTCTCCATAGAACCCCGCGAAGCCTCCAAGCGGAAGCGCCAGCACCAACACCAAAACATATCCCATTCGCGCGCAGCGGCCGCCGCCCCCACAGAGTCTCTAGGGCCCAAAAATGGCGGGGCGGCGGTGTCTGCCCACTCCAGGGCATTCAGTTACATAAAACAATGCGGGCTGCTCTCGCGCGTCGACCGCGCGCGCGCGTCGAACTCCTTCCAAGCCTTCAGCACCGACGCGAGGACGCCGTCATCGTCCGTGGCGTGATCAGCATCGGCGGCGTCGCTGGCCTCGCCGTCATCGCCGCTAACATCGTCACCAGCATCGCTAATAGCATCATCGTGTTTACCGCTGTCGAACCTGCCATGATACCGCGCCCGCCCAGGTCGCCGACTCGCACTGATGCGCCCATTGGGGCGTGCCCAGCGGCCAGCACCACCGCGGCCGCGTTGGTCGCGCCGCACTAGCTGGCCGCTGCGCGCGCGCGCATGCGCGGGCTCACGCGGCCGCGAAGATGCACCAGCCAGCGCCAAGCACTCATCGCAATCGCGGCCGCATGGGTTTTGCCGACCAAGCCTCGGGAGGGTGAGTGAGATGTTTGCAAGAGCATGGCATGTGCCAACACGCTTGTCAAACTCGATGTGCCGCATACTTTGTTTCGCACATATCGCGCACCATGGGTTCTCTTTTAACACATTCGGAACGACCCCCCCCACCACCCACCACACACACACATGCACGCACACACAGACACACACGCACACACACGCACACACACACACGGACACACACACACACACACACACACACACACACACACACACACACGCGCACACACACACACACACATCGGACTTAGCGGGCCGCCTTTTCGCATTGCAATTTACGCATGGTTCTGCCTCATCGCCCACCCGAAATATGAATTCGCATCATCCCGGCCAAACCTGCAACGCCCCCCTCATCCCCAGCAAGAAACGTGCGCGCACATTCGTGTATTATCAAATTACCCTGGCGAAAGACCCAACCATAAACAATTGTTAATACCGCAATTGTGGGCATCATCTTCGGTGGAGCTCCCTATGGGGCCACGAACCGTGTGAGGGGCGGGCCAAAATGGGGCGGGGCCGCCATGCGGACCCTGCCACTGGGGCCTTCGGTGGAACTCCCTATGGGGCCACGAACCGTGTGAAGGGTGCGCCAAAATGGGGCGGGTCCGCCATGCGGACCCTGCCACTGGGGCCTACGGTGATGCTCCCCATGGGGCCACGAACCGTGTGAGACAAGACAAGAAGCCGTGCATCCATGAAGGACGCGTGGGCAGAAATAGCAACTAAAAAGTTGCCGCGGCCGCAGCGGGCGCCTCAAGGGGGAGGCGGCGGAGGAGGCAGAAAAGCTTCAGATGCTCAGGTGTTCGAGATTGTAGACGGATTGTGCCCATTGCTGCCTTGGTCTCCCTCTGCGCCGGCGGAGTGCCCAATCTTTGGGCGCGCCGTCTGCGTTGCACACCACCCGCTTCACCAAGGAATCGTCTGTTTGTGCAACAAGTTTCCTATACAACTTGCATTGGCGATCACGTAAAATTGCAGAGAGAGGCTTGGAACCGGCACGCGTCAGAACGGCTGCGTTCGGAACTCTCGAAAAGTAGGAATGAGGTATGCCTAATATCTTGCGCAGGCACCTGCAATGAAAAGCGCCCAGCCTTGTTCTGTCAACCTTTAGCAGCCACAGAGAATCCAAGGAGTAGAGGACCTTGCTCAACACGCAGCTGGTGTAGATCTGCAACTTCCTTGCCCTGCTGATTGCAGCATGCTTCCAAATCTTACAAAGCTGTTGGAATATGCCTTTCCCTTCGCCAAGTCGCCGGTTCAATTCATTTCCCACTCGCCCATCGTGCGTGATCAAGCCTCCTAAGTAGACTGCCTCTGTAACTTGTGTAATGGGCTCCCCGGTCGGCCTCGCCACCACGCTGTCTGAAGCCACTGGCATCTGCAGAGTCTTGTCCCAGTTAAGCTCCAGGCCATATTTGCGTCCTTCCGAAACGACAGCATTAAGTAGAGCTTGGCAGTTTTCCCCATGTCTTGATAGTAGCAACGTATCATCCGCGTAAAGCACGTCTCGGGTAACCACATATCCGGGTTCATCTCGTAGCTGGAGACCGTGGTATACATCATGAAGCATGACACTCTGAACCATAATGAACAAGTACGGGGATAGAGGACAACCCTGAGCTATTCCAGCAGCCTGCCGCCTTTCCGTAGAGCAGCCGCAATGATCCACTATGGTGAAGAAGCGCTCCGAGTATATGCCTTTGATCATGTCTACCATCGGAGAAGGGACCCCAAAGCGCATCAAAGCTGCACACAAGCATTCCGGCTTTAACCTGTCGAACGCCTTTGCCCAATCAAGCAAGATTATCGTAAGGCCCCCGGTGTTGTCCACGTTGGCCGCATCGATGATTCGCCTGATCAACATGAGAGCGTCTGCCGTTCCCCGCCGAGGCCGGAAACCGAATTGAGATGATCTCATTCGTTCTTCAGCTCCTCCTCGTAAGAGCCTCTGGTGGAGCATTGACGCCAGTGCCTTGTAGCCAACAGTCAACAAAGAAATCGGGCGGTAGTTGCTAGGCAACGTGTGGTCTCCTTTCTTAAATAGAAGTATTACTTTCGCCCTCCTCCATTTGTCCGGGATATCTTTAGTCGCCCAGCATGTTTGGCAGATTTCCAGTAGAGCCCCGCCCGCATGGGCATCTTCAGAAACGACTTTCCAGAATTCTGGCGGGACGTCATCTGGGCCAGCGGCTTTCCCATTTCTCATTTTCCGCAAAGCTTGTTGTAGCTCCCCCAGCGTGAAGGCAGACACATCCACTGGCAACTCGCTGCCCAAAGTGCTTGTTGACGTAGGGCTGATATCTGCAAATTTGACTTCCCATTGGATCTTCTCAAAGTAATCTGCCAAAGCGTCTGGCCTGCCAGCGGTGTCCGTCAAATTATTGTTCATGTCACGTACTCCTGCGTGCTTCATCTGCGGCTTCTTCCTGAGTTGCTTTACGGCGTTCCATTTTCCTCCCACCAGCGTCTCATGAATCCAATTCGTGCGATCATGCCGGGCTGCCTTCCGGATACGCTTGTGAAGTAGGCGCTCTGCTTGATAATATCCAGAGCGGCGGCATGCGTCTCTCTGTTCAATCAAATCCAATGTAGATTGGGAAATCCATTCTTTCTTAGCTCGAGCGGGCCTTGTCCGTAATGTGGAAGACGCTGAAGCGAACGCTCGCTCGATGTTGTTGGCCATGTCGTTATGCGATCCCTTCGGCGGCCGGTTGGCCTCCCAAGCCTCAGTGAAAGCCCTGGTAAATGCAGCCTTGGTGTCCGGCTCCTGGACAGAAGATGCATCTTTTTGACATTGTGCTTGCGTGTCACGGTGTTTCTTGAATGCGAAATTCACCATCACCTTGGTCAGGAAGTGGTGGCTGTTCAATGCTACGGTACGGTCTGTCCTGCAATCTTGTACCCAAGGCAATACCGTGTTATGACACAACACGTGGTCAATTTGACTGAACTTGTCCGGCGAAATCGGCTCTGACGGTAGAGTCCCCAAGTTTCTGAACGTAATCTGTTCTTCCACTGGTACCTTGAAAAACGTATTCGCTACCAACATGTCCTTCTCGATACAGTATTCGATCAAAAGTTGTCTGTTAGATACTTGTTGCAGGATGCTGCGGGCTGACCCACCCGAGAATACACTATCTCCAATAATGTCTGATTCCCCCAATCCTTGCTGCAACAACTTGGCGTTGAAGTCGCCCAGTACTAAAGTAGTGCTGTGCGTTGTCGTGGGTTTCGTTATTGCGCCCAACTCGGAAAAGAAATGTTGCCTCTCGTCGTAATCGTGCCCGCTGTGTGGCGCGTACGCGGAGATAAGATCCAAGACACCATGTTGCACTCGAAGCCGCACTGATGCCAATCTTGGCGAATATGTCCTGAAAGCTACAAGTGATGCCCGTGCCCATGGAGCTATTATAAAACCGACTCCTGCGTTGGAAAGCCGTTCTGCGTCGAGTTCCCCGGATAAACAAATTAAGAATCCAAGCTCTTCTTCATAATATGCGCCATGAAGTTGCGTCTCTTGGATACAAAGAATTCCCAGCCCAATGGAGTTCATCATCCGGAACAGCTCGGTAAGCTTGATCCTGGAGTCGCCTCGGAGTCCTTCAACATTCCAAGAACCCAATTGTTCCGAACCCAGCGGAACGCAAGAGCGGCGAGGTTGACACCATAGAGCTGTCTGCCTCGCGGAATGTGTCTGTCCCCCGGCCTGTTGCTGAGTTCGGTGGCCCACGCAAGTACGGGAAGAAGAATGCGAGCCTGTCCTGGCCGACTGTGCCTCGATGTCGGGGCCCTCGTTGTCGTCGGTCAGCCCGTCGACGGGGGCAGCGGCGAAGTGAAGGTTGAGGACCGCCGGGGCCCTGAGTGAAACATGGTCACGATGGGCCCGCCCTTCGGGAACGGCACCCGCGCAAGAAGATGGTGAGGATGTATGTGATGAAGGTGTGCATGTGTAGATGGCCGTAGTGGCAACTTTGTCCAGTATACGTCCATCACAAAATGAACTATCATGCGTTGGAAGGCTTACGGAAACGGTAGCTTTGCCCATCACCGAACCAGATCCCAGAGGAGGGGAAGATGCGGACGTCAGAGCTGGGGATGCCTGCGCCGAAGTAGCCTGGCGGGCCAGAGTCCTCGGCGGTGGCACGCGAGACGCTGATGTAGAAGAAGCCGGGGGAGTAGGAGGAGACGAAGATAAATAAGATGGAGTATGAAATTGTAATTGTTGCTGCGGCTTGGAGTTGTCGCCCATGCCGGCTGCAGAAAATGTGCGGGATGCCGTAGGTCTGAACATAGCGGTAGCTTTGCCCTGGTTACGCCCAGAACCATCGGACTCAAGAGAACTAGGATGAGGAGGTCCATCTTCAACGTATCTGTTGACGACTTTTCGGGGGCAGACATCTGAAACCGACTTGTTGGAGGAATTGGTAACTTTGCCCAGCATATCCCCAATGATCAAAAAGTTAGGCGGGTCAGATTGCAGAACCGTGTGAGGGGTGCGCCAAAATGCGGGGCCGCCATGCGGACCCTGCCACTGGGGCCTTCGGTGGAGCTCCTTATGGGGCCACGAACCGTGTGAGGGATGCGCCAAAATGCGGGGCCGCCATGCGGACCCTGCCACTGGGGCCTTCGGTGGAGCTCCCTATGTGGCCACGAACCGTGTGAGGGGTGCGCCAAAATGCGAGGCCGCCATGCGGACCCTGCCACTGGGGCCTTCGGTGGAGCTCCCTATGGGGCCACGAACCGTGTGAGGGGCGGGCCAAAATGCGGGGCCGCCATGCGGACCCTGCCACTGGGGCCTTCGGTGGAGCTCCCTATGGGGCCACGAACCGTGTGAGGGGTGCGCCCCAATGCGGGGCCGCCATGCGGACCCTGCTACTGGGCCTTCGGTGGAGCTCCCTATGGGGCCACGAACCGTGTGAGGGGTGCGCCAAAATGCGGGGCCGCCATGCGGACCCTGCCACTGGGGCCTTCGGTGGAGCTCCCTATGGGGCCACGAACCGTGTGAGGGGTGCGCCAAAATGCGGGGCCGCCATGCGGACCCTGCCACTGGGGCCTTCGGTGGAGCTCCCTATGGGGCCACGGAACGCGTGAGGGATGTGCCGAAACAGAGACATGCGGAGGGCAGAGGCAAGGGGGAGGGAGGAGGGGGAGGGGGCAGCGGGAGGAAGGAAGGAGGAACGCGGGGCACCGTCTCTTCAAAACGAGGACCCAACACCACAGGATGGTTGGGAAAAAAAACAGCGTTCAAAAACCCGCTGCAAACATAAAGAATGCTCTCGCGCGCGCGCCCTCGCGCGCATGCCGAAATCGTTCAAAAACTTCAGGTGTCGCAAGGAATTCAAAATCGATTGCCCCGACACATAAGAGAAACGCACGGCGACGCAACGCTAGTCTTCAAAACAAAGCTGGCGATCGCGCCCATGAGAATTCTTATGTATATGTACATATACATATACATACGTCGTTCTTTCAACATACCCATAACATGCTACCAAGCGGGCCTCTCGCGACCACATGCGAATCCCACCCCTGCCCACCGCGATTTCTGAAGGGGGGGGTGGGGTTCACTTCGCTCGGTCGCCCATCTGGGGCGCCCCCTCGCAGCCTCCAGGGGCTCTTCTAGGAACCGCAAAGACACCCAAACTGTTGTTGTTCCTCCCTCCTGTTTTAATCGTTCACCTTACATCGCCGCACCCGGCCCATTCCGGCCCCTTTTTGGGCCCATCCAGAAGGGGGGGCGAGCCCGACGTTATATATATATATATATATATACATATACATATACATATATATATATATATATATATATATATATATATATATGTATACAGATACATATACATATATATATATATATACATACATACAAATGTATATACTTTTATATATGTTAGTAGTATTATTATTATGGAAAATAAATTCTCCAGCCTCTCTGCAGCCGCCCTAGCCGTAGGGCCATGTGAGAGACGCTCCTCGGCGCGCTTTCTGGGGCGAGCCCGACGGCGTTTCCCAGGTCCCCCAGCCTTTCTGCGGCCGCCCTGGCCTCGGGGTCATGCGACGCAAAGCTCGCTGCTTTCAGCTCCCCCAGCCTCTACGCGGCCGCCCCGGGCTCAGAGCCATGCGACAGAGAGCTCGCCGAGGAGCCCAGTGTCCTCTCCATAGAACCCCGCGAAGCCTCCAGGCGGAAGCGCCAGCACCAACACCAAAACATATCCTATTCGCGCGCAGCGGCCGCCGCTCCCACAGAGTCTCTAGGACCCAAAAATGGCGGGGCGGCGGTGTCTGCCCACTCCAGGGCATTCAGTTACATAAAATAATGCGGGCTGCTCTCGCGCGTCGACCGTGCGCGCGCGTCGAACTCCTTCCAAGCCTTCAGCACAGACGCGAGGGCGCCGTCATCGTCCGCGGCGTGATCAGCATCGGCGGCGTCGCTGGCCTCGCCGTCATCGCTGCTAACATCGTCACCAGCATCGCTAGTAGCATCATCGTGTTTACCGCTGTCGAACCTGCCATGATACCGCGCCCGCCCAAGTCGCCGACTCGCACTGATGCGCCCATTGGGGCGTGCCCAGCGGCCAGCACCACCGCGGCCGCGTTGGTCGCGCCGCACTAGCTGGCCGCTGCGCGCGCGCATGCGCGGGCTCACGCGGCCGCGAAGATGCACCAGCCAGCGCCGAGCACTCATCGCAATCGCGGCCGCATGGGTTTTGCCGACCAAGCCTCGGGCGGGTGAGTGAGATGTTTGCAAGAGCATGGCATGTGCCAACACGGAAGTCAAACTCGATGTGCCGCATACTTTGTTTCGCACATATCGCGCACCATGGGCTCTTTTCTTAAAACACATTCGGATCGCCCCCCCCCCTCCCCACACACACACACGCACACACACACGCACACGCACACACACACACACACACACACACACGCACACACACACACACCGGATTTACCGGGCCGCCTTTTCGCATTGCAATTTAAGCATGGTTCTGCCTCATCGCCCACCCGAAATATGAATTCGCCTCATCCCAGCCAAACCTGCAACGCCCCCTCATCCCCAGCAAGAAACGTGCGCGCACATTCGTTTATTATCAAAAAACAGCGTTCAAAAACCCGCTGCAAACATAAAGAATGCTCTCGCGCGCGCGCCCTCGCGCGCATGCCGAAATCGTTCAAACAATTCAGGTGTCGCAAGGAGTTCAAATTCGATTGCCCTGAAACATAAGAAAAACGCACGGCGACGCAACGCTAGTCTTCAAAACAAAGCTGGCGTTCGCGCTCCTGCGAATTCTTATGTGTATATATATACATATACATACGCCGTTCTTTCAACATACCTAGAACATGCTACCAAGCGGGCCCCTCGCGAGCACGCGTCGCAATCGTTCGAGCGCCGTCGCGCGCGCGCTGTCGCAAGAACCCGCTACAGAAAACGGGGCGAAGTGCGCGCGCGCGCGCGTCGTGGCGCGCACGCCGAAATCATTCAGACCCGTCGGTTTCGTAGGGTTTCAAGTATAGCCAGAGCGCAGTATCCCCAAACCGGGATTTTTAATCCGCTGCGGTTTCCAAGGTGGCATGGCATGCCAGAACATGCCTCCTCCTCCTCCTCCTCCACCACCTCCTCTTCATCCCGAACGGCATCCCGGAGCCCGGAGTTGCGAGAATGTCTCCAGCGCAATAAGCTGGACCACCTCGCGCGCGGCCTCTGGGACTCCAGAGTAGCGACGACGGCCCGGGCGAAACGCGCTGCGATGAAGTCCCGGGCGAAACTGGCCGGGCCACCTCGAGCGCGGCGTCTCAGAGCTCCGAGTTGCGGGGGCCTCCTGGGGCCTCCTGGGGCCTCCTGGGCCCCGCCTGGGGCTTCCTGCTAGCCTCCTGGGGCCCCAGGGGGGGGGTGTCTAACGCGCGGCCGTCGGGGCCCCCCAAATGGGGGGGGCGCAAAACCATGACAAATCAACGAATCGACACCAGAGGTGATTACCTTGATGCGTTCCGATGTGTATTAACATGACACGTTCTGATAGGGGGCCTCCTGGGGCCTCCTGGAAACTCCTGGGAATCTCCGGGGACCCCCGGGGCCTGTCCTGGGCGCCCTGCCGCCCCCAGAAGCTCTCCGGGGCCTCCCGGGGCCCCCGGAGCCCCAGGGGGGACATGTAACGCGCGGTCTCCTGGGCCCCCAGGCCGGACCACCTCATGCGCGGCATCGGGGAGCTCAGAGTTGAGAGAATGTCTCGCGCGAAACGGGCCGGACCACTTCGCGCGCGGCATCTCAGAGCTCAGAGTTGCGAGCATGTCTGAGGCGAGACGGGCCGGACCACCTCGCGCAGGGCATCTCGGGGCCTAGAATTGCGAGGATGTCTCCGGCGCAACGGGCTGGACCATCTCGCGCGCGGCGTCTCGGACCCCAGAGTTGCGACGATGTCTCGGGCGAGACGTGCTGCGAGGAAGTCCCAAGCGGAACGGGCCAGACCACCTCGAGCGCGGCGTCTCAGAGCTCCGAGTTGCGGGGGCCTCCTGGGGCCTCCTGGGGCCTCCTGGGGACCTCCTGGGGCTTCCTCATGGGCCTCCCGCGGCCTCCAGGACGCCGCCAGGGCCTTCCTAAGGCCTCTGGGGCCAGGTATCCAACGCGCGGCCGCCGGGCCCCCTCGAAAATTAAAAAAGTGAATGGGGGGGGTGCGCAAAGCGAAGACAAATCAACGAATCGGCACGGGATGTGCATTAGCTTGACACGTTCTGACAGGGGGCCTCCTGGGGCCCACCAGGAATCTCCCGGGGACGCCTGGGGCCCGTCCTGGGCGCCCCGCGGCCCCCTGAAGCTCTCTGGGCCCCCCTGGGGCCCCTGCGGGGGGATCTGTAACGCGCGGCCTTCTGAGCCCCCGGGCTGGGCCACCTCTTGCGCGGCATCTGGGAGCACAGAGTTGCGAGAATGCATCGTGCGAAACGGGCCGGACCACCTTGCGCACGGCATCTCAGAGCTCAGAGTTGCGAAGGCGCTTCAGGCGAGACGGGCCGGACCACCTCGCGCGGGACATCGCAGCCTGCGGCAGCAGCGGGGGCAGTAAATGTTCTTTTCCTTGAGCCAATCGTGCCCCAACGATAAGACACACTCAATGAAAGCTGAAACAAAACCTACTCGCGATATTCTGCACACCTGCCGCGCAGGTCGAAATTTCCATCGGTTTTGAACCCTCTGGCCGTTAGGTCCCCGTGACCAGCGGAGGACAGGCTGCGCCGAGCTGCCTGTCGCTGCCCCTGAGCGAGAGAGGGGATAATGGAAAATAATCAATCGCAAAAATGCTAAGATTGGCAGGCGTACAAACTATAACATGGGAATGAGAAAGAGGAGGGCGAGGGAAACCGCCACCACCACGCACCCGGATCTGGCCCTGGACTTCCTTCCACGATATCCACACTGTCTCGTCCAAAACCTTCCGGGAGGCGGCCTGAGTACGGCTCTTGAGCCCTGGCTGGGCACGACGGCGTTCAACTTCGGCGCCCTCGTCCACCAATGCCAGCCTGCCGCTCGTCATCAGATCAAAAAGAGCGGCTTTCCCCTTCGCGACGTCGTCCTTTGTCAAGGAATCGACCGGCATCCAGCCGCGGGGGATCCAACGAAACTCGCCCTGGGCCCGCTCGAGGGCCTCACGTGCGATAGCGAAGTCGATGGGCGCCCTTCGGCCACGAGCAGACGCATTGCCCTCCTCGAGCATGGTGTCGCATATGGAGTTAGCATCTACCACATGTACCTGGCGTTCCCGGGGGCCGAGACTACAATTGCTTCTGAGTGCAGTAGCGAAGGGCACGGAACATCGGCGATGATCCTGTATATCAACGTCCTGGAACATAATGTCTCGATAGGGAATATGTAAGTACTCCACTTCTGCCACTGCCGAGGAAAGAGCTTGAGTCTCACCTGCTAGAGCCGAGGGCACTTTGCGTCGCAGCTTGGAGCTGCGCCAGCCCAAGATAGAAGCACGCACTGATCGACTCTCTAGTATGCTGCAGTCTGCAGCGAGCACCACCCAAGCGCCCTGCGCGGGGCCCTCGGGGAAGCCATGATCGTAGAGGACGTCATCAAAAGCGCCGACCAGTGCCACGTCACCCGTGGTCGGCGCCCTCAGCCTGATCGCCGGGATCTGCACGCGAGGGATCTCAGCGCTTTGAACTCTGATAGATCAAGAGGGCAACTCTTCGAAGAGAGGCGGCCGCGTGCCATCGTAAGAGGTTTGATCTCTTCAAGGATATACTTTTCTTGATCCAGGATAGCCTTCTAGGGGCCGATGACCACGCGTCTACCTGCATACTCAACAGGGCCGCCATGGCAATCACGGCACTTGCCAAGCTAAAGAACTTGATTCCAAAAGGTGTCTGATCCAAGTCCGGGTTGTGGGTGAGCTGCCTATGAAGAAGTCGTCCACTTCCAAAAACTTCAGATTTAATATGTCACCCTTGGGCCCGTAACGGACCCACCAACATGGCTCCAAAAGACTCTTCTTAAAACCATGCTGGGACAGGAAGTTCACCGCTGTGCGCCCCCACGCCACCAGTGCATCATCTAATCCGTACAAGTTAACCTTCAGGAGTATCAGGGATCCCTTCGGGAGGTCTATGCCCTCGCAGGGTTCAACCTGCACGAGGCCCTGGGTCCTGGTCATGGGGCCGGACTGGCAAAGCGCGTTTTTGACGTCAGTGATGTCAGCCAGGAGCCCCAAGTTCATGAGGACCTGGGTGAACATCACTATGCTGGAGGTCTGCGGAGCCAAAGCATATACCTGCAGTGACCCTGAGTCCGGATCTCGGTGACCACGCACCACCTAGACTTGGCCTGGGGCTCTGATCCTGCGCCCTCGACCGGCTTCCACCGACGGACCATCCGGCTCGCGACGACGCGGCCCGGCTGAGACTTCCTCGCGACGGCCGCATGGGCGGGGGAGATGACGTCGAGAGCGCCGGTTCCCCTCATCGCCCCCCGCCCCCAGGCGTCGGAAACCGCGGACTTGGACCTCTCGGCCGGGGACAGGTTCTCCAGACTGACTTCTCCTTCACTGCTGGCCGCCATGGCCCACTCGTCTGACTCGACTAGACCTCGCCACTCGCTCATTGGCCAGGCCCGGACACCGCCGCCAACGTCGTCGTCGCCGTCGCCCTGCCCGCCGCAGGAAGAGGAGGAAGGGGGGGTGAAGAACTCTTCGGGTGGTCCGAAACTGCGCAACTCTCGCGGAGAGCGACTCCTAGGCATTCGCCGACCCGCCTCGAACTGGCGCGCCAGCTCGGCCACGGGAGTCTGGACCTCGCGGCTGCCGGAACTGCCCCCGCGCTCGTCTCTCGGCGCTGGGTCGGAACGGGGGCGGGGGGCATCGGGGGATGAAGGCGGAGCGGGGGGCAGAGCCGAGGAGGATGGGGGGGCGAAAGCGGGTCTCGCAAGCTCAGACTCTCCCGTCCGAGCTCTCTTGGCTCGAGGCCGACCGAGCCTCGGTCTGGGCAGTGAGGGCTTCGCGGCGGGCCCTCAGGACGCATCCCGGGACGTCTCCAGGTTGCACGAGGCAGCCTCTCTGTCTCGGAGCTCCGAGCCCCAGGGGGGCAGGCGAGCAGGGGGAGAGACAGGGGGGGGGGGTGGGGGGGTGGGGGGGGCAGGAGCAGAAAAGGGAACAGGGGGAGAGGGGTTGTTTCCCGGGGGGGCCTGGCTAGACCGAACCTCTTCGCCCCGCTCAGGAGTGACTTGCCTGGGCACCCGGGGGGGGGTCTGTTCTGGCGACTGCCTGGGCGCGCTGCCAAGGCCCTCCGCAATGGAGGGAAGCCTCGAGATCGCCCTCTCGGATCCGGCCCTGGCCCCGATGAGGCACCGCGTTCGAGGAGGGGGGGGGGGGGGCGGAGGAGGAGGCCCGGCCTGCCCGACGGCCCCTTCCGCCGGCCCCACCACCGAAGGAAAAGGGGAGGGAGGAGCGACCCCGACCTCCGCCGGCCCCCGCGGATCCTGTCCTGGGCTGGGTAGTCTCGGGGCCGAGTCCACCTCGACTCTCGAGGGCTCGCCCCGCGCCTCGTCCGGCGGCGGGCCCTCGCGCTGAGCGCCAAACGCAGCAGCCCTACGAGTGTGAGTCTGCCGCGACAGCTCCTGCCATTGAGGGCTCCGAGCAAGCGGAAGGCCGCGGTCATCTTCCGGGCTCGCAAGTCTAACCTGCTCGACTGAGCACTTCTACAGACGGGCTCTCACAGCGACCCACGCGGCGCCTTGCTCGCGCAACGCAACCACCCCGGGGCCGGTCCATCCGTCGCGTCTCCGTCCAAGGGCGTCTGCCCTTGAGGAGGCGCGACTCAGATAACGCCAAACAAAAACCCACTGGCCAGGCGAAAACTCCTTCAACCCAGGGGCCCAGGCGCGCGAGGCACGGCTGATCTTCTCGCGGGCGTTGACCTCAAGGGCCAGCCTCCCGGCGGCGGCGCGCACCTCCTGGGCCCCGGCAAACTCCGCGCCGGCCGAGTCGCGTTCGGAAGGCGGGCGAACCATGTCCTGCCAGCCTGGGGCCCCTCGGGCGTCGTCGGAGAGTGAATCGCGAGGGGGCCTCGGGTTCTGTCCGAACACCAACTGAAGGGGACTGAAGCCACCCCAATGCCAGAATCTGTTCTTGTGCGCCACCAGCCCGTGAATTAGATCATCGAGTTCTTCGAGGCTGCTTGGGGCGGCAGCTTCAACGCCCAGCTCAGCCTTGACTCTATCCTTGACCCATCCGCCGTGTCTCTCGACACGGCCATTCTGCCAGGGACTATCGGCATCGCACGCGTGGCGCATGAAGCCCCACTGTTCGGCACCCTGGGCGAAGCGCTCACCGAACTCCGGGCCGCCGTCTGACGCCAGGAAGTCAGGCGCCCCGAAGGGCCCGATCCAGCATGTGACAAACGAGCTCCAGACTGTCGCAGCACGAGCATGGGCAATCCTGGTGCACACTTGGAGATTGGAGCCGTGGTCAACGATATTGGAAAAAAGATGGGCGACCCCCGCATAGTCGAGATAAGAAAGGTCTATTCCGACAATGTGGTTGAATCGGAACGTTCGGGGGAGCGCAACTCGCCAATGGTTGCCAGCACGCCGTTTCTCTTCGCACTCAGAACACTTGAAGTTGTTCCCAGCCCAGCGCACAAGGTGGGATTTGACTCCGCCAGACCAGAGCACCCTGCAAAACTTCCTGGAATCAGGGTGGCCCATGTTGGCAAGGACCTTGTAAATAAGCTTATGTTCTTCTTATTTGGGGTCGTGGTCTGGCGACGTTCCCCCCCAGGACCCTGGCCTGGCTGACGCGTTTCCAGCTCGTCACCGCTATCCTCGGATCCTGCTTCCGCCTCTTCCGCCCCCCCCCCCCCCCCCCCCGAAGAGGGGGCCCTCCTTCCGCCGCTGCCGCCGGGGAACTCGCCTCGGGCAGCTCGGCCCACGTGGGCCGACTCTTCCTTGAAAACCCGCCCCATTGTTCTGACGCGGCCTTTTCCCAGCAAGTGACCAAGCCGAGGGGGGCATCGAGCTGCCTATGACGTCTGATGGCTGCCCTCCAGCACGGCGCGACGGTGGCCGCCTAACCGCGAATGGCCGTCGAGGACCTTGCCTATCCCTGGGTGGTTAGTGAGGACTCCAGCGGGCTTTTCGTTGACTCGTCTAGCGTCGACGTGGAGCCCGAAGCAGCACATGTCGATCCTTAGCTTCCCAACCCCTGGGGGAGAGGCTATGAGCGAGACCGCCTGAGAATTCCAGGACGAGGCGTATAACGAATGCTCAAGAGCGAAATATCGACCCCGATCGCATTGATGCTTCGCGATTTCCATACAGAGGATGAGATCTCGCATTCCGCTCCGGAGCTCTCGATCCCATTCCTCAGGATCTCGACGATCTTTACTGATGCGGGTGAATGCTGAAAAGACACGGCGCTCCGGACATGGCCAGATGGTCTCTGGCTCCTCGCGCTCAATCTGGTTCCACCAGTTTCTGACGTGCTCGGGCCTCGATGAGTCCCGACCCAGAAGCCGATCGCAGCTGGGGCGTTCCCCCAGCGGGCCCCCGCGGCGTTCAACCTCTGGCGCCACTCGAGGGGGAGAGGCAACTTCAGTAAATACCGTCTTGGCACGACCCCTGCGGGCCCCCTGGGCCTGGGGCCCCCTCGCAGCTGCGCCCCTGCCGAGAGCTAGGAAAGCCTGTTGCTCCACTGCAGCAGTGACAGCCCTACGGCAGGCGCTCACGTGATCATCGTTATAAGCATCCCCGTCATACCAGGAGGCCTCGGGGTTCCTCGGAGAGAGCCCGCCGGGGCGCTGATACGAGGAGGAGGAAACAGGCCTGGAGGGATAACAATAACAGGCCTCGAGGCCTGGAGGAGCAGGGGGGGGGAAAGCACGCAAAAAAAGAGAGCTCGCTCTCTCTGGCTCTTCACCTGCGCGAGAGTCGCTGCTCAAAAGACTGGCCGCCGCCGCCGGCACGTGGGCCTGGTGCCCTCGCGCCAGCCCCGAGGAGTGGCATGCGAGCTGCTCTACGCAAGTTCCCACGGGGAACCTCCTGGTGACTTCGCGGTCGCAGTTGCAGCCGTCGTCTCGGGGCCACCGTCGCTCTGCTGGTGCGCCGGCTGAGGGGCCGCGGGCGCCTGACCCGGCGCGCCCGCCTGGGTCTCGCAGTCCCCGCTGGCCATGCCTGGCTGCTCGGGCATCGAGAGGCCGCTGCGGCTAGCGCCTGGAATGCAGTGCTAATGTGGATCATCATGTCGATCATCATGTTGACGCTCTGGCGCATGAGGTTGACAATGTTGTTGACGTTGTCCACGCTCGTCTGCTCGAAATCGATGCTCTCCCCGAACTCCCCCAGCAAACCGAGGACCCGCTGGATCTTGACCATGCCTGGATGAATCTGGAGCATGCCCTCCTCCAGCTGGTTCGGCGCGGCCTGAGCCTGCGTCGCGTGCGCCGCCGTGGTGTCGAGGACCTCCTGCGCGTTCGCCAGGGCGCGGATCCCCTCGGGAATGTCGCTCAGCTGCCACTGCAAGCTCTGCAGAAGGTTCCCGAGCTGGCTGACCGTGTCGAGCGCAGCTGCCCGCTGTTGGAAGCCGTCGCCCTCCTAGAGAATCTCCGCAGCGCGCTGAGCGGAGGCGGCCGCCGTCCGCGCCGCCTGAGCCGCCGTCTGCTCGGGTCGCTCTGGCTGCCCCGCATCCGGCATCGCCGATCGATGTATCCAAGTCAGGCGGGCGCCGCAGCGCGTGCATTTTGACCCGCTGTCGCGCTGGTTCCCGTAGTAGCGGATGCGCCGCTGAGGATGTCCGCGCACCGTGTCCGGGTCGATATCGTTCAGCACCTGCGGTGGAGCTGGTTGCGGAAGGGGCTTGGCTGGAACTGCCCCTCCTGGCGTCATGATCATCGGAATGGGTGCTGGAGGCATGGCCGCCGGCGGAGGTGGCGCCGGCCGGCCCGGCAGTAGACTGCCCCTCGGATCCAGCTTGGGAAGGGCCTTCTTCCTGAGAGGGGGGGGCTTCACGCTGTGAGCTGTGGCTGATCCCGACGAGCTGGGCGCCGTCGTCCAGCTGCTCGTTGCCGGCGAGGCCGCCGTCATTGGGGTGGCCTCGGTTCCCGCCGTGGCAGCCCCCGGCATCGTCACCGTCGCCTCCTCGACTGCCGGGTCGAACATCCCGAGGCTGTCTGCCGCGGCCATCTGCTCAGCGATCTCGTCCTCGCTGAGGCCGTGCCCCGAGATTCCTGCCGATGCTGTGGTGGTCGCCCATGTTTCCGTGATAGTCGGCGTCAGAGGGCGAGCCGCCTGTTCCTGGCGCAGCCTCTCAAGCTCCTGCTGAGTGGCCTCGGAGGCGCCTGGCACCTCCTTGCTGGGAGCTCCCCGGGCCATCGCCGCCGGCGACATGAGGAAAGCGACCCTCGCACACTGCGCGACTGATGCGCCAGCTGCGAGAGCGGGCGCGGATGCATGGAAACGACTGCTCGTGGATTCGATCGCCTGACTGGTGGCTCGAGCCAAAAGTGGCTACAGAGAGACTCAATGCCAGGGGCCCCGCGGATCCCCCCATTCCCTGCAGTGGTTACTGCTCCCAGTCATTCGCCTTAGTTCCCCCGGTTTATCCGAAGCCCCGACGCCATTTGCGGGGCGCTACCTGAGCTCGCGACAAGAAGAACCCGATGAACACCACGCACCAGAGCTTACGGAACCTGGGGAGGAGCCTGCTCGCCCTAGGCCGAGACCTCCTCGACCGCGTCAACCCCGTCGCTGTCTCGGCCAGGGCGGATGCCAAGATGAGGAGAGGAAGAAGAAGGATGTAGCATCGTAGCCCCCCGGACACGAGCATCTCCGGCGGGGGGCGGTCGCGTGGCATGAACGAACTCCTGCTCAGAAGCGGGCGCTTGCGGAGGGCGTCCACCGGGATCTCTGGCGGCGTAGGTAGCTGCTGCGCAATCTCTGCCGCGCGGTGCCCTGATCCGAGACGAGTGAGGGAAATGTCGGTCTTCAGAAATCCCGAGCTCATGGCGTTCCCGGGCAAGTCGATGACACGCGCGAGAAACTCTAGAATATTGACGCTCAAACTGCGAGGGGCGTCCTCCGCGAGCACCGCGGTCTCAACGATGCCGAGAGACGCCCCAAGACACATCGGAAATATGACTGCGCCGAGCACCTCGGCGGCTCCGCCCGCGCCATGTGCAGCGCGGGGCCTGTGGGCACGCTTCGGAATCGCCTCATAGCACATGCCGGGGGACTCTAGAGCCGTCGACTCTCGGTTCAGGGCCGCGAGTCGCGAGGCCGACCAAGTCGCCGCCGGCGCCTGGGCCCGCCGCGGCGTGAGCGGCGGCTGCCGCCAAGTAGACTTGAAACTCCTCGCCGCGCTTCGCTATCTCCTTGCTGGCGGCCTTCAGATTCTCGATCGCGTCGACCGCGATGGGCTTGTTGAGCCTCGCCTCGCAGCCGACGAAGGCGCATGCCGACGCAATCCGCCGCTGACCTCGCTGCCGCGGCTGCTCCTGCTTGAACTTGGGATTGTCCTTCTCCGGGCACTTCTGGTGCCGGTGGCCTTTCTGCTTGCAAATCCCGCATCAGGTGACCTTCATCAGCTGCCGTTTCGAGAATATGGGTCGTCTCCTCGCGCCGCGGCCTCCTCCCCCTCGACCGCGGTCGCCGCCTCCGCGCCCTCCTCGATCTGGCCGACCGCCTCGACCCTGAGGTGGAGGGGGGGCCGGCCCCCAGGAGCGCGGCCGCCCGAGATGCTCTCGTTCCTGCCGAGCTGCCCGTTGCATGTCTTTGTTATGCTTCCAGGTGCGGGTGTTGGAGCGAGACTCGAACATGGCCATGGCCTCCTCCACCTGGTCCTCCTCGAGGTCCAGATCCTCGATCTCAGCCAGGGGCGCTGCTTCGCCCTCGCCGTCGTCGGAGCCGCCGCCCTCCAAGTCGAGCTCGTCTTCAGCCTCGGACTCCAGACCAGCCTCCGACCGACCGACTGGGTAAGAGGGCAAGGGAGAGCTGCCGCTGGCGGCACCGGGCTCCTCAGCCTCGGCGCCTGCTAGCAGTGAGGCATGCCTTCCCCCATGGAAGGAATCGCTCCGGGCCGGATGCGTCCATCTGTCGGAGCGCCCAGCTCGCGCTCTCAAAGTCTAGCCGACCAAGCGTCAGCGCGCGAAGGTTCTGCATCCCCTGGGTGGTCAGCCCAGAGCCTTCCTCGAGCAGAAACCTCTTGATATTCGAAGTAAGGGTGAGATCGCGGGCCTCAGCCTCGAGGAAGTGCGCCTCGCGCCTGGCCGCGAACTGGGTGAGAGACTCCTTCTGCTCACGTGAGGCCTTGTACAACGTTTTTCGTCCACTCCGTCGCAAGTCATCTTCTTCTCGTTCACTAATCATGAGGTCCATCTTCTTCAGGACAGCCTCTATCCACTCGTCACTGGTCAACGCACTCTCTGAAATGATGTCGAACTGAGACTGCATGTTCCACTCGAGAAGACGAAGAGACTTCTCTGATCTCCCCCACGTCGGCACGTCCGTGTTTGTATTCCCGCGGCGGAGGGCCTTGCGCCAGGCTTGGTAGTGGCCCCAGCCGGGCCATGCTGGGGGGTCGCTGCAGTCGCCCTTCCCGAAGCAGCCTCCGCCGTTGCTGGAGCCCTGCCACGGCTTCCAGCTTGACTCGTGCGCCTTCCAGGCGACGCCGCCCGGTTCGTCCTTCCAACTGTAGTCCTTCCAACTGTCGCCCTTCCAACTGTTGTCAAGACCCTTGGCGGACCGCTTGTCGCCTGCTGCTGTCTGTCCGTCGCGCCGCCAAGGGTCCCACCCACTCCTTGGGTTCACCTGGACCCTCGGAGCCGGTGGTCGTGGGCTTGGCTGCTGGAGCTGGCGCCGCGCCCTGTATAGTCTCTCGGACTACGCCTACCACCAGCTCTCTAAGCTGCTGCGCCCCCGGAGGATCGGTAGGAGCTGACGCCGCCCTTGGCGCGACTCCTGACTCCTCCGAGAAGGCGGTCGCGTTCCTGCCATCGTCGTCGTCGGGTATCTCCGCGCGCCGCGCCGCCCCGTCGGCGCGAGCCTGGTGACAGCGGGGGCTCGCGAACCGCGGCCGAGCCAGCCTCCCTCAAGGCTGCCCGCCGCCACCCACGGCCGCCCGCTGCGCCAGGCTCCGCTACCGACTGGGGCAGCAGCAGGGGCAGTATATGTTTTTCCTTTTAGCCAATTGCGCCCCGACGGCAAGACGCACTCTATGAAACCGGAAGCAAAACATACTCGTGAGATCACGCACACCTGCTACAAGCTCAGAGCTTCGAGGATGTCTCAGGCGAAACGGGCCAGACCACCTCGCGCGCGGCATCTGGGAGCTTAGCGTCTCAAACGAAACAGGCCGGACCACTTATTGCGCGGCATCTCGGAACGCAGAAAATAAAGCGAGGATATCTCGAATGAAAAGGGCCGGACCACCTCTTGGGCGGCATCTCGGGGCTCAGAGCTTGGGCGTCTCAAGCGAAACGGGCCGGACCACCTCTTGCGTGGCATCAGAAAGCGCAGAGTTGCGAGGATGTCTCAAGTAAAATGGGCCGGACCACCTCGCGCGCGGCATATCAGGGCTCAGAGTTTCGAGGATGTCTTAAGCGAAACGGGCTGGGCCACCTCTTGCGCGGCATCTCGGGGCCCAGAATTTCGAGGATGTCCCGAGCGAAATGCGCTGGGCCACCTCTCGCGCGGCATCTCAGAATTCTGAGTTGCGAGGATGTCTCAGGGAAAACGGGCCGGACCACCTCGCACGCGGCATATCAATGCTCAAAGTTTCGAGGATGTCTCAGGCGATACGGGCCAAGACCACCTCTCGCGCGGCATCTGGAAACTCAGAATTTGGAGGGTGCGTCAAGCGAAGCGGGCGCCGGACCACATCTCGCGCGGCATCTGGGAGCTCAGAGTTTTGAGGGTGTATCAGGCGAAACGGGCCGGACCACCCCTTGCGCGGCATCTGGGAACTCAGAGTTTGGAGGACGTCTCAAGCGAAACGCCCAATCCCGGACAATCCAGAAACAAGAGTTGCGAGGGTGTCTCAAGCGAAACGGCCCGGACCACCAGTTTGTTTTGAGGACGTCTCTGCTCTGAATTCCCTCGGCCGGAGTTAGCTTCTGTCACAACAGCACCCCGTTCAGCAAGCTGTTTGGGGAAAAACGACGGCCCCGAAAACATATCAAAAGCCCGCGCGCCCCTGGGATTCTTAGCGGAACCATAGGTTTCCCCGCATTTTCATCAGATCCTGCCCAATGGGCCTCTCGCGCCGCATGTCGAACTCATCCGAGCGCCCTTGCGCGCGTGATGGGGGGGGGGGGGGGGGGCAGGGTCCGCGTCAAAGAATGCCACGCGGGCCACTCGCGCGAGTCGGCCGAGCGCATGTCTGATTCCTGTAAAAACCTTCATCGCCGACGCGAGGTCATCGTCGTCGTTATCGGCGAGAGTGATCGACGTCGGCGCCGCCATTGGCCGCGCCGCTGTCATCTCCACCATCGCCTCCATCATCGCTGCTCTCATCATCGCGTATACCGTTGCCAGCGTCGCAATGATGCCGCGCCTGCCCACGTCACCGGCTCGCTCTGAAGTGCCCGCTGGAGAGTGTCCATCGGTCAGCACCACCGCGGCCGCATCGGTCGCGCCGCACTAGCTGGCCGCTGCGCGCGCGAGCACGCGCGGGCTTGCGCGGCCGCAGAAACGCACTAGCCAACGCCAGAATCTCCACAACATATATTCTTCCACCAATATTGCACAACACGCGCTGCACAACGCACAAATACAACACGCCCTATATTGCACAACGTGTTTTGCATCACGTCGATCATCCTTCTTCTAAAAAGGATAAATATATTCCACCCCCCCTCCCAGATTATAGGTGCCCCCTGTCGTGCTGCAGTTGACATATGGCACTGCCCCATCGTCCGTCCGGAACATGAATTCATACCTTCCCACAGGAACTGGCATCGACCCCCCACCCCCCGCCCATCCTCTGCAAAAAACACTATGCGCGCGCACTTATTCCCTACCTAGGCTCTGCCTAGGAGGGTTCTTACTGTCTTAGCTTCAAGGGGCCGGGCAGTGGAACCGCCCCGGGCGGTTCCCCCAGTCCCCATGGGAGCCGAGCAAAAGCAACAGGAAAGGGAAAAGCAAACGCGCGGTTCCCCTAGTTGCGCCCCCTGGGTGCCAAGCAAAAACTATCCCAGTGCGACCCGACCTAGGAGTTGGAACCCTTAGGAAAGCAGCATTAGTAGTAACAGTAACGCTAAGCTAAAGCTAAGCTAAAACTAAGCTAAAGCTAAGCCGCAGCTAAGCTAAAGCTAAGCTGAAGCTAAGCTACAGCTAAGCTAAAGTTAAGCTAAAGCTAAGCTAAAGCTAAGCTAAAGCTAAGCTGAAGCTGAGCAACAGCAAAGCGAAAGCTAAGCTACAGCTGCGCTAAAGCTAAGCTAAAGCTAAGCTAAAGCTAAGCTAAAGCTAAGCTAAAGCTAAGCTACAGCTAAGCTAAAGCTGAGCTAAAGCTAAGCTAAACGCTAAGCGAAAAACTAAGCGAAACGCTAAGCTAAGCTACAGCTAAGCTACAGCTAAGCTAAAGCTAAGCTAAAGCTAAAGCTAAAGCTAAAGCTTAAGCTAAAGCTAAAGCTAAAGCTAAAGCTACAGCTGAAGCTAAAGCTCAAGCTACCAGGGGACCGGGGGGAACCGCCCCCAGGGGACTGGGGGTGCCGCCCGGGGCGTGTTCCACTGCCCGGCCCCTTTAAGCTAAGAGAGTAAGAACCCTTCTAAGCAGAGCCTAGGTAAGGAACAAAAGCAAAGGCAAAAATGAAGGCAAAAACGAAGGCAAAACAAAAGCATCGCATAGCATGGCGCAGCATAGAAAAGCATAGCGCAGCGTAGCGTAGCGCAGCATAGCATCGCATAGCAAAGCATAGCATAGCCTAGCCTAGCCCAGCGTAGCATTGCGCAGCATAGCATTGCATTGCATATCATAGCATTAGCAAAGCAGAGCAGAGCATAGCGCAGCACAGCATCCACTATTGCTGCTATATGTACATATATATATATATATATGTACGTATGTGTGTGTGCGCATCTTACGGCGTGGCGTCGGCGGTTCTGGCGCTACTACTACTAGTACGACTACTACTACTACTACTACTAGTACGACTACTACTACTACTACTACTACTACTACTACTACTACTACTACTACTACTACTACTACGACCAGTATTACTACTACTACTACTACTGCTACTACTACTGGCGGTCTCGTGCACCACATCACCACGGCTCAACCACCTAAGGACGAGCGTCCTTGTGGCTGCCTCATTGCCAGTATGTAGCACGCACCTCTTCTGGGTGAAAGGGCGGGTCTGACATGCTTGCATCGTCAGGCGCTTGTACTGTGGGTAGTTGGACCAACTACTACAACTACTACTACTACTACTACTACTACTACTACTACTACTGGTACGACTACTACTACTACGACTACTACTACTACTACTACTACGACGACGACGACTATTACTACTACTACTAGTACGACTACTACTACTACTACTACTACTACTACTAC
Organism: Prorocentrum cordatum; assembly: GCA_963575745.1. Classification (NCBI taxonomy): domain Eukaryota; class Dinophyceae; order Prorocentrales; family Prorocentraceae; genus Prorocentrum; species Prorocentrum cordatum. The sequence continues at coordinate 55,197 of CAUYUJ010008003.1, read as the reverse complement.
GACTACTACTACTACTACGACTACTACTACTACTAGTACGACTACTACTAGTATTACTACTAGTACTACTACTACTACGACTACTACTACTACTACTACTATAACTACTACTAGTACTACTACTACTACTACTACTATCATTACTACTACTACTACGACTACTACTACTACTACTACTACTACTACTACTGCGACTACTACTACTACGGCTACTACTACTACTACTACTACTACTACTACTACTACTACTACTGCTACTGCTACAACTACGACGATGAGGAGAAGGAGGAGGACGGCGTTTACTGCTCCTACTAATGTTGCTTTCCTAGAGGCTCCAACTCCTAGGTAGGGTCGCACTGGGACAATTTTAAATATTTAAGAATATCTAAAACAGATCGTCAGTTGTCATCCAACACTTGGTAACATTGAGGCGAAGTGCGCGCGCTCGCGTCGTGGCGCGCGCATGTCGAAATCCTTCAAAAACCTTAGGTGTCGTAGGGAATTGAAAAATCGGCTGCCCAAACACATATAAAACAAATGCCTTCGCAACGCAGAATTCCAACTTTGTCCTGGCATGGGGCCCAACCATAGACAGTTCTAACTACCGCAATTGCGAGGCCCGCCTTCGGTGGAGCTCCCTGCGAGTCCACGAGGCGTGTGAGGGGTGTGCCAGAATGGGCGCGGCGGCGCCTTGCGAACCCTGCCAACGCGGTCATCGGGGCAGTTCCCTGCGGGGCCACGAAGCGCGAGAGGGGCGCGCCGAAATGGGCGCGGTGGCGCCATGCGAGCCCTGCCACTGGGGCCTTCGGCGGGGCCCCCTTATGGGGCCACGAAGCGCGTGAGCGGTGTGCCGAAATGCGCGCGGTGGCGCCGTGCAAACCCTGCCGCTGGGGCCTTTGGTGGGCCCCCCTATAGGGCCGTGGAAAATGCGAAGGCCGCGCCAACATGGGCGCAGTGGCGCCATGCGAACCGGGCCACTTAAAACTCTGCTGGGCGCGCCGAAACAGAAACGCGCGGAGGGCAGAGGCAAGGAGGGGGGCGGGGGGTGAGGGAGGAGCGCGGGAGGTGACGCGAGGAACGCGGGGCGCTGTCTCTTCAAAACGAAAGCCCAACACGTCAGGACGGCCGGGGAAAAGCTTGCGCTCGCGCCCTGGCGAATTCTGGGGAACAAAAACCACGCGTGCCCCAGCGCGTGCATGACGCGCTGCCAAACGGGCCTCGCGCGCGCGCAAAACATATTCGAGCGCCCGCGCGCGCGAGCCGTCGCCAGAACCCGCTTATATATATATATATATATATATATATACATATATATATATATATGTATACACCAGATGGGGCGAAATGCACGCGCGCGTCGTCGCGCGAGCATGCCGAAATCGGCGAAAACAAAACTCGAGTTTCGAACGGACGTCAAAAACCGCATGCTCCGAAACCACATGAAAACACATAGTTTGGCAGCATTCGTGTTCAACCAAGCCTGCGCTCGCTCACTTGCGAATTCTTGAGGAAACCATAGGTTGCTCAACATGAGTTATACCAAGCGGGCACGCCTAAATCATTCGCGCGCCCTTGCGCGCACGCGCTGGGGGGCGCGAGCCGCGTCGAAGAACGCCGCGCGGGCCACTCTCGCGCGTCGGCCGCGCGCGCATATATCGAACCAATTCCAAAACCATCATCGCCGACGCGAGGGCGCCGCCATCGCCGTGGGCGTGATCAGCGTCGGCGCTGTCATTGGCCGCGCCGTCGTCGCTGTCAACATCGCCACCAGCATCGCCACTATCATCGCCGCGTCTACCATTGTCGACGTTGCCATGATGCCGCGCCCGCCCAAGTCGCCGACTCGCACTGAAGTGCCCGCTGGGATGCGCTCAGCGGTCAGCGCCGCCGCGGCCGCGTCGGTCGCGCCAGACTACCTGGCCGCGGCGCGCGCGCGTTTGGGCTGGCGCGGCCGCAGAGATGCACCGGCCAAAGCCAAGCACTCATCGCAATCGCCGCCGCGTGGGTTTTGCACGCCAATTTGCGGGTGTGCGGGGGGGGGGGGGGGGGGCCAGCGTTTGCAAGAGCACGGAATGCGTCAACTCGCTCGTAAGAACCAGTTCTCTCGACCTCCCCCCCCCCGGAGTTGGCGACCCCCCCCGGCGCATTGCAATGTCGTATTTCTTCTGCGCGCTCGCCCATCCTACCTGTGAGCTCGCACTGCCCCAGCCAGACCGGCATCGACCCCCCCCCCGTCGCCCCCCGCAAAAAAATGCGCGCACGCTCCTTCATCTTGAGAAACCAAGTTTCAATAATCCCTTGCAAAGGAAAGCGCGCACACACACACACACACACACACGCACGTGCACGCAGTCATCGCGCGCGCGCCCATGTCAAAATTGCACCAAACACCATGCGGTTGCAAGCATTTCAGCATAACAAAAAACACAATGGTTTTGCATAACAGATTTTGCAAATTTCCTGTCCGCGCGCTCATGCTAAAATCATGCAAAAACCATTGGATTTTCTTGAATTCTGCCAAATCCAACAATTTCATGTCACCGCGCGGTGCACCCGCGATATTTTTGCCATGCGCCGAGGGCGCGAAACCCTTTCACAAAAGAAAGAGGAAGAACACATAAGAGGAATAATAGAGAGAGAGAGAGAGAGAGAGAGAGAGAGAGAGAGAAACAAAAAAAAGAGAGAGAGAGAGAGAGAGAACAACAAAAAAAGTTGAACTTCCGCGCGCGCGGATTTCCTTGTCGACCTCGTCAGCGCCACCGCGATCACCTGCCTCGTCGACAGATGGAGATCAGCGTTGTCGACGCGTTCGCCATCATTGGCGCCGTTATCGTTCGCGCCGTCGCCCTCTTGGACATCGTCGTCGCTGGTGCCATCTGCGTCATTGTGGCAGACGTTGCCGACGTCATCTTGTCATCGCGCACGTCCGAGTATCGTCGACGCGCTCACCTTCATCATCGGCTCGCGGTGGCGAGCATCGGCAGTGAGGATGTCATCATCGATATCACCATCGGCAGCGCCGCCGCCCCCCGCATCATGAGCTTTGCCAAGCAAGTTGCGGGCGGGGGGGCCGGACGCGCGCGCGTGCAGTGGAGACGACGAGTTCAGGTTCAGCAGAGTTGCTGGAAGAAAAATAAACTCTACCCCCCCCTCTCTCCCGGAGTTAACGGCCCCCCCTGGGGCATTGCGAATTCAAATTTATTCTACACACTCGTCCATCCTACCAGTGAACTCATACTGCCCTAATCAAACCGGCATCGACCCCCCCCCCCCCAGCCATGATTTGCAAGAACTACGATGCGCGCACACTTCTTCATCGTATGAAAGCAAATACCACAAAAGTCATCGCACGCACGCGCCCATGTCAAAATCGCGCCAAGAATCATATGTTCGCAAGCATTTCAATACAAACAACAAAGAACATAAGGTGTTGCAGCGTTTGGTTTGCAAATAGCCTGTCCGCGCGCTCATGCTAAATTCATGTTAAGACCATGGGGTTCTGATAAATTTGCCATATCCAGCGATTTCATGTCGCCGCGCAGAGCGCCCGCGAGACACCTGTCTGGCGCCGAGGGCGCGAATCCTTTACAAAACACACACGCGCACACACGCGCGCGGGCCACGTGCGTGCACCGCCGCGCGCGCATGATCAGTCCGACGGATTTGTTGAACTTCCGCGCGCGCGGCTTTCGTGGTCAACCTTGTCAGCATCACCGCGATCACCTGCCTCATCGACAGATGGACATCAGCATCGTCAGCGTGTTTGCCATCATTGGCGTCGTTATCATTCGCGCCGTTGCCCTCCTGAACATCGTCGTCGCTGGTGCCGTCTGCGCCATTCTGGCAGACGTTGCCGACGTCATCTTGTCATCGCGCACGTCCGAGCATCGTCGATATGCCCACCTTCATCATCGACTCACGGTGGCGAGCTTCCGCAGTGAGGATGTCATCATCGACGTCGTCATCGGCGGCGCCGCCGCCCCCCGCATCGTGAGTTTTGCCAAACAAGTTGCGGGTGGGAGGGTGGGATGTTTGCGCGAGCAGTGGAGATGACGACTTCAAGTTCAGTTGAGTGGATTCTCCTTTCCAAGAAAAATTAACTCTACCCCCCTGGAGTTAACGATCCACCTCTTCGCATTGCAATTTGCATACGATTCTGCCCCATCGTCTGTGCTAAAGACGAGTTCATACTATCCCAGCCAGGCCGGCATCGATCCCCCCCCCCCGCCATCCTCTGCAAAAATACGACGCGCGCACTCTCGTTGATCAAAAGACATAGGTGTTCAAGAATCCCTTGCAACAGATAAGACGAAGTACAGACGCGCGCGTCGTCGCGCGCGCATGCCGAAATCCTTCAAGAACCGTCGGTTTCGGAAGGAATTGAAAATTGAATTTCCCCAAAACCACACAGAAACACATGGCTTCGTAACGCTGATTTGCTAGAACAGCTTACGCGCGCTTGCCAAACCTTAAGAAAACCAAAAATTATTCAATATTTTCTGAAAAAGTACTACCGAACGGGCCCCCCGCGCGCGCATGTCGAAATCTTTCGAACGCCCTTGCGCGCGTGCCGTCGCGAGAGTCCTCTGCAAAAAATGAAACGAAGTGCAGGCGCGCGCGTCGTCGCGCGCGCATGCCGAAATCCTTCAAGCAAACGATCGGTTTCGGAAGGATTTCAAAATCGCGCGCCCAAGCAAAATACAAAAACACAAGGTTTCGTAACACGGATTTTCAACAAAAGCGTGCGCGCGCGCTCTTGCGTCGTCGTCGTCGTCGTCGCCTTCCTCCCTCCTCCCTCGTCGTCGTCGTCGCCGGCGTCGTCATCTGTCTTTCCTCGTCGTCGTCGTCGTCTTGGCGCGTCGTCGTTTCCATCGTCGTCGTCGCCGTGGTCGTCCTTCCTCCCTCGTCGTCTTCGTCGGCGTTTCGTCGTTGTCACTCCTATTTCGTCGAGGCCTGGGGATTGTGGAATCGCACGTCGTTTTGATATGATTTTCATATAGTGGCACGCCCCTTCATCTTTAAACTTTGATGGCTTTTTGACATGATTATGTTCGCCGTGCTCCCCTCATAATATGCTTCTCTCGTTATATCGCTATCTCTCTCTCTCTCTCTCTCTCTCTCTCTCTCTCTCTCTCTCTCTCTCTCTCTCTCTCTCTCACTCTCGTTGTGTCTCTCCGTCTATCTCCTGCACCAGGCCAATGCATGCCGATGCGATTCCAACCCCTTTGCCAACCAATGCCAATGCCAATGCAATGTGAATGGGGGAATCCTGTCGCTCGGTGGATTGCACTAAGAATCCTTTGTGGCCGGTGTCATTAAACATCCTTCTTCGGAGGATTTCAATAGAAATGCCTTTGTGGAAGGTTTCAATAGGGATCCTCCTGTGGAGGGTTTCACTCGGAATCCTTCTTGCGGGGGGTTCAGTAGGAGTCCTTCTGCGGAGGGTGCCATAGGACTCGCCAGCGCAATACCAACGCAATGCCGAAGCAGTGCCATCGCAATGCCAAACCAATGCCAAGGCGACCCCAATCCAACGCAAATGCAATGCCAATTGGGAGGAGCCTTTTGTGGTAGATATTGAAAAAGGGATCATATTTCTGGAAGGTTTCAACTGGAATCGTTGTGCGAAGGGAGGCACAAGGACTCGCTAGCGCAATGCCAGCGCAATGCCACAGCTGTGCCCGATCCAATGCCAAAGGGGGAATCCTTTCGCTCGGTAGATTTCGATCAGAATCCTTTGTGGACTGTGTCATTACGAATCCTTCTTCTCGTGCACAACGTGCCTGGAGCTCCGACCACTTTACTCCGCGCGTCGCGCCCCCCCCCCATCCCCCCGCGCCCCCAACGCCAGAGTGGGCCCCCCGCGCCGTGGCTCTCTGCCCCGAGCCCCCCCCGCGTCCCCAGCGCCCCAGCGGGAGCCCCGCCCACTGCCCCCTCCGCCAGGAACGCCGCATTCCGCGTCGCACCCCCCCTCCCCCCCCCCCCAATCAAGAGCCCCCGCGCCGCGGCTCTCTGCCCCGAGCCCCCCCGCGCCCCCAGCGCCCCAGCGGGGGCCCCGCCCACTGCCCCCTCCGCCACGAACGATTTCCGCGTCGCCCCCCCCCTCCCCCCGCGCCCCCAGCGCCAGAGTGGGACCCCCGCGCCGCGGCTCTCTGCCCCGAGCCCCCCCGCGCCCCCAGCGCCCCAGCGGGGCCCGCCCACTGCCCCTCCGCCACAAACGCTTATTCCGCGTCGCGACGCGCACCACCTCCCCCACCTCCCTCCCCGCGTCCCCAGCGCCCCAGTGGGGGCTCCGCCCCGTGCCCCCTCCGCCCCGACATTTTATTCCGCGTCGCGACGCCCCCGCCCCTCCCCCCCCCCCCGTTGGACCCCCGCCCCGTGGCCCCCGCTGACCCAAGCCCCGCCCAATGCCCCCTCCGCCCCGACCATTTATTCCGCGTCGCGACGCACACACCTCCCCACCCATCCTCTCCCGCCACAAACGCCCCAATGGGACCTCCGCCCAGTGCCCCCTCCCCCGACCATTCTACTCCACGTCGCGACGCGCGCCACCTCCCCCCCCCTCCTCACCTGGGATTCGGGCCCCGTCGCTGGGCCCCGAGGGGCGATGTCTTGCCCCCCTCTTCCCCCCTCCTCCTCCGACTCCTCCTCCTCCCCCTTCCCTTCTGTGCAAGAGCCATGGCACACGTGCCACTCGTTTGGAGGATTTCAATAGGAATCGCTCTGTGGAAGGTTTCGATAGGGATCCTCATGTGGAGGGTTTCACTCGGAATCCTTTTGTGGGGGTTCAGTAGGAGTCCTTCTACGGAGCCATTCGGACTCGCCAGCGCAATGCAAACGCAATGCCGAAGCAGTGCCGTCGTAATGCCGAACCAGTGCCAAGGCGATCCCAATCCAATGCCAATGCAATGCCAATAAGGGGAATCCTTTGTTGTATATTCCAAACGGAACATTGCTTGTGGAGGGTTTCAGTAGGAATCGTTCTGCGAAGGGAAGCACTAGGACTCGCCAGCGCAACGCCAAAGCAGTGCCAACTCCATGCCAAACCAACGCCAAGGCGATCCAAACTTAATGCCGGTGCAACGCCAATGGGGTGGATTGCTTGTGGTAGCGCTCACTAGCAATCCTTCGAAGAACCCTTCGGTGGATGGCGTCATCCACGAAGGAATCCTTCTAAGGACCCTTCTACGGAGGGTTTCACTAGGAATCCTTCTTTGGAGGGACTCGCATGGAACCCTTTTTCTGAGGAGTGCTATCTGAATCCTTGTTGCGGGGCGGCCGTAGGCATCATTCTCGTGGACGTGTTCAATCGGAATCCTTATGTGGAGCGTGAGGTTGGGACTCGCCAGCGCAATGCCATCGCAATGCAAACGCACTGCTAACGCACTGCCATCGCAATGCCAATGCGATGTCAAACCGTTAGCAAACCAATGCCAATGCAATGCCGACGACATGATTCCAGTCGTTCAACAGATTCCAACAGAAATCCTTATGTGGATGATTTGGCTACGGACCCTCATTCGGAGGAAATTGACAGGAATCATATTGTGAAGGGTTTCGGCAAGAATCCTTCTGTGGAGGGTTTCACCATGAACCCCTCATATGGGGGACCCTTCGTGTGGAAGTTTAAACTAGGAGTCTTTCTGTGGTGGGAGGCATTAGAAGTCGCCAGCGCAATGCCAACGCAATGCTACCGCAATGCCAAACCAATGCCATGGCATTCCGAATCTCCCAATCCAATGACAATGAAATGCCTGGGGGAAATCGCTTGTGGTCGGTCTCGATAGGACTCCTTCGATTGAGGGCTTCGAATAGAATTCTGCGTTGAAGGGGATTTAATATGAACCCTTCTTGTGGAATGTTTGAATCGGAATCATTCTTGTGTGGGCTTCACTAGGAAGGGAGGCATTGGAACTTGGAAGCACAATGCCAGCGAAATGCCAAAGCAGTGCCAACGCAATGCCAAACTAATGCCAAGGCGATCCCAACCCAATGTCAATGCAATGCCAATGTGAAAAAAAGCATGTGTGATAGATTTCAGTAGAAATCCTTCGGTGGAGGGTTTCGCATGTAATCCTTCTGTATAAGGTTTCAATATGAGCCCTGTTTTTGAAAGGTTTCAATAGAAGTTCTTTTGGTAGACGGCTTCAATATGAGTCTGTTTGTGGAGGGTTCCATGAGGGCCCACCAGAGCAATGCTTGCGACATGCAAGCGCAATGCCAACGCACTGCCAAGCGCCATGTCAACGCAATGCCAATGCGATACCAAACCATGGCCAAACCAATGCCACTGCAATGCCACCTGTGGTATTTCTTTCTCTCGAAGCATCACAATAGCAAAAAGCTTGATTCTAGAGGAAAGAGGAGGAGGGCGGGGGAGAGACGAAGGAACGAGCGGAGCAGCGCGGAGGAGGAGGAGGAGGAGGAGGAGGAGGAGGAGGGGGCGGATGACGAGGAGGAGAAGAAGGAGGAGGAGGAGGAGGGAGGGGGCGTTTCCTTTTTTGTTTCCCCCCACTCAAAAAAAAGAGGAAGGAACAACATATCTGGAATACCACCGCGTTTTTTTTCTGGGGGGGGACAAAACAAAAGAAACTCCTGGAGGCACGGGGGAGGAGGATAATGAGGAGGAGGAGGAGGAAGAGGAGGAGGAAAAGAGGCCAATGGGGAGGAGTGAGGAGAAAGAGGAGGAGGAGGACGACGACACAGAGCGCGCAGAGATTGCATAGAAGCAATCGCGAACTCAGCGCGAAAGCCTCGCGCGCGCGCTTTTGAACCCCTGCGACTCCACAATCCCCCGTTCTCATTTCGTCGCCGTCGTCGTCGTCGTCGTCGTCGTCGTCGTCGTCTTCCCTCCTCCCTCGTCGTTGTCGTCGTCGCCGTCGTCGTCCTTCCTCCTCCCTCGTCGTCGTCGTCTTCGTTGGCGACGTCGTCGTCGTGGTCGACGTCGTCTTCGTCGTCGCCGTCGTCGTCGTCGTCGCCGTCGTCGTCGTCGGCGGCGTCGTCGCCGTCGTCGTTGTCATCGTCGTCGTCGTCAGCGTCGGCGCCGTCGTCGTCGGTGTTGTCGTCGTCGTCATTATCGTCGTCGTCGTTGAAGTCGTTGGAGACGTCGTCGGTGTCGTCGTAGTCGTTGTCGGCGGCGTCGTCGTCGTCGTCGTTGTCGCTGTCGTCGTCGGCGTCGGTGTCGTTGTCAAGTGCCATGTGGTACCCACCGTCACGGTCTGAAGAGGTATTGCGACCAAGTTGCGGGTGGGAGGGTGGGATGTTTGCACGAGCAGTGGAGAGGACAACTCACTGCGAGCATTGGATTGCGCCACATAGATTGCCCCACCTAGATTGAACAATCGATACTGCTAGAAACACACTGACTGGAGTCCACGTGGGCGAACCTTTGTATTGAGTACAAGAAGGATCGAGAAGAGAAGAGAAGAGAAAACAAGAGAGAGAGAGAGATGTATACAGATAACGAGAGAGAGAGAGAGAGAGAGAGCGAGGGAGGAAGGACGGAAGAGAAGGAGGGAGGGAGGGAGGCAAAGGATGGACAGCACCTCCTCGCGGCAACGATTTCCTGACCATGGCAACGCAGCGGACCCTGCGGGTGGCGGGAAGGCCAGAGGCGGGAGTTGCGCGGAACTTTCGGGCCGAAGTGCGCCATGAGACGTGGCTTGGGCAGGACCCTGGTGGCCTCCTGGGAAAACTGGCCAGGGTAGAGGAAGATTGGGCGTCGCTGTGGGGGGGAGGCGATACATGGACGGGTTGAGAAAGGTGCACTTTTCGGGCCCTAGAGGTCTCCATTTGGGTCTAAAAGTGAGCCTTTTCGACAAACCTCGCTGCCCCCCATCCATCACCCCCCCAATACGCGACGTCCAAAAAGAGATGCCTCCGATCTCCGGGTTGAGCTCCTATTTCCGAGACGCGCCAGGCTGGACGTCTCACTTCGACTTCCCAGCCTTCTTCTTTGTGGCAGGTTTCGCTGCCGCCGAGCCCTCTGGCTTAGCTGGCGCTGGCGCCGGCTGCACCGCGACCGGCTTCTCGTGCCGCCACTTGCAGGACTTGTTCTTGCACTTCCCGTGCTTCACGAAGGCGGTGCACAGGTCCTGGGGGGGAGGTGGGGGACAAAAAAGGTACTCATACCCCAGACCTCTCCCGGGATGTGATCTCAGCCGTGGCGCCAAGAGCTCTCCAGGGCGAGCAGCGGTGTCGGTATCTCCTTCCACTCTGAGGTCCCAATTCGACGTGAACTTCTCCGCCACTCTTGCGCCACGAGCGCCGTCCTCCGCTGCCCTCGGCTCGGGAGCGGCGCCCGCGTGCTCGCGCGGAGCCCGCTCCCGAGCCGCGGGTTCGGCCTGGCCGGCGACCTCCAGCGCCTGCAAGCGCCCCGCGCCCTCACCCTGCAGCCACTCGACCACCGAGCTCAGGGCCGCCGAGCCCTCTGGCTGTCTGGCGGCCTCCTGCCGCACCTGCCGCTCGAAGGCGGCCAACGCGCCCGCCGAGCAGCTCTCCGCCCGGCCGCGCGCCACCGCCAGCGGCTGGCCCGGGTAGAACGCCGGGACCACGAAGCATACCGAGGCCTGCGCGACGCCACCAGCCTCCACCGTGAATTCGCACATCACGGGGTCCTGGCGGTGCAGCAGCTCGCCCCTACGCTGGGCGGCCCGCAGCTCCAGCAGGGCCCCGCTCGGCACCGACAGGCCCTCCGCGCGCAGCCGCTCCAGCTCCGCCAACTGCGCCGCCTGCACCTCCAGCGTGGCCCACGGAGGCGTCCACACCTCTTCTGGCTGCTCGGCGGCCGCCGCAGAGGATGAGGCTGTCGCCTGCGCCTGCGCCTCGCTGACCTCGGGCCTGTCCGCATCGGTTTCGTCCAGCTTCGCCCTGGTCGCGGGGGCCCTCAGCACGGGCTGCTTGGGGGCCTTCTGTGGCCGTGGCGCCCTCTGGGGCCGCATCAGGGCCTGGACCGCGGGGGCGCTGCTTAGCATCTCGCCCGGCGTCGGGCCGGCGCTGCTGGCCGCCCCGCTCGGAAGGCCCTCCTCGCCTAGGTTGTCGTCGACCACCCTCAGGCCGCCCTCAGCGTGCACCGTCAGCGCGTCCCGCACACCGCCCGCGACGCCCTGCTGCGCCCGCGGGTGCCTCGGAAGTCCCTGGGCAGCAAGCGCCTGCGGAGGCGCCTGCTGCGCCCCAGTGGCGAACTGCACAAAGAGCTGGCGGGCCGCCACGGCGACCTCGCGCGCGGCGCGGCTCGCGGAGCTTCCCGCGGCCTGCGCGGCCGCGAAAGCTTCCGCCACCCCGAACGCCTGCCCCGTCAGGCGGTCCAGGGCCTGGCATTCCGAGAGGGTAAGCTGCCGCCGGTTCACCGGGTCGATAAACTGGCCAGACCCCACCACGTAGCGGGCGAGCTCCTCTGGAGGAACAACAAAAACAGCGTAACCAGAAACAGTCGGGGTTCCGTGCGGGTTCCTTGCGGCGCTGGGCCCCCCTGGCGGCGCCTCCGGCGCCACCCCTGGTGCGCTCCGCGCGCCAGGAGGGTGCCCAGCGCCGGTCCAAGATTTCCGCGCGAAGCTCCGAAAGTTGATGTTTACTCTGGATATCATGATGATGGGGGGGTCTACTTTTGTGGGAGTCGAACGGGGCTTCGTCAAACAAGATTGAGAGGGGGGTCTCGATGTTGGCCCACTGTTGCACCGCTCTTCGGGGGGGGTCCCAGACGCGCTGTCAAACACTTGGTTGGCCCCTCCCCGCGCTATTGTGAGACTTGAAACATCAGCCTTGTCTTCCCGGGTTCTTGCCGTCGAAATTATGCCGAAAGGCGCTGCCAAACATTTGTTTGACCCCTCCCCCCGCTACTGTGAGATTTGGAATATCAGATCTGATTTTCCGGGCACTTGCCATCGAAATAATGTGCAGTCGCGCTGCCGAACACTTGACCTCTCCCCCTGTTATTGTGATAGTTGGAGTCACAGTTCTGTTTTCCCGGGTCCTTGCCGTCGAGCTAGTGCCCAGACGCGTTGTCAAACACTTGTTTGACTCCTCCCCCCGCTGTTGTGAGGTTTGGAGTATCTGTTTTGTCCTCCTGGGTCCTTGCCGTCGAAATAGTGCTTCAGGCCCCTCCCCGCCCCGCGGCTGTCCAGGGACGCGTCGAGCTCGAAGGGCGCCTCTGGGCTACACGCAGGAGTGACCCTAAGCAAAAGTGACCTTTAGTGCGAGGACTCAGGGGGCGCATGGTGGCCAAATCCAAGCGCGCAAGCAGCCACTATCACATCACGCTCAGCGATCGGAGGGACATCGGTGAGCCCGCACCAAAAGTCACTCGGGCGAAGGGTCACTCTTACGTGTGGTCGAGCCTCGCCGAGCAGGCGGATCGGCGTGAGGCTCACTGGGCACTCCTCGGACAGGGGCAGCGACTGCCACCAGCCCCAGGAACGGCCCTGCTCATCACAGGCCCACCAGGTACCCTCCCACCACTCTGCCCCACTGTGATCCTGCGAAGGGGCAGAAACAGGACATGAGTGACTATCAAAGACGGATAATACGCGGGATGGCACAGCGACCTTAAGCCGCAGCTCACGCGGGCCGCCAGCGCGGGCGCCAATGTCGGCGCAGACGACCCCGGTTTCTGGCGTCGCTCACATGCTTTCGTCGTACCAAAAAATGACGACGGCAAGTCGTCGGCCGTCTTCGACCTCCAGTGGCCCTCGCTGGTTCTCGGGGCCGTCAAACAAAGCATCGGGATGAAAAAGCGGCCCTGGGAAAAAAATCGGGACCTCAGGGGATTGCGTATCGAGACATCAATACATCGCATGTCTGGGAAGATACCGATACCGCTACTCCCCAGACCTCCCCCAGGGCGCATTATAATTAGGATTCCGCTCCGAATCCAGTCATAGCGACGAAAATACAAGAAACCAAAGAACGCGAAAACGAGTAAAAGGTATCCGTGTCAATATGTCTTCCCCTCTGAGATCCCATTTGCAGCCGGGACGAGAGCACTGGCCAGTCTTCTGCAGGTTCGTGCACAGGTCCCAGTCCGCTCCGAAGAGCTGACGAGGGGCTGCGGGCATCGCACAGACTGGGCACCAGGGTTCCCGCTCCCAGTGTATCTGCCGGCGGCGCGGAGGAAAACAGCAAGACAAACTCAATTATGTGCCAGGCGAGCCGTGACCCGTAGCTGGTCTTGAGCCAGCACGGCCAGAGTTAGACAGTCGACGACGCCAAGAGGGTCAAGGGAAGTAAGAGGAGGATCGATTCGGACCGCTAGAACTCGCGTCACGCTGACGAGTCTGGTGGCGATGCGAGCGCATCACAGAGAGGGAATCGCTGAATCAGGAGTTCAGGGCATCGCAACTAACTGTCGGCGTGTATGAGGGGCTTGTCCGTTCGAGTCGTCGTCTCCGCCATTCGTTAAGTAGTCGTCGTCTCTGTCGTCCCCTTTCCCTGCGCCCCCCCCCTTTCCCTGGGCCCGTCGCCGCTTCCCCCCCTTTCCCTGGGCCCTCCTCCTCAAGCGCTAGGCCCGTCGCCGATCCACACACCCCTTCCCTGGGCTCTCCTCTTCAAGCGCGCCAGCCCAAGCGAAATTGAGCAACGACGCTATTGACTCGAAGGGAAGGGAAGCCCCTTCCCTTTGATCCCTCCCCTGTAGGGAGGAGGGGGCGGTCCCGGGGGGGGGGTCCCGGGCGGAGGGGGGTCCTGAGTCAGATGCGACTCCCCCTGGGGGGTCCCGGGGCCCATGACTCGAAGGGGTCCCTCCCCCGCAGGGACGGGGGGGAGATCCTGGGGGGGACTCCCGTGGGGGGATCCCCGGTCAGATGCGACTCCCACCTGGGAGGTCCCGGGGCCCCAAAAAGCTGCAAGACGGGCCAAGAGTGCCCCCAAATCGGTCCAAGAGGGCCCCGAATCGCCGAACGATCTGTCCAAGACGCCTTGACGGCCTCCAGACGGCCCAAGAGCCATGCAAGACGCCCCATGAGGCCTCCAGGAGCACTCCCAAGAGGGCCCCAAGAGGAAAAATAATTAGTTTCCCGTTGGTTTTGACGTATTTCGGCGTTCTCGCCTCGGCCGCTTCCCGATCGCCCCAAGACGGCCCAAGAGGGCTCCAGGAGGGAGCCAAAACGGCTCAAGAGGGCCCCAAGACGGCTCAAGACGCCTCTGGCCCAAGAGGCCCCCAAGACGGCTCCAAGAGGGCCATGCGCGACGGAGGGACCAAAACGGACATCTCGAGCTCCCGGCCCCGAGAGGCTCCCAGGAGGAACCTAGAGGCCCCAAAAAGACCCCAAGAGGGCCCAAGAGCCCCCCAGGAATCCCTGAGAGACCCGCAAGAGGCTCCCAAGAGGCCCCCAAGAGGCTTCCAAGAGGCCCCTAAATTGTTCCCGAGAGCCGGGAGGTCCCCGAGAGCGCTTCGAAGAGACCCCAAGAAACACCCATGAAGACTCTGACCCACGTTAGCGTCGTCGTCGTCGCCGCCGCCGCCGCCATTGTTGTCGTTCCCCTTCAGGGCCAGCGGCACCAGCCGTAAGGCCTTCGCAATAACTTCGATGCAAGCATTGCTACGCGCGAGCGCACAGCGAGATAGGAAGCCGCATCCTTGCAAGGCCGAAATGAAGTGCAACGAATGAAGGCCAGGCAACAGAGAAAACATGGGAAATCATTCTGGCGATGGAAAGCAAGGTTATGACATGCACGAGGAAACACTCAAATGATCAAACTCAAAATTGCAGACGGAAAGGGTTGTCACAGATGAAAGTGTAACTGCATGTGCATGTGAGGAATAAGTCCCGGCGCGGTTACAGAGAGGTGTGGGTGCAGGCGCAGGTAGGTGCAGGTGGGTAGATGTGTGGTGTGTAGGTGTGAAAAAGGTGTATGGACGTCTGTGCCAGAGGTGTATAGGAGGATGGGTGTGTTGCACAATGCAAGTGCAAAGGCGTTCTGGCTAACGGCTGCTACGCGCAACGCCTGAAAATTGTTCCACAAGCCCGATTTGCTTCGAGCCTGTGGAGCATGATATACAAGCCCTGCACGCCAGCATTCCCGGCTTTGCCAAAAGGTTGCAAGGGCCTTGCGTGTAAAGGGCTGGTCCTTCCGACCACAGAAGTCATGACGCTACCCGCCCCAAATCCCACCAGCCCTCTGGGCGTCGGTGGTTTAAGGAATTTCCTCTTCCACCCCTCCTTCTTCCCCTTCGGGGAGGGGTTTACCCCTCTCCCTACCCCCTCCCCGTGGACCTGGACGGGAGGGGCCGCGAGATGTCAGGGCGTCCAAAACGGCCTCGGCAAGGAAACCAAAACCATTGATTTTACTAGGGTTTTGGCCCCATGTTGGCCTCTTGGGGGGGCCGGGCTAATTAATGCTCCGCACTTCTTTGATAGATCTCCTCCAAGATGGCCCCAAGAAGCGCCCAGGAGGCCCCAAGAGGTCCCAAGATGGCCCCACGATGGCCCCAAGAGGCCCCCAAGAGGCCCCCAGGAGGCCCCCAAGAGACCCCCAAGAGGCCCCAAGAGACCCCCAGAGGCACCCAAGATGCTCCAAAAGGCCTCGGCGAGAATGCCAAAACGGCCTCGGCGAGGAAGCCAAAATCATTGGTTGTACTGAGGTTTTGGCCCCATTTTGGCCTCCTGGCGGGGGGACGCTCATTAATGCTCCCCTCTTGGTTGATCGATCTCATTCAAGATGGCCCCCAAAAGCGCCCAGGAGGTCCCAAGCGGTCCCAGGATGGCCCCAAGATGGCCCCAAGAGTCCGAGAGCCCAAAATGGGCGGCGGTATCTGCGGGATGTATCCGATCTCATAACCGAAACCTTTTTTTCTCGAGCCTCGCGAGGGGCTGCGGAGCGTAGCAAATCATATCCGTCTGAAACATTATCAGGCTAGGAGGCGATATGGCACGCACTCCTCCTCGGCAGATGTCGCAAACCGACAACTGACGGAAACGCGAAATCGCGCTCCAGCCCACACGGTATTATATCTCGATTCTCAACCTGCTGCGGGCTATGGTCGGCGTCCCGACGTCTGGCCCTAACAGGTCGGTTTCAGTAAATAGAAACTCTGTTCTCTTCATGGCTTCGTGCTGCACGATGCTCGGCTACGCTCTGCACGTGGAAATCAACGAAGCATAGCAAGCACTGTGACACGCACAGCTGCTACAACCACACTGTGCCCATGCCTTGGTAAGCCCCTCGCGATCTCCAAAGTCATGGGCAGTCTCTTCACAAGCTCGTGATGACGAGCGGGATCCAGAGTCTTCGTCATCAGACCCGCTACGTTCTCTGCCGTCGGCACCTTCGCGGCGCGCACTTCTTTCTCGGCCACTTGCTCCTGCAACCACAGGTACTTCACGTCCAGGTGTCTGATTCGTCCGACACCCAGCCTCGAGCATATCCTGGTGGCGGCGGCGCTGTCACCGCACACCACCACCGTCATCTTGATGCCCACCTCCTCGAACAGGTTCTTCGTGAAGATCCCCCGCGCAGCGCCGTTGGTCATCTCCACATACTCAGCTTGTCCACTGCTCAGCGCACGTGTCGCCTGCTGGCCAGCCCAGCTGTCGATGCACGCCTTCCCGACGTACTCGAAACCTCCACCACGGCTCCTGCGCGTCACTTCATCTCCAGCCCAGTCCGAGTCCGTCGCGATGGTCACCTCGCTCGGTAACTCCTGATACTCAAAGTTCCACATCATCAGCGGGTGCGTCGCTAAGTAGGCGGCCAACCGCTTCAGTTCCAGCTCGTGGAGCACCAATGGCTCCTGCGTCCCGCGCATGATCCAGCTCGTCGCGAACTGGATGTCAGGTCTGTCTGCTGCCAAGTACAGTGCCGTCGGCGCCGCCGACTGGAACAGGTTCTTCTCAGCGTATCCCAGCTTGTCCAACGCCGTTGGCACCTCCTTCCCAATGCTCTTGGAAGCCGGCGAGATCTCCCTCGCCGCTGGCAGCTCCCCGTAGGCGTCGGCCACTGTCCTCGCGTGCTTCGCGCGCGTCGCTCTCCCAATGGAAACCCTTCTCTGTCCAGCTAACCGTCCTCTTCAGGAAATGGCCAGACGTCGCTTCACCTCCAGCTTCTGCGGGCCCCACGAACGGCGAAAGCTTCACCTCGAACTTCGCCTCCAGGATCTCGTTCAGCCACCTCAGGTCCTCAAGCGTCCCCGCGGCCATGAAGTCGTCTCCGTGCACCACGATGTAGATGCCCTTCTGGGCGTGGTAGAACACCATCACCGCCGCCGACATGCGGATGAAGCCCTGATCGGTCAACGTCACAATGACCTTGTGCTGGAACAGCTTGCTCGCTCTCCTGGCCCCATACAGCGCCTTCCGCAACTGCCGAACTACATTCGGCTCCTCCTCGCCCGGGGGCGGAACCACGCGCGCGTCCTCGTCCATCCCAGCGTGGAAGAACGCGCTGCTGATGTCCCAGAGCCCTATCAGGTAGACCCCCATGTGGTTCCTGAGCGTCGCTGCCAGCACCAGTGCCAGCCTGGCGAACTTCAGCGGGGGCGCCCAAGCGAATGCGTCGTCGCGCGCCTGGTAGGCAATCTGCATGGCCACGAACCTGCACCGCGCAGCGTCGGTGCCCGCCTTCCAGTCCTGCAACCACTTGCCCCTAACGCGCTTGCCTTTCGCCTCCGTGACGTCAGCCCTCTTGGACACTCCATGTTCTTTCATCTTGGCACGCTCTCGAGCTCTTCCTTCTCGAACCTTCTCTGCTGGAAGCAGCTGTCCAAAGAGCGCCCCCTTGACGTTGGAAAGGTCCTTCTCCTCGTACGTATCCGGGGCGTACTCGCCAAGGTCCACCACGCGCAGCTCCATTGGCATGGCGTTGACGGCCAGCCCGCCGACTACGCGCGCCTTCTTGCTCTCTGGCTTCTCCTCCTTCTCTGAGGCCTGTCGCTTCACTCTTTTGGTAATCTCCACGGGATCCTGCACCATCATCTCAACGCTTTCCTCCTCATGATCCATCGCCACGTCTTCCGCCTGGCTGGGGGCTGCTGCTGCGGCTGCTGCCGCGGCAGCTGCTGCTCTGCGCCCTGGCCCCTCTGCTGGTGCACGCTTCGACTGCTTCCTGACTGCTTCTCGAGCTGGTGGTGGTGCCTCAGCTCGCGCCCCAGCCTGTGCTGCCAGGCCCTTCGCAATGTTCTCCGCGTCCAGCAAAGCCTCCAGTCTGGCTCTGCACTCCGCAGCGTGGTACTGGCACGTCTCGTCGCAAGCTGGGCAGCCGGGTGTCCGACCCAACCGGTTGAGAATCCCCTTGGTCAGGTACCCCGGCCTGTTCGCGGCCTCCCGCGCCAGAAGCGTTGCCTTCGGGTCGAAGGGTGTACAAGTGATCCGGCTGAAGAGGTTATTGTTCCACCGCTTCTCGTCGGGCCTCCTGGCGATCGATATTTCAAAGGCCCGTCCCCGTGGTGCGCCGATCATGTGCTCATCGCTGACGTTCGCCTTGCCGAGCCAGATGCCCTTGTCCCATCTGGCTTCCATCTTCCCGGCGGTTCCTGGGGGTAACTTGTACATCACGGTCTCCGCGAATTATGCGATCTGACCGTGGTAATCTCGCCCTTTGAGCCGACGATATGGTGTCAGCCCATCTTCTCTCACGGTAAACCTCGTGAGGATCCAGCCTGCGTGCCTCGCCAACCAACTGCTGATCGGCTCGCTTGGCTTCAGCTCCACTTTGTAGTGTGCATTGACGGTGTGCACGAGTGTGCGGATGAGCTGCTGGACTCTGCCTCCAGCCGCCTCGATCGGACCCTTGGACTTGGAATCGAGCCTCGGGCCGACCTGCAAAACTGTCTGCTCGTCTCGTGCGGCTGCTGCCGCTCTCGCAAGCGCCGTGATCGCGTTCTCCTGGTCACACGACACCACCACGCGCTTGCGGCCCCAGTACTGCAACGCCTGCACTAGGACCTTGATGCCGTAATCCACCGTGCCCTTCTCCATGGCGTTCGCACTCTCGATAGCCGACGACTCGAAGTCCAGGCAGACCAGCAGCGTCATCACATCATCGGCGCCCTTCATTCCTGGGAACGAGTAGTCGATCCAGACCTGGGGCGTGTCTCTCTCCTGGTCCGTCCTGGTGCGAACTTCTTCGCGTCCTCCTCCGGCTACGCAAGCCTTGCACCACGAACGATGCGGCCAGTGGGTAAGTCGATGTAGTTGACGTTCGGCAAGCGGTGGCGTCACTGGAACACCCTTCGCTCTCGCAGCCCTGCTCTCGGGGCTGTCGCGCAATTCGACGGCGCCCCTCTGCTTGCGAGCGATCTCCAGGTGGCCAGCAGGTTGAGCGTCTCCAGGTTCCGCTGCTGCTGCCGCAGCGGCGGGTGCCGCTCCTGCAGCTGATGAGCTCGCTGCTCCACCTGGGCTAACTCCTGCTGCCTCGCCTCCTGTTGGTCCTGGCTGCCGTCCATCTCGGTATACTGGGGGGGGGGGTGAGCTACCGCTGGCTGTCGTAGTGAGGCGATCGTGACTGCTGGCTCGCTGGCTGTTACCGCGCGCTTCATCTTCATGTACCAGATGCGGCCCTGCTGCCCCAATGGGAAGATCCGTCCGCTCGGCGCCTCCAGCACGCTTGGGTACACCCCGTACTTGGGAACGAAGCCTGCCTCCAGCAAGTCCCGCTGCACCACGATCGGGCACTTAGCGTTCGTGATCTGGACCCTCATCTTGAAGATCTCCTGCTGCTGGTCGAGCGCCGTCGCCATGAAGTTGACCTCGCACGCGCCGTGGTGGATGATCGACTGCCCTGTCGCGGCCTCAAGCGGTGGCAAGTTCTTCGGCACAATCCAGTTGCTACTGCCCTGCGGTTCTGCCTCTGCGAACTCCATGGGACAAGTCGTGATGCCCGCGCCGCTGCCGATCATCAGGTAGTCTGCGTCGTCGTCTTCGAAGATGCTCGCACCTGCGGCCGCCAGCATGCTCACATAGATGGGTCCCTCGTCGTCTGTGTCGGGCCACGGGTGCGCGCGCTCCTCTTGAATGGTGGTTGGCGTGCCTCTGACCTGTTGAAGTGCCACAACCGATCCTGAAACCGCCGATGATGGGCCGACTGTCGATTGCGCCGGTCTCCTCGCCATGTCCAGGTGATGCTGCGCCAACATGCTAATGGGAATCGTGTTCACGAGCGATGCCGAGTCATTCGGGCCGATGGTGGACGTCGCGCACCCAGGTTGGACTGGCTGCTGTTGAGGAACGACTGCATTGGTATTGCTGTTCTGGCTCGCCGGCCTCTGATCGTAGCGTCTCTGTCTCCTGCGCGTCTCCGTCACGTGTCCTGACATCTTACACCAGTCGCACCACTTGTCGTTCTTCGCAGCCTTGGACTTTCCTTTGTCGTCTTTACCTTTACCTTTGACTTTGCCTCTGTCGTCTTTGACTTTACCTTTGGCACTCTTGCCTTTGCCTTTGGAATCTCTACCACCTTTGTCGTGCCAGCTGCGAACTGCATCGACGCCCACCGGTATCACCTGATCGTTGTCTCGATGCCAAACACGCTGGTTTACGATGTAGTCCATGACCTCCTTTCTGATGTCCTTATACCTCACGAGCCCTTCGAGTTCAACGTCAGGTGAGACTTCAGAATTTCGTATTCCTGCCCTTGGACCAGCACGTTCGCCTTGATAGACTCGTGCAAGATACCCTCGGCCTGCTACTCATACTCGGTAACCTCACGCCCCCGCGTCTCGATGGCTTCTCTATGTCCGACTCCAGCCTTGAACGTCGTGTTCAGCAACTGGTTGAGCAGCGCTCCCTGTCGTCCCCTGGCCCTGGGTTCGTACTCCATGATCAGCTGTCTGAAAACCTCGAAACCGTTGGAGCTCTTCGTGTTCTAGATCAGCTTGGATCCACGAGACTTCATCGTTATGCTCACCGTCAGCAAGTGAAACAGCATCCTCGAGCGCTTCTCATCTCCGGCTTTCTCGTCATTGAACGATCTGCCCATGACCACTTCTTCGTCCATGGTCGTACTTCTGTCCGTGAGCTCGATGGTGCGCTCGTCCTGTGATGCCACACTGCTGCGAAACAAGAAACACCAGTCTGACCAGGACTCCTGCTTACCATCAAGCCTGCCGGGGTTCTTCGTAATCTTCGTGTCGAACGGCGTTGTGTCCAGCCCCGTTCCTGCTGCAGCGGCCGTTCCCGCCGCAGCTCCTGCCGCCGCACCGCCCTCGGCGGCGCGAGCGGCTGCCTCTTGAAGTTGATCCGCTCGATCCCGCTGGCGTCGAGCCTCCTGCACCAGCTCTATGACCGCCTGCTCGAGCGCCTCGAGCCTTCTGACGATCTCCTCTGACGTTGCCATCCTCGACATCCATAATCGCGAGCTGGCCCTGCTTCTTGATAGCGCGCAGCCACCTGCCGAGCTCCGACCAGTATCCTCTGATCTTGCCGAGCGAGATCAGCTGGATCGCAATCCTCTTCCAGTCGCGCTGGTAGTCTCTCTGCCCGCCGCTGCTGATGCTGATCAGCTCGAAGCCCTCGTTCTCGCCAGCCCTCGCTGGCGTTGCCGCTGATTCCGTGGATCGTGCAACGCCGAAGCGCTCCGCTACCATCCGAGAGCCCAGAATGGGCGGCGGCATCTGCGGGTGGTATCCGATCTCATAACCGAAACCTTATTCTTGAGCCTCGCGAGGGCCTGCGGAGCGCAGCACATCATATCCTTCTGAAGCATTATCAGGCTAGGAGGCGATATGACACGCAAACAAGCCCCCGAGAGGCCCCCAGGAGGCCCCCAAGAGACCCCCAAGAGGCCCCAAGAGACACCCCAGAGGCAACCAAGATGCTCCAAGAGGCCTCGGCGATAATGCCAAAACGGCCTCGGCGAGGAAGCCCACATCATTGGTTGCACTAGGGTTTTGGCCCCATGTTGGCCTCCTGGGGGGGGGGGGGGGCGCTCATTAATGCCCCCTCTTGTTTGATCGATCTCCTTTTAGATGGCCCCAAGAAGCGCCTGGGAGGTCCCAGGAGGTCCCAGGATGGCCCCAAAATGCAAGAGGCCCCCAGGATGCCCTCAAGAGACCCCCAAGAGGCCCCAAGAGACCCCCCAGAGGCACCCAAGATGCTCCAAGAGACCTCGGCGAGAATGCCGAAACGGCCTCGGCGAGGAAGCCAAAATCATTGATTCTACTATGGTTTTGGCTCATCTTGGCCTCCTGGGAGGGGGGGGGCGCTCATTAATACCCCCCTCTTGTTTGATCGATCTCCTCCAAGATGGCTCCAAGAAGCGCCCAGGAGGTCCCGAAGCTTGAATGGGGGCTGGAAGACCCAGCCAGCAGCTTCGCCTCAGGCGAAGCCAAGCTCCCGCTCTGTTGTACCGCAGTAGCGATAGTCCTAGTACGAGAGGAGATGCCATCTCAAGCAGTAGGAAGATCCTTTTGGTCTCGAAAGCGATTGGGTCTACAGGAAGGTGGGCCCGCTCGCAAGTTGCCTCACTTGTACAGTTCTGCACGTGACGTACTCATCAGGCGGCGCCAGAGCTTAATGTCTGACCGGCCCGATATGGAGTATGTCACTTCAGGTCATGTTGGAAGGTCCGTATGCCTCCCATGGCCTGTAGGGGCATTTCTCTGCCGATGCCCCCCTTGGTGTGGCCATCCGCAGTCATATCGCGGGTGTCGCACCACTGGATGCTATGCACGATTCCACACTCCATCATCTAACGTATCCAACTGATGTGTCCTAACAGGGTGCACTCAGTCGGCGTCTTCAAGTCTTTGCTTGACAAGGACTTAAAAACAGACTCAGCATCGATGGTCAAGTGACCATGATGCTCAAGCCACCCAACTCCAGTAGATCTTTCGACTGAGTGGGCGCGAGCGGCCCTGCGTGGAGCTCGTGCAGAGTCGCAGTCTTGGGATAACAGTCCTCCAAATGATGGGCTGCTACTAGTGTCTCTGCTGAATAGCTCGAGCGAACCTGCAGGCGGTGAGACTAACAGTGCGCATCGATCAAGTGAACGACAGGCTTACCGGATGACGTGCTTCCACGTCGTGGCAGATTTGCCCCGCGAGTACCATAGCCTTTGACGTCGTCATCGGCGTCTCCGCTCAGGCGTCGGTATCCTGAGTCGCTATGCAGGTCGACCTCGCCCGTAAGATTCATCGCCTGGTAGACTAGCTTCTTCGGGCAGGCCTGTAACTTCCTGGTGATCGCGTTCAGTCGTCGCACTTGAATGTTGGTCGGTTCTTGGACACGTTGTAGAGATACAGCATACACCATCAACCACACCTGGGTGATTCATGCATATGCCGGCGCACCCCTGAGGCTGACAAACATGTATGCA
This sequence comes from Prorocentrum cordatum, assembly GCA_963575745.1. NCBI lineage: Eukaryota > Dinophyceae > Prorocentrales > Prorocentraceae > Prorocentrum > Prorocentrum cordatum. The sequence goes on along the minus strand of CAUYUJ010008003.1, from coordinate 31,953 downwards.
ACCATCTTGGTTGCCTGAGCGTCAGCGTCGGCGCCGGTCCATTCGGGATGTTGTATAGGACGGCGCTGTTTGATCTATTCATCTTGATCCAAAGTGACATTGCCGTCCTCGTCCTTGGTATATCTCACAACACAGTTGGTATGTGTGCTTGTTGAGGTTAACACTTACCAGAGGCATCTTCAACGCATTTGACATACTTGTCAATGGTGTCCTCAGGACCGGCCATATTGATGTCATCAACATGCCTGGCCGTGAGCAAGTCGTTGCTCGTCTCGAACTCCAGATCGTATGACGTGGGTCGGAGACCGAATCCTCTGGTGGCCCTCCTGAGCTTAAGTGAGAAAGCCCGTGGAGCGTCTTTGGTGCCTGTGCCTGGTTTCAAGCACTGCAGGCAGTGCTTTGACTCGTCATAATGCTCGAATCCTGGGAGAGTTCGGAGCTCTGTGGCCGATCCAGGCGGCAAAGTAAAAACACATCGCACGTTCCTTTTCACCGGTAGCCTCAGCAAGTTCCCGATAGGTCAATCCTTTCAGGAAGGCCATGTTGATGTCGAGGGAAGCAATGATCCATTGCTTCTTGCACGCTGCCGCGCAAGCGAGTAACCTCTGGCTTGACCGTCTCGCTGTTCCCGAACATGTTTCTACGTCGAAGGCTTCAAGGTCCATGAAACCTCGGAGACCAAGCGTAGTCGGATGGTCCGTCCCATCTCGCCCTTCTCGTTCTTCACGAACTTCCATGTGTACACGCATCTCGAAATCATGATGTTCGACGCTTTGGCTGCATCCTGCATCTTAAAGCATTTGTTATCGAACCATGTCTTGACTTCAGTGTAGAGGGCCTTCGATACTTTATCGGGATTCGCCTGGATGTCAGCTTTCGTGAGAAAGGCCGTCTTCATTGACGACCACAGCTCGCTTTGCAGCGGCGGTTGCGTATACTCGCAGTGGCCACCCGGTCGGCATCTAGTATCATATGTTGTTGCTCGGACAAGACTACCTTCGACATTTCTGTGGTAAAGCATAATTCGACATATCGACCATTTTCGTCTGAGTCCAGTCCGTAGCTGTCGTCTTCGACCATGGTGCACATTGGGACGTAGTACGTCTCCTCGGTATCGGAGTCGTGAGTGCGCCCCCACTTCGGCAGGTGTCCCCGCTGCTCATCAGCTACATTGATCAGCACACTTTGGTCTGGAACCATCTGTGAAGGTCTGGCGAAGAGGTCCTCTGGTGGAGCTGCCTCCAACAATTCCATTTACTCTTGTAGTTCTGCATACCGCGCCTCCATAACGTTTGATTCAAGTTCAGCCTCTGATTCTTCGTAAATCGTAGAAAGCCGCCCGTCGTCATGTGATAATTCGGCTTCTGAGGCTTCTCTTGCGGTTCCCTCAGGTGTCGGTGCATCTGCCAACTCCTCAAATTCTGACATGTCCTGATCAAAACCTGCCTGAGGTTTGGTGGACTTCAGGCATTGAATATTTCGCGAATGTGCTGATCCAGTTATATCGCGTATATTCAGAGCAGTACCTTCTGCTTCATAGTCGTGAAATCCTGCATTCACGTCGTTGTCGTAGTGGGCCAATGTGCAGCCTTCGGCATAAGTGACCGCAGGCAGCTTATGAATACCCTTGGCCAACCTGATCGAAACTACATTATCAATGCGAAAGAAATCTCTGATAAGGTGCTGTAGAGCCAAATGCACTTTAGGAGATAGACGGCATGCGGCCGTCATCTGAAGCGCCCCTCTCTTGGGCGGCACATAGCCAAAGGTCAAAGCAGGTCCCCCCGCTGACAAGCTGGCTACGAATGTTAACACTGTGCGTAGCGCAGCCTTGTCGGAGCCAATCTCTCGGGCTATTAGTGTTTCAGTGTACAATGAATGCCTTGCATCGCCGTATTGCGCTTGAACGTCTCGATTGCCCACTCGGATGATGACCTGACCCCTTTCGGGATCATGCTTTACAGCTGGGAACGGCCAATTCCAGCCTCCCCTGTCATCCTTCGTGGTCGCGGGGAGATGATAGTCGACCAAGTCTCCTTCATCGTAGTAGTGCTGACCAGTAATAATCGTTTTAGTGCGTACGGCACGATTGGTCTTAGCTGCTGCTGTGGCCTCTGTGATAGCTTCAATACATACCCTGCGTATGGTCTGTTCACGAGAGTGGTCCGATGTTTCCGTCGGCTGCTCGTGGTCCAAGACAGGTAGGTCAGGGGGCATTGCTGGTTGCCGTCCAAATAGAGCGATATATGGAGACACCTCGTTATAGAAGGTGAACGCGCTGGCGGCGAGCAGGGCTTCATGCAGTAGTCGGGTGAAAAGAGGTATATCTAACCTATTGAGTTCAGCCTTCATGGCGTGAAGTAAATGGCGTAGGATGCCATTTATGGCCTCGATCGTTGCAGCGTGCTGTCCACGCGCACGTATCCTAAGTTCAGTGCCTTTTGCTTCGAGGACTGCATTCGCAGTGTCGTTATTAAGGGCACCCTCTCCATCAGAGTACAGTACCTTCGCCAGTCAAAGCTGCATCCAGCACTGATGATATGCATCCAGGATACTGGTCATAGTCCTGTCTGGTATCTCAATCCCGGTAGCATATCGTACACAGCGATCGATGAGATGGAAGATCTGGTGTTCTTGTCTGTAGAACATCAGATCACATTCCACTTCCTCATTACAGTTTCCAGGTAGCGCAGTAGAGGGCATAACAGTGTGCCCAGGCTTGTCCCAAGCTCTGCACTCTCGGCATGTGTCGCAGACACCTTGAATCAGGTTGAGTTTGACATTGTCCAGTCCTATCTTGCTTAAGATGAGTCTCGTCTTGAGCTCTTTCGCATGGAACCAACGTAAGTGTAGCTTACGCAACTCGCGTGTTACCACGCTGGAGTCAAGGCTTCCGAAATTTTGTAGACTGGTTTGTACATCGAACCGTGACCAGTGTAGTAGCCGTGGTCGTGCAGCAGGGTTCCCCGCTGGCGGTGGTGGAGGTGCTTCTCCATCTTGTTGTCGACCACGTCTGACTCTAACCTGTGGTAGTCGGAGATGGCCATCCGAATTACCAGCCCCACTCGAGGCAGGTTGCCCTGCAGCGGGTTCAGCAGCATGTCTTCCTACAGTAATGTCGTGACTGCTTGCGCCCGCTGTAGGTCCAGCTCTGGAGCCGGGTCTCGGTGCTCTCAGCCGCGCAAGTGGCGATGCGGCTGGCGCCTCGGGTGGTGGCGCTGCTTACTCAGCAGGGTTTGGTGGTGCAGGTCCTCTTGCCGGCTCGGCAGGAACCGGCGGTATCTGTCCATGGTTGTCGGGCAACTTCCAAGGCTTGGCAAACTTGCATTTGCCAAGTGCTAGTGCGTGTCCAGGCTTGTTATTCCCATAGTTCTTCTTACAGCTCGGACGTTCCCGATGGTAATCGTCCTGATCGTACCACCTGCAGCGTCTCGGATCTCTATCATGGGAAGGAGAATGCATGTTAACGTTGTCCGCGCATGCAGGACGCCCGAGCCCTCCCGATGGTGGTCTCGCAACCGAGCCATCAGGTTGTCGAGGGAGACTCGGGTCATCCAAATCACATCCTCTTGCGTTAATGACCAGCACGGTGGACGAACGCGGGTAGCCATGGAAAGGACCACGAGTTACCTGACAGAGATCGTGCGCGATCTGAACAGCCTCGACGAAGAGTGACTGCATCTTTCGAAGATATTGTGCAGCCGTGGACAGTTCCCTGTTGCATACCGACGCGTGTTGATGATGGCCAGTACATCGTGTTCGTTCAAAAGGGCGGGTGCAAGCCGATGGTTGGCCATGGTCTCGGTCGGCTTTCGCATCAGTACCCCATGGGAGTCACGCAGGCCAGTAGTGCATTGATCCATGTTCACCTTGCAAGTGCCTTTGATTTTGGCCAACGTAGTCCATGGTGGTACCTGATCCACCCAAGTCCCAACTGGTTGTTCTCGTAAGTAGAATCGTCGAATATCATTTTGACGTATAGCCACCTTCCCACAGAAATTGATATATGTCAGGTCTTCTCTATGCTGTTCATGCCAAGCGTCGTGGTTAATCTTTGTATTGAATTAGGAAGGTAAGCGGTTGTTCTGCAGTTGGGCTGTAGCATGACAACCTGGACGAAACAAACGTCTAGATAATGCATCACTGCATCTGGGGCAGAGGTGCGTTTGTCGAGGTTTCCCCCTGAAGACATACCTCGGCTGAATGCTAGTTGAGAGATGCCTCCACTCCCTCCACACAGTTCTAACATATCCACCTTGTTGTCGTCCGTAACACAAGGTGGGGATTATGGAGAATACATATGCGTAGGATTCAGCAGGTTGCCCCGCAAGTAGTGCGAGAAAAGCCTCCTCTCCATCGTCACTATCCGTGTCGGAGTCAAGGGGTGCGTCGGTGTAGTACGTACTACAACCGAGTCCTTTCAGGTCGTCTCCACAGTCGCCGTTGCCTTCTTCGACTAATTTGGGCATCGTGCGTGGCTTGATGCCAGCTTCTTTGTCTGCTTTCTGTTTTTCTTGTTGTTTAATTCTGGCATCGGTTGGTAGCGCCGTCTGTTGCTCTGCCTCAGGTGAGCTCAGTGTCGGAAGTTCGGGAATAGAGGGGAGCGCGCGGCCGCGCTCAATCGGAGGGGGAGGGGGGCGCTCGCCATCGATGATCGCCACTCGCCTTCAGCGTGGACGTGAGCTGCCATCTCCCAAGAGAGTCGGTTCCGGCTGCTCCCAGTACAGTCGGGTACGGATTGTGGTCCTGGATCTTGATGTATTGGATAATCGTGTTGTCGTCCAGGTTCATCGTCACCCATCTAACAACATGGCCCCACTCGGGGCCATTCTTCGGAGACTGAACGTAAGTTCGAGCTCCTTTATCAAGTCGAGTATGGATACTAAGATGTACCGCGCTTGGATTTCTTTGCGTTTTATGTAAACCCATATGATCAATTAACCTTGCGGTCATGATCGCTAGCGTCTTGTTACGCCATTCGGCCTTCTGAGCACCTTTTCCATGCCAATCTAGAATATGTTCAGTAGGTTCTGCAGGTTTCCCTGCTATGCTGCGTGCGCATCGCCATAGGTTGGTCGGGATGCGCGTACAAGTAGTCGCCACTTGCAGCTATGATCCGCTGGGCAACGTGTTAGTGCGGTCGTACTTGAAGCCGGAGTGGCAGAAACGCATACGCATGACTTGTACATCAAGATCTCCAATAATTTCTCGTATGGGACCTTGTTTCCAGAAGTATCCCGGTGGCCCCACAAGTACAATGGTCATACGTAGAGCCAGAGCTTTGGACATCAAATTTTGGATGCGCCGGTAGCGTGGCCCTGCCCTCTTACCAGGCAGCCTCACATATCAATCAGCTGGTGTTGCAACCCGCAACAGTTGGTAATCGCCGGAGAGTAATGCACCCAAATACTGTGTACCAATGGAAGTCATTACCTCTGTATGCGTAATACGGTCACACATGTATCCACGGGCTCGGAGTTCAGCGTAAGCTGTCCGTATACCCTCAATAACAAATGCACGAGAATGAACATGATGCGGCAATGCTCCTTTTTTCTGCAGCGGCCACACAGCCGGGTCCACTGCTGTTTGTGGCAGCCGCGCGGCCGGGCCTGCCACGGACCCTGGCGCGCACAGCCGGTGCCAGGGAAAAGACTGCAGGTTTCCCCGCATATGCTGACAGTACCTGAATGTTCGGCCTGTCTCAGCAAGCGCGAGTGGCCGTGGCGCGCGCCCCCGTCGCTCGTTTGGCGATGAGGGCGTCCAACTACCTGTGCCATGCTGCGCTGCAGAGCCGCTGCTCGAAGTAAAAATATCAAACTTCTCAGCGGCATCATCCCCTTCCGCAGGTGCCCCTGCCTGTGCGTCGGGAGGCGTCCACTTCGTGCCCTCCTCGTATATGGCCTGATATATCTTCGACTGCAAATTGCGTAAGGCGAAGTCCTAGTCGGCCGAGGCAGGGTCAGTCCCAAAGGACGTATTCCTGCGATGCCATGTCTTCAAGGTGTTGTTCACCAGAGACTGGATCCTGAAAACAAGCGCCTCCTCGTTGATGGAGAAACTGATGCCCTTCATATCTTGTGACATCATATGCGTGAGCACCGTTCACAGCATGTGTCCCTGCGGTTGGCTCTGGGTCAGATGCCTCCTTGACGAGCAATGGATCATTTTCGCACTGAGGGTTGGCCGCAATAATAAACGACATCGACCCTTGATCCTCAGCGGCCGCCCCGTGCTCGTCAGCCTTGAGTGCCAGATGTCCAGAAGGTGTCCTCATCAGATCGAGTACTCTGGCACCCTTTTCCAAGTATGAGTCTGTACATATCCGCGCAAGGGATGATCATCTTCTCGCGCCCCTGCTCCAGGATCAGGATGGCCCTCAAGTTGGACGCGCTCCGCAGACCCAGGATAGCAGCCCCCCCCCCCCAGAACCCTCAGCTACATTCGCTGAGTACGTATCAAGTCTCGGCGCAGCAGGTGCCCCCGCCAGATCTCCCCTTTCTGCGCGTGCAATCTTGCAGTGCAGGGATTTGTCACATATCGCGGCGCCGTGTCCCACTCCTGACACGTAAAGCCTCTTCGTCAAGTTCAGCCTCTTGACGGCGTGTCCGCGGGGGCGAGATGCCGGTTCAAAGGTCTGTGCCGTCTTTAAACCAATGGTATTAATATTACGGGCTCGGCGTCGTTCGGGTCAAAATCCTGAAATCGAAGCCTCATATGGTTTTGAAACGTTTGAAAAATTTTGAACTTTTGAGATTGTGGGATGTTCTGAAACTTCTGAAACTTTTGGCACTTTTGAAACTTCGGCGGCATGAAGGCACAGCGCGTTCGCACCAGGCCGTCCATAACCAGTTCGCTAAGCAAACATCAAACGGATTAGACGCACGAGGGGGATTCGGGGGCCAGGGGGGGGGTCCAGAAAGGGGGCGTGGCGGGGCGCATGGCGCGAAACAAAAAATAACATGATCATAATAATAATATTAATAATAATAATATAAAAACATACAAGTCGGGCCCAAGTTTAGACCCCCCCCCCCCGTTAGTTAAAAAAGAGGGTTCTGAAAATTGGCTGGAACGCTTATTTCTTAGCTTCTGTAAGAAGCGAGAAACGGAGGGGGAGGGGGGGGAGGTGGGGGAAGGAGGAGAATGAGGATGGGACATATGAGTAGAAGGAGGAGGGCGAGGAGAAAGGGGCAGCAACCGCGGAACAGAAAAGAGGCGCCGCACCAGGCCGCCCAGAAACAGCTCGGCAGCGAGATGCCGCGGGGGATATCACTGGGCGGGCGGGTTCGTCCAAGAGGGCGGGCATAGCTGAAATAGTAGTTGCGGTTAGTTTGAGCAGCCGTCATTCGCCGCTGCATCGGCGCCGCCTGACGAGGGGGCCCATGAGGGAGCCCGTCCATCTTCCTTGACTTCCGCCCGCCCCTCTTCTCGTCTCGCTCGCCGCCGTTCAGGCTCAAGGCGACCGTGCTTGGCAAGATAGCTCGCGCCTGTCTGGGCCCGTTCGCGCGCCGCGCGCCAAGGTGTGATGGCAGAGTACAGCGATCTCCTCCTGAGCGCGGAGAAGGCGGTGGGCGCCATTTGGGCGAAGCACGGCGAGTACATCGCAGGGGGAGCAGGGTGCGAGGCTATCCATATCGAGAGCGCGCGCATGGCACATCCTGCATGTCCCATATTCGGTTGCGCGTTGGCCATGACACCTGTTCTCTGCAACGGGGCCCGCGTCAAGTTGTGGGGGCCGTTCGGCCCCATCGCGGCAATGCGCTTCAACGTGAGCCGCTCCCAGACGAGGAAGTCCTGCTTGACGCAGATGACCGAGAAGCTGATCAGGCCCGTGGACATTGCAGTGAGCAAGCGGCTCGAGATGATTTGGGAGCTCAAGGCGCTGGCAGAGAAGGCGGAGAAGCCCGCCGATGAGCCCGGCGACGAAGCGGCAGGCGATCATCCACAGGCGGCGGCGGACGAGCACGCATCGTACGCAGCGTTCCCTGGCGCGTGGTCCGTTGCGTACGCGGGCGGCACCATGGAGCGTTGCAAAGAGAAGTGCGCGGGTGATTTCACGCAGACGAAGTTCACGAAGAAGGGCGGCAAGCTCCCCGCGCTCTCTGCCGACGCCGCGAAGGAGAAGCTGCCTGGCGCCACGTGTGCGGAGATCAAGATGGCGGGCCGTCCTGGCATGCAGGGTAGCCTGTACTTCGGCCAAGGCCTCATCTTCGACGAGGCCCACGGCATTCCGAAGGAACTGGCGCTCCTGGATAAGCCAGGCGCGAAGAATACCGACGACGTGGCATCGGGGCAAACGCCCAACGCAGGGTGGGCGAACCGCCTCCTGCAGAGCGGGCGCTCTGATAACGAGTCCAAGACGGTCGGCTGCCACGGCGGCGTTGACGCGCCGTGCGCCAACGCCGCCGCCATTGGGAATATGCACCCAACTCCCGCCGCCGAGATGCACAAGGGCCTGCGAGGCGACCATGGGTGCCAAACTCGGGCTCGGCTGCTCTCCACGACTGGGGAGCCCATTCAGCCACCTCAGGCGGTGGATACGGCAGGGGATATCGTTGCCAAGGTCGGATGTTTCGAGATCGCGGAGGTTCTGCAAGTGCGCCTGGGCTTCGGAGACGCTCTCAAGAACGTGGAGAGCCCCATGATGTACTTCGAGCCGAGCGCGTCAAGCCTGGAGGAGGAGGACCTGGATGCACAGATCATGGAGGCAGCGAAGCCCCCGCTCGTTCCAGACGAGCAGGGCTGGGAGCATGAGCTACCTGACGGGGTGACCACGCGCGTGTTCATGGCGTGGAAGGGCGACAAGTACGTGCCTGAGTGGGCGCTCGCGGTCTGCGACGCCGACGTGCCCGTGGGCCGCGACCTGTGCGCGGCCGCGGGCATGATGGTGGCGGCGTTCCAGAAGGACCACTGCGATTTGGACTTCGGATCGAAGGCCAAGGGCGCGTTCTTGTCATGCGCCGCGCGGTTCCAGGTCAAGGCCAAGCAGAACCGCGACAAGAACAACAGCTCCGCTGCTGCCGAGGCTGGGGCAGCGCCGCGGAAGGTCGGAGTGATTCCTGCGATGGTCCTCCTCTGGGACATGGTGTGGCGCGACGGCGGGGCGGCCGAGGCGGCGGCGGTGCCGCTTCTGATCGCGGAGGAGCAAGTCCACCGCTCCGACGGCCTGCTCGAGGTCTTCAACGCCGTGTCCGAGGATTCCCGCGGCGACGGCGACGCCCCCGAGACCGAGAAGGAGCAGCCGCGCGCGGACTTCAATTTGGAGCCGCGCGCGCAGGAGTCCGCGTTGCTCGACGGCGACGCGGCCAGGCGCATCCTGCTGAGGGGCGCCGCGGCGGGGGATGGCCCCGACGACCAGTTCGAAGTCTCGTCTCGCGTAGCGCGGCCGCTCTTCTCCAAGAAGGAGCTGGGCAAGGATGACAAGTTCAGCGTGCACTTCCTCTGCGCCGCGACGAAGCGGCGCCCCGGAGTGATTGGGGAGTTCGGCGAGGGGCTGGACGCGCCCGCGTTCCACGTGCCCGCCGACGGGGAGGCGGCGCCCTCAGGGCGCGCCGATGCGCTCGCTGGCCTCGCGAACATCAAAGCCGAGGAGCCGATCAAGAATATGGCGGCCAAGAAGCACGGGGCCCGCGGCGGGGGCAAGCGAAGCGCCGTCGGCGGGGAGAAGCGCACCTCGGGCGCGAAGAAGCAGAAGGTCAGCGGCGATTGACGCGCGAGCGGGCAGCCCGCGCGTCGCACGGGGGCGGCGCGATTAGAGGAGCGGGTGAATTATAGTTAAGTGGAGCTTGGGTGCCAGCCGGGACCTGCTACCTCGATTGCGAACAGTTGCGGGCGGCAAAACCAATCGAGATGCAGCGCTTGCGTGATCCGTTTTGCCAGCGTGATAGCGGCGGCATGCTGGCATGGATCGGCAGTCTTAGACACGCGCGCGTCCCGCAGCCATTTGACGCCTCACCGCGGGGATTATCGCAAGGGGGTGGGCGGTGGCCAGCGTGGGCCGACAACCGAAGCCGCGCAGCGATGTCCCTGGCGTCTCCACCGTCGCCCCTGTCTGCTCGGCCGCCTTCGCGGCTGGCTTCAGCAGGCCCGCGGGGGAAATGCGTTTCTATGCAAGTTCTGCACGTGTGCAACATATAAGACCCCACAATGAAAAACGCAAACAATAAAATCTCGAACAACGATACTCAGTTCTCTAGGCATTCAGCTGTTTCCAGAAAGTTGTTGTTGGTTGTCGGAGAAACCGGGACATGCAGACAAACCGCGTTCCTATCTCTCTATATAATAGAATCCTGTATACATATGTGTATATACACCATAACTATATGATATATACATATATATATAACAATATGTAATGCATAAAATATGCTTACATCGGATATGATAGATTATACCACATAATCAATATATAATGTGTATATATGATGTTAGGTATTAAATGGTATATATTAACATGTATATACTGTATTTACTATATTTGAATTACATACTTAGTAACATCAGAATATATATATATATGTGTATGTATACCATTATTATACATGGTATATCATATATAACATATGTATATATTAAGAGATTATAGTATTTATCTTATCCCATGTATTAATATATTATGTACAGTATGTTGTATGCACTATATAGTATAGGTGTTATATTGTTATATGTTTTATAGTACACTCTAGTATACCAATATATATATGTGATGATGATGACACATAGTTTGCTTACTACATGTATAATATACAATATACCATATATTACGTCAGAGTATTTCATGTCGTATGACATGTTTGTTATCTCAAAATATACAAGAGAAATATGTTAAACGCCTGAAGAGTTTCAAAAGTTTCCAAAGTTTCAAAAGTTTCAGAAGTTTCACAAGCCTCCAAATTGCATGTGATTGATGGACAGTGTGTCCGGTGGTATGTAGATCTTGGGTGTTCTGCAACTTTTGAAGCTTTGGGAACATTTGAGGCTTTTAAAACTTTTGAAACGTTTGAAACTGTTGTGGTGTTACTTTTAAAATCATTCAAACTTTTGGGAGTTTCAAAAATATGAAAAGTTTCAGACGCTTCAAGAGGACCAAATGTTTCAAAAGCTCCAGAATATTAAACATATTCAAGCCTATCAAAAACATCAAAGGTTTCAGAAGTATCAAAGGTTTCAGAAAGTAACTCAAGTTTCAAAAGTTTCAGAGGTTTCAAGTGTTTCAAAAGTTTCAAGACCTTCAAAAGTTTCAAAAGTTCCAGAAGCTCGAGAAGTTTCAACAGTTTCAACAGTTTCAAAAGCTCCAACAGTTTCCAAAACAAAAAAAAGTTGCAACAGTGTCAATAGTTTCAAAGGGTTCAGAAGCTTCAGGCGTTTCGGGATGTTGGCCCGAACGATGCTGAACCCAATATTACTGCCAATATCCAGAAGAATAACCAACATACCATTGATCACAGTCCCACTGCTAGCTGCCAAGGCTACTTCGCGGCGTTCACCAAATAGTCCAGGCACTTCAGACACTGTCGTGCCATGCATGCCTCTGCGGCGCCTTTGCTCCAACACCCAATCGTTTCGTGACGAAAATGCGAGCGCATTCAGATGTCCACGAGCCTCTTCTTCCGTAATAGGATTCCTTTCGAAGACCCAGGCTGTAGGAGATTCGTCATGCGTATGTGGGCGTGATGCGGAGGTAATGGGCAAGTTCAGGAACGTGCCCTCGTCCGCGCGCATGCCCATCTGACCATCCGTATTTACCATACATGCAGCATGCAACATATCGCGTTCGGATATCCCACTATTGCCACTGCGCACGCTTGCAGGGCCCTCCGTCCTGCGCTGACTGCGTGGGCGAAGGTCTCGCCCATATGGCATGTATGTATGTGGAAACTGAAGCCACCGAGCGCTCCTGTCGGTAGCCCTTTCCATGCGCCTCAACCGCGCATCGTTCACTGGCACCGAAGGTGGTGCTGATCTAGCAGGTGTCCCTGCGTTGTTATCGATCTGTGCCACCAATGGCCTAGGTGTGTCTGTAGCAGGTGCCCCTGCAAGTGTGGTTGCCTCCGATACTAGCCCCGCGTTGGCTGATGACGCAGGTTGCCCCGCTGGTGTCGTCATCGAGACTGCCGCGGTGCCCGCCATCATCGCCGTGACGCGGTTGAGCTCTTCACGGAGGTCCCTGAGCTCGTTCGCCCCTCGGAGTATATCTTCATGACGATTCAGTGACTCCTGATCTCCGGGCAGGGCGTAGTGGAACCCGGCGGTAATAAAGCCAACACCCCTGCAGATAGCGCAGGGTGCCTCACTCGCGGAACCTTCCATGTTCCCAGCCAGCTGTCTATCCACGTGAGCATGTGCCGTTCGATCCCAGCATTGTGCGCGGAATTTGTGGCCGCACTGGAGTCGCCAGACCTTGTCGTGGTTCATGTAATGGTCCAGGCATACGGCACACCTGTTAAAACCGCCGTCACTGATGATGGGCGGTGCTGCCGATGGCCTGATACGCGTCTGACGCTCCAGGGTGGACTCACCAGCCTCGTACCGAATCGGTGGTACCGTCGGTAACTGCATTGATGCAAATGTGGCTGGACTACTCGCAGGTGTCCCTGCTGCATTGGGATTAGCAGGTTGCCCAGCGCGGCTCAGCATCCCATTGGCCTGACGCTCCTGATTCCGGCGTTGGCGGGCAGACTGCGTCGCCAGGTTGGCCTGCTGCGCCTGATGCGTGGCTAGGATCTCAGGGCGCAGCCCTCCCATGGTCGGCGGCAGTGCTAGGCCTGGGGGCCTGTTGCTGCACATATTGATCCATGGGGGCGGCCAGATATCCATAATGAGGTATCTGGCCTGGCACGCCTGATGCATGCCCTGAGCCACGCGTCAGCTGCGACGGGTAGAAATCGTCGGCCGTCGCCCGAACACATGGGTTCTCGAGCTGTGCTCCCACTCGGGGGGTACCACCCACCTGAGCGTGATAATCATGATAGAATGGGTGATCCATCGGTGCTGCTGTTGGACGATCAGCAGACGTCGGATCGCATGTCGGATTACCGAAAGATGCTGGCACACATCCAAACCGATTGGGGTTGTCCGGCGATGGATTTGGATCTGGAACATACTCCCAAGGCGGCGTCCACTGGGCACTAGGGAGGTCAATGCCGCCCCTACGCGTACTCTGAGCGGCTTCACGCATCTGCCGGTACATCCATTCTTGCTGACCAACTAAACTCTCGGTTCTCTGTACGGCATATTGGTCAGGAAAAGCAGGTTGCCCTGCATGTGGATGTGGCGATGCAAATGGCGATGTCGCCTGTAAAGCCTGATAGAGCTGCGGATCCATCCGAATGCTTTGGAGCCTCGCCTGCAGGGTGTTAGTGCTCCAATCACTCTGTGGAGTACCAAACGGTGTAGTAGCTCTGCTGATTGGAGCAAATGAAGCAGGTTGCCCTGCAGGTACTGGCAGTTGTTGTACATGGGCACGCCACGGATCGTTGACGCACAGAGTGTCGGAGGGCGCGGTACCACTTGAAGTAATGCCTGTCACATCGGCGCTCTGAGCCTGTATCCATGATCCCTCAGATCCCCCTGCGCGTGTCCCCGCTTGATGCGTGTTCTGTATCATGAGCACGGTTGAGAACGCGACCTCCTGAATTGGAGGCGGATCGGGACATTTCACATTGTAGGGGGTCTTTGGGATGAACCAATCCTTCAAATATGATGCGTCATTACGGATATTGTACATACTTTCAATCTAACCACTCGGATACGGCTGATTACTGTCCCGCAAATATGAGGGATTGGCCCATATCTGTGCCACACGATTGCGCTGACAGTTGTGGTTGGGCAAAGTCCCGATCAACTGTGCGATGTGGGTCGGAGGAATCCTGCCGTTACGGCCTGCTGGCATGACGATGCCATTCGCTGAGCGCCAAATCGGAATGCTGCCCCGAAGCAGGTTCTTCATGCTAGCCATGACCAATACTTCGGAATCAACGCGCAGGCCGATTGAATCCGATTGGCACCAGGAAGGTATGGGCAGCCGCGCACAAACTGTCGGCCCCTCTGCTTACTGGCGTCGTCGGAGCGGCATGCTAATCCCATACTAAGTATGACCGGTATGTTTCCCCATTGACTTCCATGGCTGAATAGAAAAACACACAAGGTGCCCCAGGAGCGGACAGGTCCGTAATTCTCATATATAACAATTCGGGGCACAATATACCAGGGCTGTTGTGTCCGTTACTTGGACGGATGAAATGCGCGTCGTGCTTCTCGGAGAAGTACTTCAACTTACTGATCTGCATCTTTTTCATTCCAGACTCACCAACCATGCCAATAGCTTCCAGAACAGCATAAGCCTGATACGCCCAGTGCTGGTTCTTGAGCTTGTAGCGCGCCCTCTCCAGGTGCTTGTGGTGGTTGCATTCATATCATTCAGCAGGCCAATTGGTGAGTAGTTGTGGTAACTTTGCCCATCCGTCGCACTCGTCATACGGTGGTACTTCCCGAGGGAATCTGTCCGACAATTGACCTCTATGAGAAGGTTTGTGACGGGGGGGCGTCGCCGGCCACTCTGAAACCTCACGCTGGTCTTCTCACTTGAACTTCGGCTTGTTAATATCTTCGGATATGACGATTTGTTTCAGCTATTCCCTTTCAGCTTCAAACGTGAGTACTGGGCGTTTCCGCATAATGTTGCGCACTTCTTGGCGCGCGTGTGACTCTGGGCCATGATGAATCGCAGTGTCTACGACGCTGCATTGCACCGCCATATATCGATCGAACCCGTCGTCAATCCGAGGATGATACGCCGGGTTGATCTTCGTGAGATTGGACGTGCGCATCCTTTCCCATAACTCCCGGCACTCCGCTGGCACGTCCAACGCGGGGGCAGGTTGCCCCGCTGAACGCTGGGCAGGTTGCCCCGCGGAACTCTGAGCAGGTTGCCCCGCGGAGCGCGGGGCTGCCATTGATGCGGCAGGCGCTGCCGCACTCGCCGCCGATATGGCAGCGCCAGCTGATCCCCCAGGCGTCCGTGAAGTTCCTGGCGGGGTACTGATATCGAAGTGCTGGCGTTCCTTTTCCTTGATGTTGTAGGACTCGGCAATCTTATCTCTGGGCGCCGTTCCTGGCACCTCCGGCGCGGTGGCCAGTAGATTTTCAGTGCCACGTTTCGTGGAGGAAGAATCCCTGGCCCGTCCTTCCAGCGCGGGCACCCATCCTGCCCTGTGCGCCCGACCTGGCGCAGGGCCGCGACGTGCCACGGGTTCCTTTGGAGCGGGCGTACTGGTGCCCTGAAATGCAGCTGCCGCGGCAGCCGCTGCTGGTCCTCTGGATCGTTGTCGATCAGCAGGTTGCCCCGCATATCGCTGCTGCTTGCTGTCCCCAGGGTTGGGATCATCTGGGCTCTTCCTCTTCTTTCTCTTGGGCCTAAGTTGACCGGGGCCAAGATGGGCTTGATGAATCAGAAGATGGAGGAAGATCGACCGCCTCTGGCTTTGGCATAGGAGTTGCCTTTGCCGCGGCTCCCGCCGGCGCCCCATGTACATGACGTACGGGACCTCGGTCAGGATTCAAATCGACATTATCTGGCGTCCTGAGGGCCATATTCTTAACGGGGGTCTCATGCTTACCTGTAACCAAGTAGGTATTGGCGTTTCGTCGTTCGACTTTGCTTGTCTTTACCCAGCCAATGGTCTGAGCACGGTAAGCAACCCGCCTCCCAGAAGATAGATCTACATCTTCTGTGGCAGCGTAATTGGGGTCGATCGAGGCATCCGTCTGGCACGCAACGCCAGCGGTACCCGAATTGCTGGACTCGTAACCTTCAGGGGCAGCGTCCGTAGGAACAACTTCTTCAGCCATCTCAACATCCTCATCTTCGCCAGCTTATTGCTGACTTTCTTCTTCTGGTTCGTGATCAGCAGGTTTCCCCGCGTGCCACTCGCGATTGAACAGCGCCGAATAGTGAGTAGGTATCAACTTCTGCCAAACGAGGTTTGACTGAATTGTTTCTTCAGCAATGGCGGGGTCGCAATCTTTCTCCGTCAGCTGCTCGCGATATGGCGCGGTATTGGGATCGGTGCAGTGCCCCCGACCATCTCCATGAGACCAAACCCACGGCGTTCTTGTAAAATCCGGGCTTCTCGATGCACGTCTCATGGGGCAGCCGAGCCCGCGGTCAGCATTCATGGGGCATGTGCAACAAACGCCTCTGTAGAGCTTTTTCTCCTCGACGATGGCCCATTTTGACACCGCGCGTCACCGACTTATGTTGTGATTTGGTAGGTCCCGCTTTCGAGCGCATGATATGTCCTGCCTCATCTCATTTGGCCTTGCGAAGAGAATGCCAGTGTCGGATTTGATGCGCATTCCAACCCTGATCCAACCAGTACTGCATCTGGCCTGCTGGCGTGCATTGACGAGCCAGTCCAGCTTCAGCGTAGCCTTTTAAACGTTGCATGCCACCTTCGCTGGATATTCCCCTCCCCGCGGTTGGTCATCTTGAGGCGGGCTTCCCCACGAGCGATCCCTCCTTGGGGGTGCGCGCGGTCTAGTCGCCTGACACGGCGGGGCCCTTGGGGGCCCCGCGCCAGGGGGATAAGGGCGCTGAATGCCGCTCGAATGAGTACCCACCGCGGGAGCGGGCTTGCGCGCGACCTGGTGAGCGGCTGGGAATACGACCGCGACGTATCATGCGGTCATGGTCTCCCATAACGTCGCCCTCGTCATCGTCGCGATAATTATTCCCCCCCCCCCCGGGCGCGGCGACTTGGCGATCGCTTCTGGCGGCTGGCGGATCGATCTGACGCAGCGAAAGTATACTGAAATTCTTCATTATGACTAAACTCATATTGAATACGCTCAGATGGACCACCAGCGTCGCGCGGGCTTCCCCGCAGAGGATCACCATCGATTAACCCCATTTCTGTCGGAGTTCCAATCACCCTATGAGTCCGCGGGTGCCCCCGCCATGCCAGAGTCTCCTTCGACGGGCATGTGGAAGTTCTCGACAAACTCAATATCCTCAGGTTGCCCCGCGAAGGGTATGCCCAGCCATTCTGCCAAGTCGATGCCATTGTGGCCAGTGAACACCTCCTCGAACAGCTCGTCGGCGTAATTCTCGAGGGTCACGCTGGCAATTAGATACCTGGCAGCCATGGAATGAACAATTGTGGCTGAGCCGTCGGCAGGGTCGGCTAAAAGAGACCCCCAATCAACATGCTGTATGTCGGAATCCGTTTGAGCCAGATGTATTGACGGACCCCTGCCTCTTCCATCACCTTGGGGGCATTCTCGTCGGAAATGTTGTGCACTGTGGCATATGTCGCATTCCATAGCTTTACTGTTGGCACCCTGTGGGTTTCCTCGCCGTCCGTTGCCTTTGCCTGATGTATGCCCGCGGTTTCTGCCAGTACCTGAAACATTTCTTCATGATGAAGTCCAGTAAGGGGCGCAAGGAATGCTAGTGCGCCTCTGCCATGCAATCGCCAACGCTGACCTTTGCCTTTACTTCGACGCTTGCCTTTTCCTCTCAGTGATCGTCGTACAATACGTCTTACCTTTCGGAATGGTTTCTTCGTGAATCTTCGCCAACGACGCTTTTGATAGCCCCAAAATAGCCATTGAGCTTGTTGCTCTTCAGTGAGGTATGTAGGCAAATCAGAATAATCCAAGGCGGTAGCTTCGTCATCGGAAGACGTATCCGTATCGGTACTTGAGTCGAAGTCGGACCCGGCGGGTTGCCCCGCTGAGCCCATCAAGGTCATGGCTTGCGCAAGGGGAAACCGCGTCAGGCGGTCCCCTAGGTCTGGCCCCGGAGTCTTGCGACCCCGAGGCCGTTCCACCTTTCTGAGCCAGCAGTGTAGTGGTCTCAGTTGACTGTGGATCATCGTTCCAGACGTTGTTGGCAGGTTGCCCTGCGTTGGCCTCCACGTGGAAGGTCTCGGTTCGGTGACCGTGACTAAAGATCAAATGTTGCCGGGGTTCCTCTCAGCTATGTGAACATATGGCCTCATACGTTCAAGCAGAGCATCAAAGTATTGTTGGTCTCTCGGCATGTGGTGTTTCAGAGGCTGCAGGAGTTGTTGTGCACGCGATGTCCCCACTCCAAGAGCTCTGACTATAATTGCTGTCATGGTTTGGAAGTTGGGGATGTCGAAGCGGGCTGTTTCAGCTTCATAGCGGGCTATGTCAAACCGTGCTGACGTCTGGTCGATACCTTCACCAACGTGGACTCGGAAGTCAATAAGAGCCGTACCAGAGTTGAGTTGGCGTTCCTCTTCTAGGTTCTCGAACTTCGTGCTTAAGAGGAACATAGTGTAGGTGGCGCCGTCAGTGTGGCGACCGCCTATATTGACGCTAAAATTGATAACTGCCGGGGGGACTCTCATGGCTATGGTCCGCGCGAAACCTCCCAAGCCTCGCTGCAAAGTTGCAGCCTGCTGGGAGGGAGTCATATTGCCTGTGGTCACATTGATCCAGGCGTGTACTTCGCGGACGAACTCGCGAAAAGGTACTTGACCGGCGGGGTCCCAATGGGGGCCGGTCGTTCTTGTGTCGTCTCCGCCACGCATATGTCCTACCGCACACCCAATAGCGACCCATGTGAGCCCAAGTATAGTAACCCCAATCCAATGGCCTCGTAGGTCGTAGTCGGATGTAGTCGGTTGGGACTTATATTGTTTAGTCGTAAGTCTGCGTGGAGTCGGAGGCGGCAGTATATTATTTCGCATGTTTCCATGCATTATGTCTTCGAAGAAATTTCCAATTGGAGTAGTTCGGGTGGACTTCACGAGTGTAATAGCGCAGGGATGTAGGATGTAAGTAAGAGGACTCCGCTTGGACAGAGATATCACTGCAACTTGCCTTGCGGTACTGCGTGGTTGTATACATTCCTCCGCGCAAACCCAGTGCATCTGGATGTTCCACCATATCTGTAGTCCACCAGATAGTGCCGTGGATGGTGAGGAGCAGAGCAAGAGCTGACCACCATAGGCCAGCTCCGCTACCAAGTTTGACGGGGGCTGGAAGACCCAGCCAGCAGTTTCGCCTCAGGCGAAGCCACGCTCCCGCTCTGCTGTACCGTAATAGCGATAGTCCCAGTATGAGAGGAAATGCCATCTCAAGCAGTAGGAATATCCTTTTGGTCTCGATAGCGATTGTGTGCCTCGCAGTGAGGCACAATCATATTTGGGCGGCCGGCCGCTTGAGCCGACGCGGCCGCGGGCGCACGCTCGCTTTCACTCCTTACGTCCCTCAGCTCGCTTTAGAATCCCAGGAGGTCCCAAGATGGCCCCAAGATGGCCCCAAGAGGCCCCCAAGAGGCCCCCAGGAGGCCCCCAAGAGACCCCCAAGAGGCCCCAAGAGAACCCCCCAGAGGCACACAAGATGCTCCAAGAGGCCTCGGCGAGAATGCCGAATCACTGATTTCACTAAGGTTTTAGCCACATGTTGGCCTCCTGGGTGGGAGCACTGATTAAGATGACTCCAAGAGCGCCTGGGAGAGCCCAAGATGACCTCCAACATGGCTCAAGATATCCCAAGATGTCTCATAATGGGTTCCTCTGTGTGCTGCCCACTTCGCTGATCCAGGCAATTCCTCTGGGCATCGTTTCTGGATGGGCTGGTGGGGATTCGCGAAGCGTCAACAATAAGGATTAATCATATTATCTCTGGCATGTGCAACACGGTTCGTGGCCTTCTGAGTTATGTTACGCCTCTTGCCGACGCCGTGTCGCAGGCTTTTCCCATGTTCACTGCTTCCCTGTCTCTCTCCTGCCTCCCAGAAGAAGAGTCCGGATGAAATCTGGCCTAAAGAGGAAGACATGTGCACAACTTCTTCTGCTTTTGTGTTTTTCCCTGTTTTCCCCTTGGCCCCAGTGAGGCTAATTTGGCCCCAATGAAGCAACTTTGGCCCAAATGAGGCATCGTAGTGTTTGCTCCAGGCACGTCGAAAAACTTCGGAGCATTTGTTGCTTCCACTGTTTCCATGCTTCCATGTTTCCCTCCTGGATATGGTGTGATCTGTGTCCAAAAGAGGATTCCTGCTTGTTTTGTTCTGGCTGTGTTGTTGCACAGGCACGGTGACAGGGATTGCACTGCCACAGGCAAATACATACAGCAATACATAACTGCCCCCACGTCCTTCAAAATTAACCCGCGGCATTGTATAACGACTGCGAGCGGGCTTTGTGCTCTGGGACACTTTTCCTTCTCGCAATATCGCCTGAGGACGCGCACACTCCGGGCACATCGATTGACAAGCGAGCGAGCCGCGACAGAATGGTCGCAAGCATTAGCAACGCTGTAGCATCGTGCCCCTTTATCAGGAATTTCACGGATGTAGCTAAGGAGCGTTCGACATAAACTCCAATGCCATTTGGTTGGCGCATCCCGCTAGCTTGCTACGGACTGTTGTGACAACGTCGCGAAGGAAGAAGCCTGTGCAAGAGGGGATGCGTGACTCGTCACACGTACAGATGCAGCTTGAGGTTCGCACATCCCGCAAGCGTACGACTGGCTGTTAAAGCAACCTCGCGCACAGGAAAACGAGGGTGTGAGTGGTACGTGGGTGTGTGGTGAGCGTGTGGGTGCAAGTATGTGGGCGCGGATGTATGGCAAGTGTGTGAGCGTGGGAGTGTGGGTGTGTGAGTGCATTATGGGTATGTGGGTTTGCGGGCGCAGTTGTCGGTGCAGGTGTAAGCGAATGGATTGGTGTAGACTGGCAACCAGCGTCAGCAACCATGACGGGGGGCACCCTCGTAGCATTGTGGTGATGTTCGTATGGCAGCTAGTCTCCGTGCAGCGCGCAATAAGAACCGTCCACAAAATAGTGATACAACCACACTCAATCGGTGGTTCTGGGGTCGATATTACCGAAGTCGCGCATGACCGCCTATTGCATCGCTGCCGCGAATGCCTCGCAGCCCCACACCCGTCTGCCTCGATTCTAGGTATGCGCAACACAATCGACTTCGTGGAGATCGACAGCCAGTCCACGCTCACCTCGATGTTGAATGCTGTGGCCTAGCGGGGTGGCGAAACGAGGTATACGTCCGCGTGCGGGTTCGCCGGCCCAACGGGCAAGAGGCGTGCAAAAATCTCTGGCAACAGCTGTCTTGTTTATCTAGTTCGCGCCCGCATGGTGGCCCCTGGGGATCCCAGATGGCAAATATCCTTGGCGCAGCCCGGCCACCCTTAGTCCGAGATGGTCTTGCTCCTGGGCGCGGCTTTTCAAGCCCCCCAGAGCGTTCCAAGAGCGCCAGAAGGAACCTCGAAGAGAGCCCAAAATGGTCCGAGACGGTCCAAGAGCGCTCCAAGACACCCAAGAGATCTCTGGATGGCCATGAAAGCATCCGCAACGCATCAATAGAGCCTCGAGAAAACCCCAAGAGAGCCCCCAGGAAGGGCCCGTAGGGTAAACATCACTGGTCCCCCTTGGGTTTTGAATGATGTTTGTGTTCTCGCCTTTTCGTGACTGCGGTACTCCAAGACGGCCCGCGAGGTCTTCAACATCGCTCCACGACAGCCCAAGAGGGCCTCAAGATGACTCAAGAGGGCCTCAATGCGGCCCATGAGGTCCCCCAAGAGGGCTCAAGAGGCCCCACAGAGGGCCCAGAAAGAACAATCCGAACTTTTTATTGGAGCCTTTTCCTCGAAGCTGACCCTCGATACCGCCAGCAAGCTCCCAAGGAGCTCCCAAGAGGCCCAAGACTCCCCAGAGGCCCCCAGAGGCTCCCAAGACACCCGCTGGAGGCCCCGAGAGACAGTCGAAAACGCGCTGGTAAGCTTAGGTATGTGTTACGCTTCAAGCGTTGCCATATCCCAGGCTTTGGCTCATATCGCATGAGCAAGAGAGCGAGACGAAGCATGGGATCTGGAGTAAAAGATAGAAGGGGCATCTTCAATGGAAAAGGTATTTTCCGATCTCAGATACAAGTCGTGCGCCTCGGTGAGGCACAGTCATATATTTGGCCGGGCCCGGCTTGAGCCAGGCACGGCAGCGGCGCATGCTCGATCTACACCTCGCCTTTAACCTTCTCCGTTTAAAGTCGGAGGGGGGGGAGACGAGCAGGCACCGCACTTCTACATTACGCGGAAAAACAGTGCTAGGCAGCAGCGGCTGCCTACAAGGCAAGGGCGCGCGAGTAGCCTCGCTACCGGCGAGTTTCCTCGCTACTAGAGCGCACCTGCATGCGGGTTTCCCCGCTAGCTCGGGAGGCAGGGCCGTCCTGAGACGACCTGCCCGCCCTATACGGAGTATGTTTCTTCAGCTCGTGCTTGAAGGATTGCTGGCCGGCCATTACTTGTAGGAGCAACGCGCGGTCAATACTACCTTTGGTATGACCATCGGCAGTCATATCCCGCGTGTCACACCATTGAACGCTTTCAACGATTCCGCGCTCCATCATCTGGCGGATCCAGCTAATGTGCCCAAGCAGAGTACATTCTGTGGGCTTCTTCAGATCTTTGCTAGACAAAGACTTGAAGACAGACTCGGCATCAATAGTCAGAGTGACTTTGATACATAGACCACCCATTTCCAATATGTTCTTTAACTGTGTGGGGGTCAATGGTCCCGAGTGTAGCTCGTGGAGCGTTACAATGGTCGGGTAGCAGTCTTCCAAGTTGTGGGCTGCTGCCAGTGTTTCCGCAGAGTAGCTCGAACGCACCTGCAGTCGATGAGACTTGCAGTATGCGTCCACCAGGTGCACGACGGGTTTCCCCGCTTGCGTGTGGCCACGCCTCAGCAGGTTAGCCCCGCGGATACCATAGCCTTTGACTTCGTCGTCTTCATCTCCGTTGAGACGACGATAGCCAGAATCGCTATGCAGGTCGACTTCTCCTGTTGGGGTCATAGCTTGATACACGATCTTCTTCGGACCTGCCTGTAGTTTCCTGGTAACCGCGTTTAGTCGTCGTACCTGGATGTTTGTCGGTTCCTGGATACGTTGTAGTGAGACAACATAGACCATCAGCCATACCTGCGTGATCAACGCATAGGCTAGAGCGCCACGAAGACTGACGAACATATCAGAAATCGTCTTTGTCGCTTTGCTCTCAGGATCAGCTCCTGTGAGTTCTGGATGTGTGATAGGACGAAGCTGTTTGATGTATTCGTCCTGATCAAGAGTGACGCTCCCATCATCGGTCTTGTTGTACCGAACGGCACAGTTTGTGTATGTGTGCTTGTTCAGTTTGCACTTTCCAAACGTATCTTCAACACACTTGACATACTTGTCAATAGCATCTTCCTTCCCAGTCATATTGATGTCATCAACGTGTTTGGCTGTGAAGAGGTTTGGGCTCATCTCGAACTCTTCGTCGTATGAAGTAGGCTGTAGCCCAAAGCTCCTAGTGATGGACCTGAGCTTCAACGAGAATGCCCTGGGAGCATCCTTCGTGCCCGTCCCCGGCTTCAGACACCGAAGACAATGCTTTGATTCGTCATATGACTCAAAGCCTGGCAGTGTGCGAAGGACAGCTGCTGACCCAGGAGGTAGTGTGAAGCACACCACACGCTCTTTCTCGCCCGTTGCCGCGGCGAGCTCGCTATAGGTCAGTCCCTTCAAGAAAGCCATGTTGATGTCCAGGGAAGCGATGATCCAAGCTTTGTTGCATGCAGCAGAGCTTGCGAGCAGTCTCTGGCTTGACCTCCTTGCCGTGCCAGAGAAGGTTTCGACATCAAAGGCTTCAAGGTCCATGAAGCCACGGAGTACCGAGCGCAACCTGATCGCCCTTTCCATTTCGCCCTTTTCGTTCTTGACAAACTTCCGTTTGTATACGTAGCGTGAAGTCATGATGTTAGACGCTTTGCTCAAGTCAGTCATCTGGAAGCATTTGTTGTCAAGCCAAGTCTTCAATTCTGTGTAAAGGGCTTTGGAAACTTTGACCGGATTCGCTTGAATGTCGGCCTTCGTGAGTAGATCGTCTTCCTTGACGACCACGGCACGTTTGGAGGCAGCACTAACGTATACTCGCATAGTTGTGACGCTGCTGTCATCCAACAATCGGTGTTGCTGCTCGGACAGGACGACTTTGGACATGTCTGCTGTGAAGCAGAGCTCGATGTACTTCCCGTGCTCATCGGAGTCCAGATCATATTTACTGTCCGGATCCGTGGAGCATAAAGGAACGTAGTAAGAAGTGTCCATGTCGTATCCTGGCGGGTGACCCCGCTCCGGCAAGTGGCCTTGCACATCTTCACAGGTCGTAGAGACTAACACACACTGTGTGTCTGTCATGTATGTGGGAACTGTATGCATGACTTCTTCTGTGTCAGCTTCAAGGAGTGTTCTGTCATCCATCAGTTCAGCATACCACGACTTCAAGACAAAGGCATCCAGATCTTCTTCTGTTTCCTCTATGATGGTCGGGAGCCGACCATCGTTCTCCGCAGGAGGCTGCTCAGGAGCAGCTGCTGGAGGTGACTCGCTTGGTGGTGGACCATCAGCGAGTTCCTCAAACTTAGTGAGGTCTCGGTCAAATCCAGCAGGCGGCTTCTTGGATTTAAGACACTGGATGATGCGTGAGTGTGTAGATCCTGTGATGTCGTAGATGTTCAAGGCAGTGCCATCAGCTTCATAGTAATGAAAGCCAGGGGTCACATCATTATCATAGTGCACTAGTGTACAGCTGTCTGCATAGGGTGCAGCAGGCAACTTCGTCAGGCTCTTGGCAAGTCGTACAGCAACAACGTTTTCAATACGAAAATAGTTGCGTATGAGGTACTGAAGAGCCAAGTGCACCTTAGGCGAAAGCCGGCTCGCAGCAGTCATCTGCAGCCGGCCCTGTTTCGCTGGTAGATATCCGAAAGTCATGGCGGGTTTCCCCGCTGGCAGACCGGCAATAAAGGCCAATACTGTCCGAAGGGCCGTATTGTCCGATCCTATCTCGCGGACCATAAGTGCTTCGATGTACAGCGTGTGTCTTGTGTCAGGATACTGTACTCGCACTTCGCGACTACCGACCTTCACGATGACCTGGCCTCGGTCAGGTTCGTTGCGGATGACCGGGTATGGACCACTCCATCCACCCCAGTCGTCTTTCGTGGTGGTCGGGCGATGATAGTCCACGAGATCTCCCTCTTTGTAGTGAAATTCACCCGTAGCAGTAGTCTTCGTACGGAGAGCCCTGTTCGTCTTGGCAACCGCAGTGGCCTGCGTGATTGCCTCCAGACTAACCCTCCTGATTGTTTCCTCCCTTGAGTGATCTGATGATTCAGCGGACTGATCATGATCCAAGACAGGGAAATCGGGAAGCATAGCTGGTTGTCTGCCATACAGCGCATTATACGGAGAAACTTCATTGTAGAAGGTAAATGCGTTGCTGGCAAACAAGGCTTCATGTAAAAGACGAGTGAAATTCAGAGGAATATTTAATCTATTCAATTCTTCTCCCATCACGTGTATGAGGTGTCGCAGGATGCCGTTCCTAGCTTCGATAGTCGTGGCGTGTTGGCCACGCGCTCGGATGCGAAGCTCTGTTCCCTTAGCCTTAAGGATGGCCTTTGCTGTATCGTTATTCAGTGCTCCTTCCCCATCGGAGTATAAGATTTTAGCAGGGCCGTGTTGCATCCAAGTTGTGTGATAGGCATCGAGAACAGTATGCATGGTCTTATCAGGAATCTCTGTGCCAGCTGCCCAGCGAATACAACGGTCGATGATGTGAAAAACAATATGTTCCTGTTTGTAAAAGAAAAGATCACATTCGACTTCCTCGTTGAAACGTCCTGGCAGTGACACAGAAGGCATCACCGTGTTGCCTGGTTTGTCCCAGGCTCGACATTCTCTACACGAGTCGCAAATGCCTTTGATCAGACTCAAACGGGTTTCACCCAGACCAACCTTAGTTAGAATCATCCGCATTTTTGGCTCCTTGGCATGAAACCATCTCAAGTGGAGTTTGCGGAGTTCTCGCTGCACTACAGCTGGGTCAAAGCTGCGCAGGTTTTGGAGGCTGAGCTGAACGTCGAAGCGAGTCCAATCAGGGAGCCTTGGCCTTGGCCTCGGCTCTGCTTGAGGCTGCGGCGGTGGTGGAGGATCTCCTCCCTCCATGCGTCCGCGCCTTGCTGCAACTTGTGGCAGTCTGCGGTGATCGTCAGAGCTACCAGCGCCAGAGGTGTTACCATGAGCCCCCTCGGCCCTGGTGATGTCATGGCTGCTGGCGCCTGCGGTTGGATCGCCCTCACCGGGCCGTGGCGGCCTAGGCGCGCGTATGCGCGCTTTCGCGGCTGGCGCCGCTTTTGCGGCTGGCGCCGCTTCTGCGGCTGGAGCCGCTTCCGCGGCTGGCGCCGCAGGAGCGGCTTGCCCCGCTGGGCGCGGCTGACCAAAGTTATCTGGCAGTTTCCATTTTTCAGCGAATCTACATTGGCCAGGTATCTTGGTATGGTGAGGATTGCTCTTCTGGTATTCCTTCTTACAGCTTGGACAGTCCCAATGGTATGGTTCAACATCATACCATCGGCACATCTTCGGATCCCTGCTGTGTCTTGGTGATTGTTTGTAGTTGTTGTCTACACAGCCAGGACACCCAAGACCGCCAGGTGGTGGTCGCCAGATTTCTCCGTTTGGGCGTCTCCGGATTGTTGGGTCGTCCAAGTCGTAGCCAGCACTGTTTGTTACGAACGCATAGCTGCGTTCGCGATTCGCGAATGGATCGCGACCGTAAGCAAACAGATCTTTGGCGATTTGCACCGCATCAACGATCAATGACTGCATTCTGTAGGTATACTGTGCCGCCCTTGCTAGTTCTTTGTTGCAAGCATTGGCGTGCACATGATTACCTGGACAACGCTTGCCTCTGAAGGGTGCCAACAACTCTTCTTTGTTTGCCATCATCTGTGTTGGCTTGCGGATGTATTGTCCAAACGAATCTTTGAGACCAGTCGTGCACTGATCAATAATCGTTTGGCAAGTGACCTTGCGTTGTGCCAGTTCCTTCCATGGCTGGATCTCATCCACCCACGTGCCCATTGGTTGTTCCCTGAGAAAGAAACGTCTTAGGTCGTCTTGCAATAGAGCGACTGTTCCACAGAACGTGATATGGGGCAGGTCCTCTTTGTGGTGCTTAAGCCACGTGTCATGATTGACCTGTGCATTGAAGTATGAAGGAAGTCCAGTAGTTCTGCAGCTTGGCTGCAGAATCGTGATCTTGACAAAGCAAGTCTCGAGGTAGTGAAGGACTGCCCTTTGTACTTCCGCGTTTCCAAGGTCAACCATTGATATCTTATCAAGGTTCCCGCCCGACGAGAGTCCACTCTTGAAGGCTAATATGGATATACCACCCTTGCCCCCACATAATTCAAGCATGTCCACTCGATTGTTTCTGCCGTAGCATAGTGACTGGACCATCGAGAAGACATCAGCATGTGAGTCAGCGGGTTGCCCCGCCGGTAACATCATGAAGATGTCCTCTGATTCGCTGTCCGAGTCCGAGTCGTCAAGAGGAACGTCGTTGAAATATGTGGAGCAGTCAAGCCCTTTGAGGTCCTCTCCACAGTCGTCGTTACCGTCTTCCACTTTCTTCGGGACTTTCTTCGGTTTGATGCCGGCTTCTTTGTCAGCTTTCTGCTTTTCTTTCTGTTTTATCCTGGCATCAGTGGGCAACGCAGTTTCCGCGGAGAGATCCGCTGCGGAGGGATCCGCTGTTAAGTCAGGAAATGGCGGAATTTCAGGAAAGTTGTTGGTGGGTCGCGTTTGGCAACGCTCAATCGAAGGGGGAGGAGATCGATCGTCATCGACGATCGTCACACGCTTTGGGCGTGGCCTTCGCGACTCACCGTCGCCGTGAAGAACTGGAGCCGGAGGCTCCCAGTATAACCGAGTACTGATGTTTGTAACCCCATCAGGTAACGGAGCTACATAATTGTACCCAGTTGGCTGATCCTGGATTCTGATATCTTGAACGATCTCATTCGTGTCCAGGTCGGTCGTGACTCTACGAACAACATGGTCCCATTGAGGGCCCTTTTGTGGGCATTGGACGTAGTGTCTTACCTTTTTGTCAACGCGAGTACACACACTGAGGTGTACCGCACTCCGCTCATTCCTGATCACGTTGGCTTTATTGAGTTGATCAAGGAAGCGTGCAATAATGATAGCCAAAGTTTTATGCCGAAGCTCGGCACGTTGCTGATCTTGGCCATACCAATCCAAATCATGCTCTTTGTGTGAGCCACAAGTACATCTCCATAAGTTTATCGGTATATGAGGACAAGATGTAGCAACTTGTATATAAGAACCACTGGGATATTTACTGGAGCGGTCAAACTTGATACCGAAATGACAGAGTCTCATTCGTATAATGCTTAGCTTCAAATCTTCGATAACATCTTTGATCGGACCCTGTTTCCAGAAATACCCGGGTGGCCCCAGGATAACAATCTGCATTCTCAGAGCACGCGCTTTGATCAGGAGATTTTGTATACGTTGATAGTGTGGTCCCGCCCTCTTTCCTGGAGTACGAACGTACCAATCAGAGGGTGTGGCCACCCACAACATATTGTAGTCTCCTGCCAACAAATTTCCCAAATACTGTGTTCCAGTTGAAGTCATTACCTCATTATGGGTAATCCGGTCGCATATATATCCACGGGTTCGGAGTTCAGCGCAAGCTGTGCGAATATCTTCGATGACAAGACATTTTGAATGATATTTTTCCTCTCGGGCCTCAGCGCGGCCAACGTATGTAGCGAGGAGGCCGGTATTCGGCTTCTCTTCGCAAGCGAGCGCCGCCGGCGCGCCCGCCTGCCCCCGTCAGCGGCGGTCGTGTGACCACGTTGCCGTCTGACTCGGAGGCATGCTGTTAGCGGATGGCTCCGCAGGAGTCGCTGGTGTGGCTACGCTCACGATCTCCACGCGGGTTGGCCCCGCAGAGTCCGACGAACCTCCGCCCGTGTAGCTTGGTGGTGGTGGCGGTGACGCGGGTGGCCCCGCTTGGTCCTCAGGCGTCCATTTATTCACCGCCTCCTGGACTGCCCAGAATATCTTAGACTTCAGGGCATCCTTCATATGTGGCCAGGTCCCTTCGGGACACTGTTGGCCCTCCCACCAGCTGTTCAGCGTCCTGTCCACGATCAAACGGGTCGTGTCTTCCAGGAGCTGCTTGTCGATGTACGGCTCGACAATGTACGTGTCGGTCGTGACGGTCATGGACTGTCCCGTCGCGGGTGGCCCCGCTGTTGCTTCGGCGGGTGGCCCCGCACTTGCTTCGGCGGGCGACCCCGCACTGACGGGGTCCTCTTCGTTCTCCGTCTCGGTATAGCCATCTCGACTGCTGCGGATTGTGAAGGTGTTCGTGACCGTCTGGCTTTTAGCCCCGTCATACAAACCGCAGGGAATCGCGAGATGTCCCGAGGGAGTTTTCTTCGCCTTCAGGACCTTGGCGCCTCTTCCCAGCTTCAGGGTGTAGTCACCGCTGGGGAAGATAACCTTCTGGTAGCCTGGCTTCAGCACGATGATCGTATCACGTGCCTCCATGGCTCCTAGGCCCCAAATGGCCGGGAGATTGGCACCCGAGCCTTCTGCGATGTTGGAGGCATACTCCTCAATACGGGGGCTCGCCTCATTGGCATATTGTACCCCGATCTTGAAGTTGCCCATCTTCCGACATATCGCAGCGCCCTCACCAACACCATTGATGTAGAGGGTCTTGCTCAGGGTGCATATGGCAGGTCGGTAGTTGAACCTGGCCATAATCTCCTGGAAGGTTCGCGCCGTATTGGATCCAATGATGTTCACATTGGAACCAATGTCTAGCATGAACGAGATGCAGGGCATACCATCTTCGTCAGGAAAGAATGTCCCATTGCGCGCTGCCAGAGCGATTGTCCCATGGTCATTGGTGTGGTACGTGATCTGCGATCCGAGTGTACCCTTCAACAGGCGCTGTTCAAGAACCCATTGACTCATGGTCAGCTCGGTGCACCACATCTGCTCATACTGGCGGCGCTCCTCCACGGTAATTGGTTCCTGCTCAAGGACCCAATAATTCGCAGATAGCGTGGACATCCATTCACCTCCTGGTGGCAGCGTGTCCGCGTCGTCACGTGCGTAGGTCAGCCCCTCTGTATCGATCATGAATGTGGTATGGAACTGGGCTGCCTCTGCTCTCTCAGCGCTTGCCCGGCTCCTGGCGCTGACCGGGCTTGCCACTCGCGAGGTCCTGGTTGATCCAGTTGGCCTTCGAGTCCCGCCTCCGCTCCTGCCACTCCGCCTGATGTTGGCCTCCATTGCCCTCAGGAAACCTGGATTTGGAGGTCCAGTTGCGGGTGGCCCCGCTTGTGCGGCGGGAGCCGCTTCAGCGGGCTCGAAGCGTAGGCAGAATTGGCATCTGAATGCCTTGCTCTGGCGCTGGCCAGGGGCATGCCTGTGCAGCTGGGGCACGTGCGGATGGCTCCGCCGATTGTGCGGCTCGAGCCTCCAGTGCCTCCACTGCTTCACGTAGCCGACGCATTTCCCGGGCATCTGCCACGTACCTTTCCTGCTGGCGCGCTTGTTCTGAGCGTCGCGCTGTCCAGCATACGGGAAGTGTGCTATAACTATGCCCGGCCCACGACATACAGCGCAGGGGGCCTCATTCGGCGCACCTGGCCGCTGATTGCGGACGTGCTGCTGTGCAACACGATCCCAGCATATATCGTGAAAGTAGTGCCCACACGCCAGTCTCCACACTGTAGTGCCCATCTCGTAGTTGTCCATGCAGATTGGGCACTGTGTGAAGTTGTAGTCTGAAATGACTGGAGCAGGCACGTCAGGGCGAGTCCGAGCTTGGCGCTCGAAAGTGGTTTCGCCCTCCCGATATGGCGTCGGTGGCGGCCGTCTGTCTGCCGTTCAGCGGGTGGCCCCGCTTCTGCGGGTGTCCCCGCTTGGGTCTCACGCTCAATCCTTCTCTGGATCGCGCGTTGTTGGCGCAGCCTGGTGTTGTCCCGAGCCTGCTGCCTGGATGCCAGTATCGCTTGCTGCGTGTTGTGCACGTCGCGGATGTAGTCTGGCATGTTGCCCATAGCGGCTGGCACCGCGAGACCAGCTGGCTGAACTACGGTCTCGGGGTCCGTCGGCGGGGGCATGTAGGCGTAGTGCGGCATAGACTGCGCATCGACCGCTCGTGTAAACTGCAAACGAAACATCTCATTGGCAAGATTCCGAGTGTATTCGTTCGCAGGTGGCCCCGCAATCATAGAAGTGTTATTCATCTGCGCGTAGTACTCCGGGTACATCGGCGCGTCCATGGCCTGTGCCTCTGCTGGTCCGTGATTGTCCCATCCATATATTGGGTGTGATGCTATTCCTGGAATAAACACCTGTCGATATGGATTCGTGGGATCAGCATTTGGAGCATCTTCAGAAGTCCAGCTCCAGAGAGGCCGAAAGTCGCCATGATTCGTAACATCTATGTTGCGGTTCCGCAACAGGCTGGGCACTCTATCCGCTTGTTGCTGCAGAAAAGTAGCCTGTGCTCTTAAGTTGGCTGCCCGACGTTCGTAGTCTGAACCTTGCTGTCCGTCAGCGGGTGGCCCCGCATGTGCGGGTGGCTCCGCAGGCGTTCGCTCGGCGGGTGACCCCGCAGCCACTCCTCCTTCACTACCCCACGGAGTGCCAAAGGGAGTGGTTGCTTGGAGTGCTGCTGCGAGTGCCGGATTCCCGCGAATCGCCTGGAGTCTTTGCCACAAGCTGTTCTCGCTCGTTTCAGACGGCGGAGTCCGGAACGGCGAGCCACCATCTGAGCCGCCCATAGGGACAAACCTCGCACCTCCAGCCTGCTGCGGAGGGCGTTGTGGCTGTGGTCCTAGGACGCCTGGTGGCCCCGCAGGAGTGCGCAGGTTCCTCTGCTGTGCGTCTTGGATACCTCTATGCACTGCCCACGGGTCAGCACGATATAGCTGATCGGTCAGTCCAGAAACGTCGGCTGGTGTCAGGTAGCTGTTGAGGGCCTGGACCCATGCCTGCTGATCCGGCCTCCAAGGAG
>CAUYUJ010008002.1:1280222-1314443 GCA_963575745.1 Prorocentrum cordatum | reverse complement strand
GGAGGAGGAGCGGCAGGTGCGCGTCGTGCCGACGCGGCGGCGGCCCTGCCGCGGGCGTGCAGGGTGGAACGCCGCCAGCGGCCCGGAATCGGTAGAACAGTCTGAGAATCGGCGGGTTTGGAGGATGTATTGGGCGCCGGGGCCGCTCCAGAGAGTTCCGGAACGCTCTGAGAGCGCTCCGGAACACTCTGGAGCGATTTATCCCGATCCTAGCTCTGTTTTAGGTGCACGCGGTGTCAGGCTCGGGCTGAACGAAGGGGGGGGATTGGGAAAGGGGGGGTACGACATTTGCTGCATGCAGCTGGCTTCGGCCCCTCCGCCGGGCCCACTCCTCGATACATGGGCGCCTCCTGGCGCCGGGAGGCGCCAGGAAAATCAGCTACGTGAGCTGATTCTCAAACCCCCCCTTTGCTATCCCCCCCCTTTCGCCCGGCCCGACAGGAACCAACGCCGAAGTCGGCGAGGACACGAACTTGCCGTGGGCTTGTCGTAACCCCTTGGGAAACAGGATGCCTCCCAGAGGAGGTTCAAAGAATGGGTCTTCCGGCTTTGGTATGTGTTCCCCAGGGGCATTGGAGTCGTTTGTGTCGATTATGTGTACGTTAGCGTCCCATGGAGGATGATCGAGGAAAGAAGTTCTCGTAACCCTTTGGGAAACACGATGCTTCCAGAGGGGATTCGAAGAATGGGTCTCCCGGTTTTGCTATGTTTCCTCCAGGGGCATTCGGGTCGCTTGTGACGGTTAGGATAAGCATGCAGCTCCCATCGGAAAACATGTGGAAAGCGACCCAATTTCGAAGGTGGGGTCCGAGCAGCATGTATTTACCCTCGTTGAGCTACGCAGACCGAGGGACGCTGTGTGAGCGAACTTGACTGAGAGTTGCGGGGTTGCCCTGCATTACTGTCCTTTCTGCCTCCCTCGTCATTTCGCGCAGGACTTTCAGACGAGCAGATCAACCCACAATAATTACCCAGTCGGTAAACTTTTTGGTGGACGCCCACGCAGCCGCATGCACAGAAGAGCTTCTGGTCACACATTGCCGTGAAGGTCTACATAGCGGTTTTCGGACCATCCTGCGACAACGAATGAGAGGCCACTCGGAGACCTTTTGGAGGGTCTCTCGGGGGCCTCTTTGAGGCATCCTGTTGGGAGACTCTCGGTGGTCTCCTACGTTCGGGAGTCTCCGAGGACCTCTTGTCGGGGAAGCGTAAGATTCGAGCTCGCCGACGATCTGGTTCCGCCGACGCATTCTGACGTGCCTGCCCTGACTTTGAAAGGTCTCGTTTTCGTGGGATGCTTGCAACGGGAGTTCGCGCCACATTTCCGATGAGGTCTCGTCTCTTCCTGACGGTCCCGTCAGGCCAACCCGAGTCCCCAAACCCGAGTCGCACGTCTCCCCGGTCTTGGGGTCTTCTGTTTCTGTCTTGAACGGGAGGCTTCCAGCGGTCTGGCGATGGCGGCATAGCATCCACTCTGTTTCAATAACGTTGGCTTTAGGCAAGCCCCTGCGGCCTTTCCAGGAGGGTTGTCCAATGAGGAACATCCTGGAGGCCTCGCGCGGCGCGCAGTAGTCTTATGATCTAGTTCGCACGTCCGCCCCATCAGTTATGAGACACCGTTCGCGCAGCGATGTTCCGACGCACATGCGGCACACATGCGACGTACATGCGACGTGCATCCGACGCAACGTGGGTCTCGAGTTGCCGCGCGAGGCCTCCAGAGTGTTCCTCGCCAGTTGCCGCGCGAGGCCTCCTGAGTCCATCTCGGGACATGCTGCAACGTAGGGACCCCGAGGACCCCCCGGGACCTCGGGAAACTTGGCATCGCTCGGAGGTGTGCATTTTTCCTTGGGCGAGGACCATCCAGGAGCAGCCTCGATCACTTGGTGAAAAAAAAAACACGCACGAAACCTAAAACAAAAAAAAACAGGAAATGGACGTCCGAGCGATGGCGAGTGTAGGGACCCCGAGGACCCCCCCGGGACCTCGGGAAGTGTCACGCCGACCCTCGCCTTGGATTCTCAGTCGCCGAGGAGCAGCCTCGATCATTTGGCGAAAAAGCCACGCACGAAACCGAAACAAAAACACAGGGAATGGACGTCCGAGCGATGGCGAGGAAGTGTGACGCCGACCCTCGCCTTGGATTCGCAGTCGCGCACGTTTCCGCTCGTCCTGCAGCGAGTGCATACATGTCGGCGACCGGCGCCCCCAGCAGCGCGCACACGCCGCGCCCAGGGAGCGCCCAGTGGCTTCCCTTGTCGCCCAATATAGCGCCCAGCAGCGCCCGTGGTGTGCCATAGGAGGGAGGTGCATGACATCCGCTGTGTGTCATTCAGGAGGGAAAAAACACACAGACACAATTAATCGTCGATTCCCCAGAACATGTGGAAAATATGGGAAGTGGGGGGGAAGGCAATAACCGAGAACATATGGGAAAATATGGAGAATCCTTTTATTTGTGTGTATTTATTTGTGTGTCCCAGGGCCCCTTCAGTCATATTAGGGAGACGATTGAGTTGTGTTCCTGCAGTCGGGGCGCTGAAGAAGGAGCCCTTTGCGTTGGGGAGGGGCTCCGTGTTCCTTGATTGTTTCTCAGTTCGCCTTCGGTTTTCCTTGGGCTTTCGGTGGGACATCGACATTTAACTTCTGGAAAAAAAGGGACCTCGTTTCTTATTTAGGGTTCCTCAGGTCAACGCCCCGACTGTACTCCCCGAGAGCGCCCAGACGTTGCGAAGACCGGGGGGCCTCAGAAGGGCGCTTGGCATCTGCAGTATTCCGCACTGAGGACTCAACGTGGCCTCCGAGGACACTCCGCTCAGTGTGTACGCCACGGTGGCCACATTCATACAGAACTGTTTCTGGACGCGCATGCAGCGTGCATGGAGCATTCGCGCGTTACGTGCGTTGAGCTTGTACCGGGGAGCAGACACATGTGTCAGTCAGACAAGGGATCGGATTTGATGTTCGGATTCGAAGTTCAATCAGGATGCAGTGTCAGAAGTCGGCGCAGTTCTTCGATCCCCCGCAGCGAGGCCTACAACGCCACTGTCTTTGCATACGGCTCTACGGGTGCTGGCAAAACGTTCACGATGATCGGCACCCAGAAGGACCTCCAGGGAGAGACAGGGGCAGGACAGAATCATGGGGGAAGGAGGGAGGAGGAGGAGGAGGAGGAGGAGGAGGAGGACGCATGGGGGGGCAGGTGGGAAGGCAACGGCGTCGCCCCATCTCGATGCCGGTCCGAAGAGCCCCCTCGGCTTCCGAGAGCGCATCCCTAAGGTTGAGGCCGCATTTGGGCTTCTCAATCTCAGGCATCGGGATGAGCTCGAGCCCAGCTAGAAGGGGAGGGGGGGTGGACGACGGTGGGAGGGCCCTGGGACCACACCGCAGCGCCAGGCGCGGAGAGGGGTTCGGGCAAGGACACGGATGTTTTGGCAGCAAGCATGGATCGGAGGAGGAAAAGGTATCGATGCCGCTACCCCTGCCTCGTTCCCCCGTTTTGGGCCCTCCCTGGAGGCCCTCGTCGCCATAGCCGCTGGGTTCGCCTCGGAATGCTAGTCAGAGTGCGCTCAGGGAGGGGTCCAGGGAGCAGCGGTATTGGTACCTTTTGGTTTTCCCAGATGGGGAGGGATGGTGGTGACGGGGCCCCTCTGGTGGCGACGGGGAGAGATGATGAGGATGAGGATGACGATGACGATGGCGAGAGATGATGAGGAGGACGACCAGATCCGGTTGTCGTAAACCACCGAAGCCCAAACGAGTCACGTGAGCACAGAAAACCCGCCCCACCGACAGCCAGGGAGGGGTATCGTGAATTTGCTGTGCGCTTGCGGCTGCTTGCGGCGGCAGGGGTTTGTCTGCGTCCGCCGGGAATCCAGGACGAGAGCGCACACGTGAGAGCGACTCTGGCCAGATTCGCGGGTCCCCAGGGGCTTCTCCAAGTTGTTCGATCCTTCGCCGAGTTCCTCGCCAATGACCAGAGCCTCTTGGGCGGCCCGCGGCACATCGCCCAAGTCCGAGAATCAAGCTTCAGCGGCCGAGGCCCTCGCAAATAACCAGTACCTCTTGGGCGGCCCGCAGCATGCCGCCCATGTCCGCGAAACGAGTTTCAACGGGGTTCTCGCCGTTGCCAGCGCCTGTCTGCAGCTCACCCTCGTTCCAGAGTCGCTTGGTCTAGAACCAGCTGCTGGTATCAGTAGTCAGGCTGCGATTTGCAGAAGGGACGGGAATACGCAGTGCCTGCGACGTCTGAATAACTGCACTCCACTCCGGATTCCCAGGTCTCGAGTTCACAGCTGATTGCGAAAACAGGTTCGTTCAGTGCGGGTCTGAAATTTGGCCACAAACCTGATCACCCAACACGCATATTCCTCAAAACAGAGCGTGCACTCAGGGGATCTTGCTTGTTCCCGACCATCTTGTGGTGTTGGGTCCTCGTTTTGAAGAGACGGTCCCCGCGTTTCTCCTTCTCCTCCCCCTCGTCCTCCCTCCTCCATCATCATCACAGTCATCACCCGTTTGAGCCACACCCCTGACATGTTTCGTGGCCCCACAGGAAGCTCCACCGAAGGTCCCAAAGGCGCCGCCCGCATGCGTCACCCGCACCCATATCGGCACACCGCTCACACGTTTCGTGGCCCCATAGGGAGCTCCACCGAAGGCCCCAAAGGCGCCGCCCGCATGCGTCACCCGCACCCATTTCGGCGCACCCCTGACACGTTTCGTGGCCCCACAGGAACTCCACCGAAGGTCCCACTTCCACTGCACGCATGCGTCAGCCACGCCCATTCCGGCACACCCCTCACACGTGTCGTGGCCCCACAAGGATTTCCACCGACGGTCATTTGCCACCGCCCGCTTGCGTCACCCACACCAATTCCGGCACACCCTTCACAAGTTTCGTGGCCCCATAAGGAACTTCCACCGAAGGCCACAGTGCCACCGCCCGCATGTGTCACCCACACCCATCTAGGCCCCTTACACGTGTCGTGGCCCCAGAAGGATCTCCACCGATGGCTCCACTGCCACCGCACCGTCCGCATGCGCCCACCTACACCCATTTCGGCACACCCTTCACACGTTTCGTGGCCCCATAGGGAGCTCCACCGAAGGCCCCAGTGCCACCGCCCGCATGCGTCACCCACACCCATTTCGGCATACCCTCACACGTTTCGTGGCTCCATAGGGAGCTCCAGCGAAGGCCCCAGTGCCACCGTCCGCATGCGTCAGCCACGCCAATTCCGGCACACCCCTCACACGTTTCGTGGCCCAAAGGGAGCTCCACCGAAGGCCACAGTGCCTCCGCCCGCATGCGCCACCCACACCCATGTCGGCACACCCTTCACACGTTTCGTGGCCCCATAGGGAGCTCCAATGAAGGCCTCAGTGCCACCGCTCG
Organism: Prorocentrum cordatum; assembly: GCA_963575745.1. NCBI lineage: Eukaryota > Dinophyceae > Prorocentrales > Prorocentraceae > Prorocentrum > Prorocentrum cordatum. The sequence goes on along the minus strand of CAUYUJ010008002.1, from coordinate 1,309,045 downwards.
CATGCGTCACCCACGCCCATTCCGGCACACCCCTCACACGTGTCGTGGCCCCAAAAGGATTTCCACCGACGGTCATTTGCCACCGCCCGCTTGCGTCACCCACACCAATTCCGGCACACCCTTCACAAGTTTCGTGGCCCCATAAGGAACTTCCACCGAAGGCCACAGTGCCACCGCCCGCATGTGTCACCCACACCCATCTAGACCCCTTACACGTGTCGTGGCCCCAGAAGGATCTCCACCGATGGCTCCACTGCCACCGCACCGTCCGCATGCGCCCACCTACACCCATTTCGGCACACCCTTCACACGTTTCGTGGCCCCATAGGGGGCTCCACCGAAGGCCCCAGTGCCACCGCCCGCATGCGTCACCCACACCCATTTCGGCATACCTCTCACACGTTTCGTGGCTCCATAGGGAGCTCCAGCGAAGGCCCCAGTGCCACCGTCCGCATGCGTCAGCCACGCCAATTCCGGCACACCCCTCACACGTTTCGTGGCCCAAAGGGAGCTCCACCGAAGGCCACAGTGCCTCCGCCCGCATGCGCCACCCACACCCATGTCGGCACACCCTTCACACGTTTCGTGGCCCCATAGGGAGCTCCAATGAAGGCCTCAGTGCCACCGCTCGCATGCGTCACCCACGCCCATTCCGGCACACCCCTCACGCGTTTCGTGGCCTCATAGGGATCTCCACCGACGGTCATTTGCCACCGCCCGCTTGCGTCACCCACACCAATTCCGGCACACCCCTCACAAGTTTCGTGGCCCCATAAGGGACTTCCACCGAAGGCCACAGTGCCACCGCCCGCATGTGTCACCCACACCCATCTAGGCCCCTTACACGTTTCGTGGCCCCATAGGGATCTCCACCGATGGCTCCACTGCCACCGCCCGCATGCGTCACCCACACCAATTCTGTCACACCCCTCACACGCTTCGTGGCCCCATAGGGAGCTCTAACGAAGGCCCCAGTGCCACCGCCCGCATGCGCCACCCACACCCATTTCGGCACACCCTTCACACGTTTCGTGGCCCCATAGGGAGCTCCAACGAAGGCCACAGTGCCACCGCTCGCATGCGTCACCCACGCCCATTCCGGCACACCCTTCACGCGTTCCGCGGCCCCAACGGAAGTTCCACCAAAGGCCCCAGTGCCACCGCTCGCATGCGTCAAGCACACATTCCGGCACACCCCTCACACGTTTTCTGGCCCCATGGGGATCTCCACAGTAGGCCACCGTCCGCATGCGCCCACCTACACCCATTTCGGCACACCCTTCACACGTTTCGTGGCCCCATAGGGAGCTCCACCGAAGGCCCCAAAGGCGCCGCCCGCATGCGTCACCCACACCCATTTCGGCATACCTCTCACACGTTTCGTGGCTCCATAGGGAGCTCCAGCGAAGGCCCCAGTGCCACCGTCCGCATGCGTCAGCCACGCCAATTCCGGCACACCCCTCACACGTTTCGTGGCCCAAAGACAGTGCGCCACCCACACCCATTTCGGCACACCCTTCACACGTTTCGTGGCCCCATAGGGAGCTCCAATGAAGGCCTCAGTGCCACCGCTCGCATGCGTCACCCACGCCCATTCCGGCACACCCCACGCGTCACACGTGCCACCGTCGCATGCGTCCCACCAATTCCGGCACACCCCTCACACGGATTTCCACCGACGGTCATTTGCCACCGCCCGCTTGCGTCACCCACACCAATTCCGGCACACCCTTCACAAGTTTCGTGGCCCCATAAGGAACTTCCACCGAAGGCCACAGTGCCACCGCCCGCATGTGTCACCCACACCCATCTAGGCCCCTTACACGTGTCGTGGCCCCAGAAGGATCTCCACCGATGGCTCCACTGCCACCGCACCGTCCGCATGCGCCCACCTACACCCATTTCGGCACACCCTTCACACGTTTCGTGGCCCCATAGGGAGCTCCACCGAAGGCCCCAGTGCCACCGCCCGCATGCGTCACCCACACCCATTTCGGCATACCTCTCACACGTTTCGTGGCTCCATAGGGAGCTCCAGCGAAGGCCCCAGTGCCACCGTCCGCATGCGTCAGCCACGCCAATTCCGGCACACTCCTCACACGTTTCGTGGCCCAAAGGGAGCTCCACCGAAGGCCACAGTGCCTCCGCCCGCATGCGCCACCCACACCCATGTCGGCACACCCTTCACACGTTTCGTGGCCCCATAGGGAGCTCCAATGAAGGCCTCAGTGCCACCGCTCGCATGCGTCACCCACGCCCATTCCGGCACACCCCTCACGCGTTTCGTGGCCTCATAGGGATCTCCACCGACGGTCATTTGCCACCGCCCGCTTGCTTCACCCACACCAATTCCGGCACACCCCTCACAAGTTTCGTGGCCCCATAAGGGACTTCCACCGAAGGCCACAGTGCCACCGCCCGCATGTGTCACCCACACCCATCTAGGCCCCTTACACGTTTCGTGGCCCCATAGGGATCTCCACCGATGGCTCCACTGCCACCGCCCGCATGCGTCACCCACACCAATTCTGTCACACCCCTCACACGCTTCGTGGCCCCATAGGGAGCTCTAACGAAGGCCCCAGTGCCACCGCCCGCATGCGCCACCCACACCCATTTCGGCACACCCTTCACACGTTTCGTGGCCCCATAGGGAGCTCCAACGAAGGCCACAGTGCCACCGCTCGCATGCGTCACCCACGCCCATTCCGGCACACCCTTCACGGCCGCCCCCAACGGAAGGGCCCCAGTGCCACCGCTCGCATGCGTCAACTCCACAGTAGGCCACCGTCCGCATTACACCCATTTCGGCACACCCTTCACACGTTTCGTGGCCCCATAGGGAGCTCCACCGAAGGCCCCAAAGGCGCCGCCCGCATGCGTCACCCGCACCCATTTCGGCGCACCCCTGACACGTTTCGTGGCTCCATAGGGAGCTCCAGCGAAGGCCCCAGTGCCACCGTCCGCATGCGTCAGCCACGCCAATTCCGGCACACCCCTCACACGTTTCGTGGCCCAAAGGGAGCTCCACCGAAGGCCACAGTGCCTCCGCCCGCATGCGCCACCCACACCCATGTCGGCACACCCTTCACACGTTTCGTGGCCCCATAGGTAGCTCCAATGAAGGCCTCAGTGCCACCGCTCGCATGCGTCACCCACGCCCATTCCGGCACACCCCTCACGCGCTTCATGGCCCCATAGGGAGATCCACCGCAGGTGCCAGTTGTTCCATTCGCATACACCCGCCGCACATTTTTCGGCACGCCCCTTGCGCGTTTCGCGGCCCCATAAGGAGCTCCACCGACGGCCCCAGTGGCTGCGTTCGCATGCGCCCACCGCACCTATTTCGGCACACATCTCACGCGTTTGCGTGGCCTCATAGGGAATTCCACCGACGGCCCCAGTGGCTGCTTTCGCATGCGCCCACGGGACAATTTTTGGCACTCCCCTCACGCGTTTCGTGGCCTTAGAAGGAGCTCCTCCTAATGCGGGGCATACAACAATGGTTTTTTCAATTGCATGTGGTCTGGCTGTCTGCAGGGCGGATTTAGGTTGAGTTGGTTGAGTGTTGTTGTGTTTTGATGCCGACGACGATTGTAATGATGGTGGTTATCAAATCGTAGTGCTGATGGTGGTGGCGATGGTGATGGTGATGATGGCGGTGCTCATCACATCCACACTCACCATCATCACCATCACCATCATCATCACCATCACAACAGCCTTCACCATACCATCATCACCATCCCCATCATCATCATCATCATCATCATCATCATCATCACCACCATCCATACCATCAGCATCGCCATCACCATCACCATCGTCACCATTGTGGTCCGTAGGACTTGGCTCAAGGTGATGCCATGGAACTCTAACATGCTATGTAAGAGTTTCTTGGGAGCTCTAACATGGTATGTTACAGCTCGATGTGAGGGTTGTGAACTCTAACATGCTATGTTAGAGTTCGATGGGAGCTCTAACATAGCACGTTAGAGCTCCCATCGAGCCGTCCCCCCCGCCGTCGTCGTCGTCGTCGTCGTCGTCGTCGTCGTCGTCGTCGTCGTCGTCGTCGTCGTCGTCGTCCCATCGGGCACGTCCGCATTCCGCCCCCCCCGCCGTCGTCGTCGTCATCGTCGTCGTCGCGGTCGCCGTTGTCGTCGTCCCATTTAGGCACACCCTCACACGTCTCGTCGGCCTCACGTGGAGCTCCGCCGAAGGCTCCAATGGGCATTTCCATTTTGCGCGTCCGCCTCATTTCGGCAAACCCCTCAGACGCTTCGCGGCCCCCATCCGCAATGCCTCGGGATCCACCCCTCTGGCGGCGCACTACCTATGAGGAGAGAGTGGGTTGGGCCCTTACGACGGCGACGACTTCCACGAGGACGACGAGGTGAAGACGGCGACGACGACGACGACGACACATCCTCTCCGCAGCCGCCTCCTCATCCTCCTCTCCCTTCCTCCCACGTATCTGGTCATCCATCCAACCTTCCTCTGTGTTCCTCCCACGAATCCTCGTCGCCGTTGTCCTCCTCTTCCTCCTCCTGCTCATCCTCCTGATCCCCCTGCGCCTCGTACCCTGCATCCCCCTCTCCTCGCCTTTCTTGTTCTTCTTCTTCCTCCTCGTCATCATCATCACCATTATCATCATCAGCAGCAGCAGCAGTATCGGCATCCTCAGCATCATCATCATCGTCGTCATCATCACCATCGTCATCATCATCATCGTCATCACCATCATCATCATCATCGTTATCATCGCCATGATCATCATAATCAACATCCTCCCGTGGCCCATGGCCCTCATCCTGCTCACCCTTTTTCCTGCTCTCCTACTCCTCCTGCTCCTCATCCTCCTCCTTCTCCTCCTCCTCGCGCTCCCCCTCCCCCTACCCCCTCCCTTGGACCTGGACGGGGCGCCCCGCGGGTAGTTAGAGAACCCAAGATGGCCCAATACGGCTCCACGAGCGCCTCGGAGAGAGCCCAAGATGACCTCCGAGATGCTTCAAGATAGCCTAAGATGCTTCAAGATGGCCCCGAAGATTCTCCAAGGGGCCCCAAGAACGGTCCAAGACGGGCCCACGAGGCTTCGGAGACCTCCAAGGATGCCCCCAAGATGCCAACATCCTTTCAACAAGCTTACAGCAATATGTGATGTGTGCCTTCTCGCTTTCTCGCTTCCGATGACCATCCGAAGCCCCAAGATGGCTCCAAGATGGCCCAACAGGGCCTCGAGAGGGGGCCAATAGAGCCCCAATACGGCCCCAAGAACGCCCAAGAACGTTCCAAGAACGCCCCAAGAGGGGTCCAGGAGGCTATGTTGTGGGTTCCCGAGGGGCAGGGCGATTTGAGGGATCCCCTTTCGTTGATCGATTTCCCTCACACGGTAGAGCTCCCAGGGAGCTCTAACATGGCACGTTAGAGCTCCCAGGGAGCTCTAACATGGCATGTAAGAGCTTCAGGGAGCTTGAACAAGCTACGTTAGATCTCCCTGGGAGCCCTAACATAGGATGTTCGAGCTCCCGTGGAGCTCTAACATGCTATGTTAGAGCTCCTGTGGAACTCTACCATGGCATGCTAGATCTCCCATGGAGCTCTAACGTGCTATGTTAGAGCTCCCACGGAGCTGTAACATACGGCGTTAGAGCTCCCAGGGAGCTCTAACATACTATAACATGCTATGTTGGAGCCCCGCGGGAGCTCGAATATGCCATGTTAGAGCTCCGTGGGAGCTCTAACATAACATGTTAGAGCTCCCTGGAGCTATAACATACCATTATAGAGCTCCCTGGGAGCTCTCACCTACCCGCCGCCGCCGCCGCCCTTCAACAGTTTTACAATCGATTGCGCAACGGTTAGGACCCCCTCCTCTCGCCAGGGGGGGGGCCTGCGAGAGGGGGGTCGTAACCAGGATTCGATCGATTGCGCAACGGTTAAGACCCCCTCCTCTCGCCAGGGGGGCGGCGGCGGCGGCCGGCGGCGGCGGCGGCGGCTTAAACCGTTCCACAATCGATTGCGCAACGGTTAAGACCCCCCCTGGCGAGAGGGGGGGTCTTAACCGTTGCGCAATCGATTGTGAAACGGTTAAGGGGCGGCGGCGGCAGCGGTGGCGGCGGCGGAGCGCTTAACCGTTTGACGATCGATTGCGCAACGGTTAAGGCCCCCCTGGCGAGAGGGGGGTCTTAACCGTTGCGCAATCGATTGTGAAACGGTTAAACGGTTACGGGACGGCGGCGGTTGCGGCGGCCGCGGCTGCGGCGCTTAACCGTTTCACAATCGATTGCGCAACGGTTAAGGCTCCCCCCTGGCGAGAGGGGGTCTTAACCATTGCGCAATCGATTGTGAAACGGTTAAGGGGCGGCGGCGGCGGCGGCGGCGGCGGAACGCTTAACCGTTTCACAATCGATTGCGCAACGGTTAAGACCCCTTTGGCGAAAGGGGGGTGTTAACCGTTGCGCAATCGATTGTAAAACGGTTGAGGGGCGGCGGCGGCGGCTAGGTGAGAACTCCCAGGGAGCTCTATAATGGTATGTTATAGCTCCAGGGAGCTCTAACATGTTATGTTAGAGCTCCCAGGGAACTCGAACATGGCATGTTATAGCTCCCACGGAGCTCTAACATAGCATGTTATAGTATGTTAGAGCTCCCTGGGAGCTCTAACCTCGTATGTTCCTGCTCCGTGGGAGCTCTAACATAGCACGTTAGAGCTCCATGGGAGATCTAGCATGCCATGGTAGAGTTCCACAGGAGCTCTAACACAGCATGGTAGAGCTCCACGGGAGCTCTAACATCCTACGTTAGAGCTCCCAGGGAGATCTAACGTAGCTTGTTCGAGCCCCCTGAAGCTCTTACATGCCATGTTAGAGCTCCCTGGGAGCTCTAACGTGCCATGTTCGAGCTCCCTGGGAGTTTTACCATGTGAGGGAAATCGATCAACGAAGGGGGATCCCTCATATCGCCCTGCCCCTCGGGAGCCCACAAAATAGCCTCCTGGACCCCTCTTGGGGCGCTGTTGGAGCGCTTTTGGGGCCGTATTAGGGCTCTCTCGGCCCCCTCTTGGTGCCCTTTTGGGCCATCTTGGAGCCATCTTGGGGCCTCGGATGGTCGTCGGAAGCGAAACGGCGAGAAGGCACACATCACATATTTCCTGTAAGTTTTTAAAAGGATTTTGGCATCTTGGGGGCCTCCTTGGAGGTCTCCGAGGCCTCTTGGAGCCGTCTTGGAGCGTTCTTGGGGCCCCTTGGAGAATCTTCGGGGCCATCTTGAGGCATCTTAGGCTATCTTGAAGCATCTCGTAGGTCATCTTGGGCTCTCCGGGGCGCTTTTGGAGCAGTCTTGGGCCATCTTGGGTTCTCTAACTACCCGCGGGGCGCCCCGTCCACGTCCAGGGGAGGGGGTAGGGGCAGGGGAAGCGCGATGAGGAGGAGAAGGAGGAGGATGAGGAGCAGGAGGAGCAGGATAGCAGGAAAAAGGGTGAGCAGGAGGAGGGCCATGGGCCATGGGGGGATGCTGGTTACGATGATGACGGTGATGATGACGATGATGATGATGATGACGATGATGATGATGACGACGATGCTGATGATGATGACGACGACGATGATGATGACGATGGCGATGGTGATGATGATGATGATGATGATGATGCTGACGACGATGATGATGATGATGATGATGATGATGTGATGACGATTAGGGCTCACATGGAGCTCTAACGTAGCATGCTAGAGCTCGCAGGGAGCTCTAACATAGCATGTTAGAGCTCCCAGGGAGCTCTACTATACCATGTTATAGCTCCCTGGGAGCTCCTAACATGGCACGTGATACCATGTCAGAGCCCCCATGGGAGCTCTGACGTGCTATGTTAGAGATCCCTGGGAGCTCGAACATGCCATGCTCGAGTCATGCTCGAGCTACTTGGGAGCTGTACCCTGCCATTTTCGAGCTCCCAGGGAGCTCGAACCTGTTATGTGAGAGCTCCCATGGAGCTCTAACCTAGCATGTTAGAGCTCCCATGGAGCTCCAACATGGCATAGCATGCCATGTGAGAGCTCCCATGGAGCTCTAACCTAGCATGTTAGATTCCCCAGGGAGCTCGAACATAGCATGTGAGAGCTCCGATGGAGCTCTAACATAGCGCGTCAGAGCTCCCTGGGAGCTCTAACGTAGCATGTTAGGCCCCGACGGAGCCCTAATATACGAGGTCAGAGCTCAGCCTATCATGTTGCACCTCACTAGCCTTCATGTTAGGTCTCACACCGAGTTCTAACAAGGGGGGTTCCACTCTTCCCCCGAGGTGCCGTCGTCGTGCCCTCTATCCCGCCCTTCCCTCCAGGGGGAGCTCAGTCGCCGTCGCTCCCCTTTCCTCCATCCGCCCCTCTCCGCAGGTGGTGATCGGCGACCTCGGCTGTGTGGAGATGGCGGATTCCCACGACAGGTTGAAGAAGACACTGCGCTACAGCCCGACCTGCGATGACCTCGGAGTATCCGCGCCCGCTTACAGAGCGGTAGACGTTTTCTTGGGGAACCAGCGGTACTCAGAGGACCTGGACATCTGGTCCATCGGGCGCCTGATCGCGGAGATGCACGCGCGCCAGTCGTTGTTCCAACCAGAGCTTTTTGGCGCGATCGGGCAGCCATGGGTGCGCCCGAAAGACTTCGTGGATACCCCCAGGGGGGTCTTGGGGATCCCAGGCGAGGAGCCAGGGCCCGGAGACTACGGTCACGAGGATCCCGCCCCGTGGCTGGACGACCTGCCTATCTTTAAGAAGTGGTTCAAGCGGTCGGGCGAGGATCGGCTAAAGGCTGAAACAGCGAAGCCACTCGACGGCCGAGGGCGCTGGCCCGTTGCCGAACTTGCAGGCTGCCCCCCAGACTTGTTGAGGGCCGCCGAGAGCTGCCTGCTCTGGCACCCTGGCGCCAGAGCAATCAGCCGTCTAAGGGCGCGCCGCTTCCTGCAGCTGGCCGGCGCCCAGCTCGACGCGCGCATCTCCATGGCGCAGGGAAAAAACGGCACGGGCGCGATGGCGGAGGCGGAGCTGGACCCAGACTTGCCCCGCTTCTTGCAGAGAGACCCGTGCTGGCACAACTGTTGCACAACTTGGCCAGGGAGACCCTGGGCGCGGGGGCAACCGTCTCCAAATGCGTCCGAGGCGACGAGGTGGCAAAGGGCTTCAAAACAGACGTCCCAGGCATCGTGGACGACGAAAGCCTCCCGTAGTGCCGCAGCCTCAACAAGGGCATGAAATTCTAGACGCTTCGCGCATCCCCACCAGCCCGTCCGGAAACGGCGCCCAGGCGAGTAGAGGGTCGTCCTGAGGGGCTGTTCTGCGTCTTGGGTGCCTCGGGGGGCCTCTGCGGGCCGTTCGGGATCCTCTTTGGGGCCTCCTGGGGGCCTCTTGGGGCCATCTTGGGGCCTTTGGGAGCCTCCTGGGCGCTTCTTGGGGCCTCCTGGGCGCTTCTTGGATGCCTCTGGGAGGGGTCTCTTGGGGCCTCTTGGGGGTCTCTCGGGGGCCCCCTGGGGGCCTCTCGGGGTGCCTCGGAGCCATTTTGAGGGAGCTCGATCAACGAAGGGGGGGGCCCTAATTGCAGCCCCCCTCTCAGGAGCCACGATCCTCGTGAGGGGTGTCGAATTTTAGCCCTCTCAGGGGTCGATCTTGGGCGCTCCAACGCGCCGCGGAACCCTCTGTCCAGGTCAGCGGGGAGGGGGCAGGGGGGGGGGTAAACCCTTCCCCGAAGGGGGGGAAGGAGGGGTCGAAGAGGAAACGCTCTAAACCACCGACGCCCAGAGGGCTGGCGGTGTTGAAGGTCACCCCCTCGGCCTACCTCGCCGCCTTCGTGCGAGCGGCGCGGAAGAAGACGCGCCCGCGGCTGCAGCAGCTGGGAGACGCAGTGCGCGAAGCAGTCATAGCCGACGGCGTGCCAGATGCCATCGCCGAGCAGAACGGACAGCCCATCATGACAGAGCACATCGCCGACAACGCGTTCGCGCACGCATCGATCCAGCTCATGCAACCAGGCGCACGGGACGATGGTTGGCACGCAGATGGCGGATGCTCCCTGTTGCACGCGGCCGCGACGCTTTTCGGGGCGCGTTCCGTGCAAGTGAGGACCCCAGGGGTCCTGGGAGCACATGGGGCGTCGCCCTCGAGCACAGCCTCCTGCGGAAGGTTCGACACCCTCGAGCAAAAGCCTGGGTCCTCCTACGTGGGCACCCTGTCCTCCCTCGAGCACAACGTGCACCGCCACGCCTCCGCGGCCTGCCAGGACTGTTTCGCGACCCACCACGAGCTGCAACAGCGCGTAGGAAGGAGATCGGGTTCACAGCCCGCAGCAGTTCTGCGAGTGGTCTGCATTGAGAAGGGTCGTACTCCCGACGTCGTCTTCATCCGCGCGGCACGGGGGAGGAGGAGGAAGATGAGGAGGATAAGAAGGAGGACGAGGAAGAAACAGTTTCTTGGGGTTCCTTGGGGCCTCCTGGGGGCATCCTGGGAGCCTCCTGGGGGGCCTCTTGGGGACATCCTGGGGCCTCTTGGGGGCATCTTGGGGCCCTTTGGGCTGCCTCAGGGAGGTGATTGGTCCGTCTGTCACCTTCGGAGGCTGTCTTGGGGCTTCTCTGGGCCATCGTGGTGCCCTCCTCGGGCGCTTTAAGGCAGTTGTGGGACCCTCTTGGGAGGCTCTTGGGCGATCTTGGGATCCTCTTGTGGTGGCTCGGGGCCCTCCTGAGGGCACCATCAGCTGTCGTAGAGCCATTTTTAGGGCCTCTGGGGCCGTCTTGGGCGGTCGGATGCCCAAACAGGCGAGAATCTCAACATCCTTCAAACATCCAAGGAACATCACGTGTGTTTGCTTTCTCGGAGGGTCCCTTGGAGCCATCTTGGGCCGTCTTGAGAGCACCTTGAGTTGTCTTGAGGCCGTCGTAGGGGGGCCTCTCGAGCCGACTTTGGACATCTTGGGCCATCTTGGCAGCATCTTAGTTGCCTTGAATTCCGTCTTGGTGGCTGTCTTCTTTGTTAAGAGGCCGAATGGTTTGTTTTTTTGTTTCGTTTTTGTTTTGTGTGTGTGTGTGTGTTTTTTGTTTTTCGTTTCAACCGCTTAACTGTTCGTGTTTACCAGCAAGGGCCGGCCACGGCGCAACCGCTGCTGGACTCAGGCAGAAGGCAACACTGGTGGCTGACAACCTCTGACGCTGAGCGGGGGAGGCGCCAGAGCGGACCGCCCCCCCAAGAAGGGCCAAAGCAGGGGGCACTGCAGAGCCGAGGCCTGCCTGCAGCAGGCAGACAGCGCCCGCTAGGCGCCCTCGCCTCGGCGAGAGCCGCTTTGGGGAGGGGATTCGCGAGTTCCTTTCGGAGCGCCCGCTATGCCCCCCCCCCCCCCGCACGGATCGACCCGGCTCAGCCGCCTCAGAGGGCATCCTCGGGGACGGAAAAGAGGGGGGTGATGACTAGGGGGGGGGATATTATTTCAGGGGCCATGATATTTCCCCAGATTTCATGGCGCCTCTTCTTATTTCATTACGTCCCTGCCCCCCCCGCTGGGCCGCGCACATGCCGCCGGTCATGATTCGCACCCCCCCCTTCTTGGACACCCCCCTCTTTGCCGCCCCCGACATCCGTGGATTGTACAGCACAAAAAAGCTCCTGGAGCTCACCACGGCCACCCTACTCGGGCCCACAGCGTCCAAGAGGCAGCACAGCCCAGAGCAGGTCCGATGGGAGCAGGATGAGAATTCGGGAGGGCGGGGAAGGGACCATGCCCGTACTCAATGCACAGGATATGCGGCCCACTGAGCAGCGGTCACCGCAGGACGGGAATACCACCAGCGCCCTGCGGCCGTGCGACAAGAGGGAATGGACGATTCGCGGCGGTGAAAAGGACGGCCAGCGACGCTTGCCTGGCGGATCTCCTCGGCCAGAGTTCCAGGGCTGGCTGCGCGTCACCAGCACCGCCAAACATGACGACACAAATACCCCAGATCGAGCCCGCCGCGAGACCAAGCCGCGACACAACGAGACAGAACGGCCTTCCTGAGCAACTGCTGCAGGGGGGGGAATTACCTCCAGCGCCCCACAGCCGTGCAAGCAGGAAGATGGGAAACAGCACGCGGCAGTGAAAAAAAAACGACCAGCAGCGGCTGCCTGGCGGAACCTCTCGGCCCGAGTTCCGGGGCTGGCTGCGCGTCGCCAGCACCGCCAAACAGGACGAAACAGGCCCCAGATCGTACCCGCCGCGCGTGCCCACAGCCGGCAGTGAGACATATAGCGGCCCCCCTGTGCAACTGCCACCGCAGGGGGGGGGAATTGTCCTCCCGCGCCCCACGGCCGTGCAGACAGGGGGAGAGGCCGAAAGGAGCGCACGAACGCTTTTTCATAGGGGGTTTACGGTCCGCGCGCGCGGGTCGGGCAGGGTCGGCCTTCATTGATTGGGCCTTTGCGGGTGGTCATCACATTAAGGATCTACCGCACCATCATCATCGCCATTTTCGTCATCATCATCGTCATCATCATCATCACCACCACCACCTATCACCATCACCATCATCACATCACCAGCAGCAAGCATTATCGTCATCGTCATCAGCAGTTTCGGCTCTCTGACGCGACCAGTTCGTTTTTCGTGTCCTCCCCCCCAACATTCACGACAAACAGCCGCCATGGCGGGCAAGAGATCAGGTGAGGCAGCGCAGGCCCAGCCACCAGCGAAGAAGCCCAACTCACCAGTCGCTAGAGAAGCCAGAGAGGACGAGGGCGATGATGAGAACGAGGGGAAGGAAGACGATGACGACGGGGACGAGGACAAGGCATCAGCATCACCATCATCATGATCATCGTCATTGTAATCACCAGCATCATCAGCGCCAGCATTATCATCATCACCAGGCCCAGGACGGTAACATCATATTACCGCGGGTCCTTAATATGATGTTAGACCCCTTGGTGGCCCAGCCAGTTAAAAGACCAACGAAACTTCCCAGACAACAGCGAGCAGTACAGCACGCCAACTCCTTGCAACCGCGGTGGTGGAGATTGCACCACCCCGGTTGCACTTCATATATTCTCCTTTCTAACAGGAGAACAGACTCTACCCCCCCCCCCGGACTTATCCGTTCCCCTTTCGGGTATGTAAATCATATATGATTCTGACCATTCGTCCATCCTACATATGAAATCATACCATCCCAGCCAGGCCGGGTTCCCCTCCCTGAGGTTCCCTTGTAAAAAACACTATGCGGTGACATTTTTTGCTCTAGCATAACGTTTTTTCACGACTCCCTTGCAAAAAATGGGACGAAGTGCGCACGCGCGCGTCGTCGCGCGCGCATGCCGAAATCCTTCAAAAACCTGTGGTGCCGGAAGGATTTCGCAATCAAGTTTCCGAAACAAAAACACATGGCTTCGCAACACTGATTTGCTAAACAAGCTTCCGCGCGAGCTCTTGCGAAATCTTAAGAAAACCATAGGTTTTTCAAGATTTTCACAAAATGCTGCCAAACGGGCTTCGCGCGCGCGCATGTCGAAATCTGTTGAACGCCCTTGCGCGTGTGTCGTCGCGAGAATCCTCTGCAAAAAATGGGGCGAAGTGCAGACGCGTGCGTCGTCGCGGGCGTATGCCGAAAACCTTCAAAACCCATCGGTTTCGGAAGGATTTCAAAATCGTGCGCCCAAAAAACATACAAAAACCTAAGGTTTCGCAACACGGATTTTCAACAAAAGCGTGCGCGCGCGCTCTTGCGTCGTCGTCGTCGTCCTCGTCGCCGTCCTCCCTCCTCCCGCGTCGTCGTCGTCGCCTACGTCGTCTTCTGTCTTTTCTCGTGTTCGTCGTCGTCGTCCTCTTTGGCGTTGTGGTCGTTTCCGTCGTCGTTGTCGCCGTGGTCGTCCGTCCTCCTCCTCCCACGTCGTCGTCGTCGTCCGTCGTCGGCGTCTCGTCGTCGGTTCTATTTCGTCACCGTCGTCGTCGTCGTCGTGTCGTCGTCGTCTTCCCTCCTCCCTCGTCGTTGTCGTCGTCGGCGTCGCCGTCCTTCCTCCTTCGTCGTCGTTCGCGTCGTCGCCGTCCTCCCTCCTCCCTCGTCGTTGTCGTCGTTGTCGTCGTTGTCGCCGTCGTCGTCCTTCCTCCTCCCTCGTCGTCGCCTTCGTTGGCGTCGTCGTCGTCTTCGTCGTCGTCGGCGTCGGCGTCGTTGTCGTCGTCGAAGTCGTCGGAGACGTCGTCGGTGTCGTCGTCGTCGTCGTTGTCGTCGGTGTCGTCGTAGTCGGTCTTAAGAGGTTTTGCAAACCAAGTTGCGGGTGGGAGGGTGGGATGTTTGCGCGAGCAGTGGAGAGGACAGCTTCAAGTTGAGCAAGTGATTGATTGCACAACATAGATTGTGCGTCACATAGCTTGCACCACGTACTTTCATGTATACGAAAATGTATACAAACACATCTACACATCTATGGATCGGAAAATATGCATTTATGGAGGTATGGATGTATGTATGAATGTATGTGTGTATGTATGTCAGTGCGTATGCATGTTTGTATGTATGTACGTGTGTCTGTATGTATTGATGGACGGATGCATGCAAGCATGGATGGATGCATGGATGTATGGATTGATGTATGTATGCATGTATGCACGTATGCACGTATGTACGCGTAATGTGCCGCATATGTTGCACACCATAGTTTCTTCCACACATAGACACATAGATATATAACCCCGGAACATGCACCACATATATTGCTTCACAATTATTGCACAACGTACATTGCATAACATCGATTGGACAATTCATATTGCACAACATGTTGCTCAACATTGCATTGCTAGTATCACATTGTTTTTGGTCTACGCTGGCGAGCACACATGTATCCATATCTCATAACCAAATGCTTGACAATGTGCAGAGCAATTGACAGAACTGCGCGATGTAATACGGCATTCGCAGTTCCTCAGGATCCCGGGGTGATGTTGAGAACGGTCAAGGAGCTGTTCGACGAGGCCTCAGAGGTCCACTCTGGCGATTCCGGCAGGACCTCCAAGGAAATATTTGTGAGAGGGGGGTGCAGGTGATTTGAGAATCGTTGATCGCCCCCTGTGGAACAGAAACAGCGGTTCTTTTGGTTGCGACCCATGTCTGTTAAAATGTAAGTTCGCCCTCGGTTTCAGATGTTCGGGTCAATGTTTTTAGTACGTACCGGGAACGTTCGACCTTCTTTCAAGTTCCAGGCTGGAGATTTGAAAAGTGCGAAGGCGGAGGAGGATCGCCACTCATTCGGCAAGTTTCACGCAGTCTGGGAAGAGTTGGATACCGTTGTGGTGAGTGCTCCCAGACTGGGTCGTGACCAGACGGGGTCGTGACCATACCGTTTGGTGAGTCAGTGATAATTTGGGATCACCAAACGTGTTTGGGACTCGGGTCGTTCTCCGAGGACGTCTTGTCGAACGGGCTGGGACGAGGATAAATCCGTTCCAGGGCGTTCCAGAACGCTCTGAGAAGGCCGCGGCGCCGGAGACATCCTCCAGAGCCGCCGGACCTTAGCTATTCTCGATTTATCCGTACCCAATTTTATCCTCGTCCTTGTTTCGTCGTAGTTTTGGGCGTCAGGCGCCTCCAGAGTCCCAAGGCCGTGCGGTGACAGGCAGTGTGGTGAGGTCCTTCGGGAGATCGAGGTCTCCACGCGGTGTGCACGGCTTTGGGACCCCGAGGTATGAGCTGCTCCAGGCTCGCAGATAGTTGCGATGCCTGATATTTCGTTTGCATCCGGACCGAGGTATAATAAGATCGAGGTCGGTGCGGGGAGGGTACCCCGATGTTCTTCGTGTGTTGTTGGGTGTTCTTGTGCACTTCGGGTAGGGGCACGCTTGGATGTGTTGTTTGTCTTGGCCAGTGGAAGGTCTCATGGTCTTGAAGGATGTTATTCTGGCCTCTGACCAACTGTATTCGTGATTTCTGATATTTCGTTTAGTCTGTTCCGTGTGGCAGTCGTTGACGACGCCACCGCTATGTGAGTCAACGCGATACGTTGGCTCTTTTGCCAGCCCCTTGCCAACTCTCGACAGCGCACCGAGGGCATTAGGTGGTTCGCCAAAGGCGCCGTCGTCAAACTAATCATCACCAATTGTCGACGCGTCTTGGGGCATGTTGGGAGCCGTGTATCTTGGCCTGTCCTGGGCCATCTTGGAAGGCATCTTGGGCTCTCTGAGGCCCTCTTGGAGCCATCTCGGGCCATTTTGGATGCTCTAACCGCTCGCGGGACGCCCATGCCAGGTCCAGGGTAGGGGCGGAGGGGGAGGGGTGAACCCTTCTCCGAAGGGGAAGAGGGAGGGGTTGGAAGAGAAACCGCTCTAGACCACCTACGCCCAGAGGGCCGGTGGGACTTCAGGGCATTTCGCGTCCAGGCCCTTGCGGGGCGGCGCCGTCGCCAAACATAGACTGGTTTGCGGCAGCAAGGTGTGAGCCCTCCACGGAGCAAGCGAGCTCGGCCAGCACACGCGCGCGCACCCTGGGAGCACCGCCGCTCCCCGGCTGCGACGGGTGAAGCACGGGGAGTGTGCGATTATCGGGGGCGGCAAAGAGGGGGGTGATGACTAGGGGGGGGTGGATATCATGGCGTGGGCCATGATATTTCCCCTGATTTCATGGCACCTCTTCTGATTTCATTACGTCCCTGGCCCCCCCGCTGGGCCGCGCACATGCCGCCGGTCATGATTTGCACCCCCCCTTCGTGGACACCCCCCTCTTGGCCGCTCCCGACGATTACGGAGCCGGGCGAACACGTCTTGAGTTCACGGGATCGATGCGATGGAGGAGGGAGGAGGGAGGAGGGAGGAGGGAGGAGCTGGTGACGGGAACCGGTTCAGGAGCACCGACAGGAGTTCTTGCCCTTTTTGAGCAGGGGTTGTTGTGGTCGGTGCCGTCGCGGGCGTGGTCAGCGGCCTCTGTCAGCCTTGGGCAACACTGGCTGTTGGGCATCGTCCCCAGTTTGTCCGTATCCATTGCGGGCGTTCAAGCGAAACAGTCAAGCAGGTGCGAGGCGTTCTGGTCTGCTAGTAATCCCACCAACGGGCTCATCAGAGCATTCCAATCTAGGGTGCCGATACCGCTACTCCTTGCCTCGTTTTTGCCGTTTTGGGTTTCCTTGGGAGGCCCTCGTCGCCACTGCTTGATTCGCCTCGAATTCCGGTCAGATCGCACCCAGGGAGGGGTCCGGGGAGTAGAGGGATCAGTGCCTTACAGGTTCCCCCAAAAGGAAGAGAGTAGCCCCGCCAAGGATTTAAAGTTTACAGTTGGGACTGAGACGCAGCAAGAGGGCAACTGTTCGTTCCATCGTTCCAGCTGGAGCCAGAGGCAGTTGGATGCTTATCCGGATGTTAGTTCTGCAGTCATTGTCGGTATGATCGTTCGTTGTTCAATCGGTTCAGCACCGTCTCGTGTAAGCATTCAGCCACCGATCCGTACTTATCCGGTGGGTCGGCGTGCGAGTGCATTGTCAGGGAGAATAGCGGGCACAATTTGTCACAGTTGCCAGTCTGCCCAGTCGCAGTGGTCCAATCTTCCCAGTCCACGGTCTGTGTGTGAGCACAAGCGGGATCGTCGCGAAAGTTTGTGGATGTACACGTTCGAACGGAATTGGATCTCGTGATTGTAGTCTTGCGGTGATTCCGCTGGCCATTTCACTTGTTGTTTATGGCTTCTTAGCAGCAGCCGAACTAACGTTTTCACCACGTTGGACTGTCCAAATGCACGGGCAACGTGGCACGACACACAGGGAAGCGAGCTTGTGTGTTGGTATTGTGAAGGCCTTACGGCCGGTGCCGCCGACCCTGGAAGACGACCCCCATGATGAAGGTGACAGCCAAAGTTGTTCGGGAATGTTGGGATCAGACGCCCCGAAGAGTTTCCCTGAAGCCCCATGACGTTCCCAAAAAGCGTACGACGAGGAACACAGCTTGGCCAAGCTATCTGCCTACGTGCTTTCGCAGCCGCTGGGGGAGGAAGAGGGGAATCAGGAGAGGGAGGAAGAGGAGGCGGAGGAGGAGGAGGAGGAGGAGGAGTGAGGAGGAGGAGGATAAAGAGGAGGAGTGGGAGGAGCAGGAGGACAAGGAGACCTCTTGTGAGCCTTCTTTTTCGGGGCTCTGAGGGCCTCCTCGGTCGTCGTTGCGGCCTTCGGGCCGCCGTCTGTGATTGTCTCGGAGGTCTCCTGGGAGCCTGTTCGGTCAGGCGTCGTCATCTTCGCCGTCCATCGAGGGCATCTTTGATCGCCTTCTTCGCTCCAGGCGTCACGCCCCGCTTGTCCTTTGAGTCGGGCGTGTCCCTCTGCAGGAGGAATATTCAAACACAGTCGAACATTGCCTGGGGGCGATGTTTTGATTATTTCTAGACCATCTTTGAGTATTGTTGGACTGTGTTTTATTTGTCCTCCAAAATGCGCCTGGAGGGGGTCATGCCCGACCTAACCCTCGTCTCACATGGCACAACTTCCTGGGCGTTTCGGCCCCACCATGCAGCACCCCCGCGGTGCGAGACGCTGGCCGATGTTCGGTTCCCGATGTCCTGGATCGTCGTGGTGATGATTCAGCGCCATCCTGACCGTATCTGGGAGTCGAGGGTGGTCGTCGCTTGGAGCTTTCAGTGGGAGCCCGCTTGGGGCTCTCCTGCGGCATTCGGGCGATTTCAGGCCACTCTTTGATCAGGTTCCCCACGCCCCATCCCGTCACCGTGTCCTGGTATGATGCGGTTCTGGACCTGGGAGCCCTCTTGGAGCTCTCTCTCTGGGCTCTCTTGGAGGCTTCCTGGAGCTCTCGCCGGTCTCTCCGAGAGTCCCGAAAGGCTTGAAGAGGGGCCCCCAAAAGGGCACCAAGAGACTCGAAAGGGCTTTGAGGGCCCCACGAGGGCTCCCGAAGCAACCCGCACGCACAATTGTCATACCAAAGGTTCTTGGTATGATATAGTTGAGGGCTTGATTGAGGAGGAGGCAGGGAGGGATGGGGAGGAGGAGGAGGAGGAGGAGGAGGAGGAGGAGGAGGAAAGGATGGAATTCTGTGGGGGACCGTCTCGGAGCTCTGTTGGGGCGCCTGGGCGGTGGCAGGCCCCGCTCTTGGATTATCGTGGACGCCTGCTGCGAATCAACGCCGAAACCCCTGCCTTCTTGAAAAGCGCCTCTGCGGCCAAACGCGTGGGTCCAGAGCTTGGGTAAGTTTTCGGACCAAGTGCTCCGCGAGCCGCAGTGGAAACCTTTCGGGAAACACTTGGAGGAGCATGAGGCGTAGGGGAGGAGGAGGAGGAGGAGGATCATGAGGAAGAGGAGAAGGATGAACAGGAAAAGGAGGCCTCTTGGGAGCCTCTTGAGCCACCTCGTACTCTAGTTAGTAGTCGCATCATTATCACACGTCATACACGCGCACCCTCTGGGACGTGCCATGGTACGCACCCACTGGGACACGTGTAGTACGCGCTCTCTCGGGGACGTGCTTCGCACGCACCCATTGGGACACGTACGTGATACTACACTTGCATGGTTTGGAACGTGTTCTGGCATGCACACACGGGGACATGCGTTGCAGGAGTACTAGTAAAATGAGTAATGGGTTCCTTTGGGGTTTCTTGGGGGCCTCCTTGGCCGGCGTAGGGTGTTTCTGGCCCGTCTGGCGTCGTTTGAAGCCGTCCAGGGTGTCTCTTTGAACAAGGCCGTCCTAAAGACGATGTTGGGTGTCTTGGAGGCCTCTGGGGCTGATTGTCAAACCATTTCAAGGTGGTCATGCCCTCTCAGTTGTTCCCCGAGTCGTTGTGGAAGTCTGTCGGGGAATTTCGGCGAGAAAAAGGAGCACATGTACTTCCAGTCGTAACATTCCGAAGAACAGTCACACACACTTAAGCTCCGAGCTGTGAACCTCGTAGCCGTTTTGGGTAAGTTTTGGGCCGTTCTGGGCCATGCGAGGGCCGTTTGGGTCCGTCGTACATACGGTGGGGCCGTTCAAGGGGAACGCAATGGTTCTCCGCCAAAGCCTGCTCGCCTGTTGAAGATTTCAGTGGCAATTGTTACCCGAAGCTATTTTTTCATGGTTGGAGGGATGCTCGAGGTGGAGCGGCCGTCTTGGAGGCCGTTTGGGGGCCTCTCGGGCCGTCTTGGAGGCTTGTGAGGAGCTTCTTCGGCTGTCTTGGGCCGTCTTGGAGGCTTCTGGGGCGGATTTGGAGGCATCTTAGACCCTCTGGGTCGTCTTGGAGACCATCTTGAACCCCCTGGGGCCGTTTTGGAGGCAATATTTTATCATCTTGGACGAAACATGAGGGCTTCTCGGTGACGTTTTGGGGGCTCCTTGGGCCGCAGTGAGGTCATCTTGGAGGCCTGTGGTGCAATCCTGGAGCGACCTTGGGGGCCTCCTGGGCCGTCTCGGGATGTCGGAGTGCCGCAAAAACGCAAATGCCCACATTTTGCAAAAACCTATGGGGGGCTGACCTATTGGAGGCCTCTTGGGCCGTCTTGGAGGCCTCTTGGGCCGTCTTGGAGGCCTCTTGGGGCCTCTTGGAGCCATCTTGGGCCGTGTGGAGTTGGAGGCGTCTGGGACCCTCTCTGCGCCGTCCTGGAGGCCATGTTGCACCAGCTTGATCTTGGGCGATCTCGGGGTCCATCGTGGGCCATCTTGGCCATCTTGGAGGCCATCGAGGCCGTCTTAGAGACGTTGGTTGCGCAGAGGCGGGGCCTTCGGGTGGTCGGTTGCAGGGATCGAAGCCCCACAGGGGAGCTCTTTGGGGACAGAACCAACGCCAAGCCGTAGGATCTAGCACGCCAGACACCCCTGTGGCAAATCAGTGCGGGCGGCAGATTCAGTGGCCCGCGGTCCATGCCGTCACCGTACCTGGGTAGTGGGTCGGAATAGCATGGATGCTTCTTGTGAACTCTTCGGAGGGCTGTCGGCAGCCATTGGAAGCCGCTTGGGAGCCTCTTGGGACCTCCTTGGGGTTTCCTTCGGGGCTGTTGTGGGCGTCGTGGGGCCTCTCGGGGTCCTCTTGGGGCCTCCTCGGGGGCCTCGGTTCGTGTTCGCCCTTCGGGGCCCCGCTTGGGCCGTACCTGCGGCCGTCTCAGGGGCCTCTCGGGCCGTCTTCGAGACCTTCTGGGCCGTCTCGGTGCTGGGCTTGGTTCTTCGTAGAAATTCATTGGGCATTTATCTGCGCTTTACAACGGCGTATTGGAAATCGTTATGTTTTACGTATTTCGCCCCCCGCAAGAGAAACAACAATTCCAAGGAAACGATGCAATGTTGTGCGTTTTCAACTCTTTTCTTAGCGTGTCCAGATCAGATGGTTGCGCTGTTTCACGCTGCCGTCTGCCACGTCCTTAGTTCCCTCTCCTTGCGTCCATTCCCCCCTACTTTTGATTATAGTCAGTTCGCTTTTGCTGCTGCCTGGTCGCGGGGCCTCTGAACCTATTCCGCGCTGGTGTTAGATCAGTGTTCAAGCGGTGTTGTGGCGTTTGTTTTAGCGTTTTTGGTTGTGCGTTCTGCGCGCGGGGCTTCAGGAAAGTGAGGGTGGCAGGAACGGGAGAGCGGGAGCGAAGACGGCAGCGAAGACAAAGAGCAGCTTTTTGGCAAGAAAGCGAAAACCGCTCTCTCACATACATATCCATAGCGACGGGCCTGACATTGTTTTTATTCAAATCCAGTGAACAAAACATCTAGTAACACAAAGCGTGTTCAAAGCGTTTTCATTTTGTCAAGGGCCC
Source organism: Prorocentrum cordatum (assembly GCA_963575745.1). NCBI lineage: Eukaryota > Dinophyceae > Prorocentrales > Prorocentraceae > Prorocentrum > Prorocentrum cordatum. The sequence goes on along the minus strand of CAUYUJ010008002.1, from coordinate 1,287,344 downwards.
CACAGCGACAGAACAAATGTTCCGTTTGTGATTACAAAACGCCCAGGGTTCTTTTGAGCAGAGCAAGGATCGTGGGCCCATTTGGCGCGTCGGAAAGTCTGAAAGGCGGAAGCTTTAAAACTTGCCAGAGACCAACGCACATTCAATACATGTTACCTCTTGAGGCCCCCCTGGTAATGCTCTTGGAGGCCTCTTGGGGCGTTTTGGAGGCGCCTTGGGCCGTCTGGAGACCATCTTGGGCGTCCTGGAGCAATCTTTCGGCGATTCGGGGCCCTCTTGGGCCCCTCTTGGAGCATCCTTGACCTGATCTGCCGAAGGCGGGCCGAATTTGCGCGAGGGCGGCCCGAAAAGGAAAGGGGGGGAACGTATTCTGACCTGGGACCCCCCCGGGACTCCAGGACTCCCCCCTGGGACATCCCCTGCCCCAGGCGGGGAAGGAATCAGCGGAAAATGGCTTCCTTTCGACTCGATTCTGCTTTCGATTGCGACCTGGTTCGATTCACCTCCAGTTGACGATCTTGGCGCACCAGAAACATGCTCAAGAGAGCCCCACAGGAATGGAAGAGCAAATCGAATGCCAGATCTGGTCTGGGTCCCAGGAAGAAGATCACATCAACCAGAACTCCCAGGGGCGCAGGGGAGCCTTGAGACGGGGGTCAATGCAAACAGGGGTCAGCCAGGGCACCAGATCCTGCAGGATTCTGCGAAGACCCCCCCTGGCTGACCCGGGTTAGCGAGCCGCTCGTGGCCGCGGGGCGGCCGCGCATATTGGCTGACCTGGGTTTGCGAAGATCTGCGTTGCAGCTTTTTTTTCCTGCATTGCAGTTTTTGGTTTCCTGCTGACCCGGGTCTGGATTGGTCTGAAGATCCCCGAGGACATTGACGACGTGTCTACGCTTGGCCGCATCCAGGCAGTCGAGGCTCCTGTAAACGGCAGCCCTGCTGCGAGCCCCCTAGGAGCTCGAGGAAACGGTGACGGCTGCAGGCCCGACAGCGCTCGGGGACGGGAGGGTCGATTTGGGCCCACGGGCGAACGCAATGCGCTGATCCAGGGCTGGACCTAAACGGTGTTTTGGCGATTTCGTGGGCCGTTTTTGTTCTGATTCTTCGCTTTGCGTGATAAAGGCGGACTGAAGGCAAAGTGAGGGAAAACGAAAACAAAACGGAAATCGAGAAACACCGTTTAGGTTCCGTCCTGCGCCCAGGGGCGCGAGGTCCGGTTTGGGCCCACGGGCGACCGCAACGCGCTGACCGCTGACCCCCCCACACGGGCGACCCAGAATGGCGAAAGTTTGCGCGCTCAGCAGTACGCAGACGAGCGCGGTTGGGTTTAGTTTGGGTCCACGCGAGCCAGCAGTGTTCTTTGGGACACCAGGGGTGCCGAGTATGAACGGCCTCGGGACGGTGGGGTTACCCGAAGAGCGAGTTGCGCCGAAGTTCGTCATCCTTGGACGCAGGGAGCTGGCGACACGTGCGCGATTGGCAGGCCTAAGGGATGACGAGGCAAGAGGGATACGCCACGAGGGAAGATACACGAGAGGGGGGATATGAGGTTGATGTGGAGCGGGGGCTCAACATAAGAGCGTCGTCGAGGTGCGAAGGTTTAAGCGGGGGCCCGGTACGGGTCGTTGCAAGCCAGTGTTGGGGAGGTCACGACTTATGATTTACGGTGTTCGAAGTCGTTAGTAGGTTCAGGGTGCGACAGCGTCGCAAACACCGTCAGCTGCACAGTTGAACGCATTGAAGCGCAAGGCATCTGAATTTCACGCGCCATCGCCATCTTGTATGTTTTGTCGTATTTCTCCAGCTTGGTCTGTTTTGGTCCGATGCTGAATCATACCCGCTTCAGGACGGTGTCGATCAGATGTTCGTTCATTGAGGCATGCTTCCCGTGAGAGAGACCCAGGGAGGAAGCAGGAGGCATATGAGTTGTTGCATGGTGCCACGATTTGTCATTACAGTGAACGCCGTCGCGATTCCCCGATTCCCCTGTGCTGCCATCGTTGTTCGTGTCATCGAAGAGGTTTAGTCTGCTCTGCGCGCGCGTTGGGTCATAATTCCCGATAGGATGTGGTTGTTCGCTCTGGCACGCGGCGCCGACTGGGGAAGAAACAAAGTGGAGTTTGGAGCGGGGGATGAGGAAGGAAGGGGGAGGAGGGTAAGAGAGGGAACAGGACGGAGGAACCCCTCCATGACATGAAACCCTTCCCTAGCATGGAACTTCTCCCTGGCGTGCTCATCTTCATTCGGTGGCAAATCATGGGAGCCTGGTATATCCTTTTAATTCCGTCTGTAGCGTCGACTCGCGTCGATTAGCGTCTGGGAGTCGATGAGACAGCGCCGATCTAGCGTCCGTCGGTTAGATTGGCGTCGAGTAGCGTTGATTTAGCGTCGCATAGTGTCGATCCAGCGTCGACTAGCGTCCATTCGCAAGAGCAGACAAGATGGTATGGGATGCTCCCATGAGTTGCCACCGAATCTTCACTCCCCCCTCCTTTCTGTAGACCTGCCCATCCAGGTCTACAACGAGAACCTCCTCGACTTGCTGGCGACGGACGGCAACGAGCCGCTCATAGACCTGCGCGACGACCCGGAGAAGGACCGGCCCTGGCACGATCACGTCGTTCCGCCAACATCTCTGCTCCGAGTGCTTGGCACGCCAGCTCCGACCTCCTCTTCGGAGGCCACGATCTGCCTCGCCCCGGAGTGTTGTGTGGCGGCGAGGGGCGGCGACGTCGGCGGCGGCGGCGGCGTCGTCAACGACGACGACGGCGAGGTCGACGGGGTCGGGGTCCCAGCTTGCAGCGCCCGCGCCGTGACGCCGGGCCGCAGCGGGGGGGGCCCCTTCCAGGACACCCCCACGGAGCCTGGGCGGCTGCCTCTGGGGCCCCCCCTTTTTGAAAAGGGGCAGCCCTCCTCCCAGACTCGGCGGCCCCTGTGAAGAGGGACACCGCCGGGGCCCCCGCCTCGTCGGGGGGCAGTCCCCCGACGCACCGCAGAAGGGGCACTGCTCCCCCGCGGGGCGGCCACGCGGCGGAGCACCTTTTGTTTCCCAGAGGGCCCCCCCCCGCGCGGCGCGCCCAGGCGGCCTCCGCCGGCGCCTCCGCCGGTGCCCCCCGCCGGCTTTGGAGTCCGCGGGGTCCCCCGCGAGCGAGGTGCGCACACCTGCTTGGCACCGCGCGGCCCTCCTCCTCCTCCTCCTCCTCCTCCTCCTCCTCCTCCTCCTCCTCCTCCTCCTCCTCCTCTTCCTCCTCCTCCTCCTCCTCCTCCTCCCCCCTTCTCCTATCTGTGGTAGTGGTGGTGAAACATCGGCCCGTCATGTCTTGGGCGGTCCCCCGCGAGCGAGGTTCGGGACGACCGGCATGGGTGCGGAAAGAATGGGCACAAAGACCGACAGCAGTTCTTGCTCATTTTGAACAGGATTCGCTGTCGGCGTTGCCGCGGCCTGTGTCCATTTGAGACAGAAGGCCTCCTGCCAAACAGCGGCCGCTGTTGATTCGGGGCAGCATTTGCTGTTACGCATTGTGCCCATTGGTTCCGTGCCCATTTCGGGCGTCCAAACCCGCGAGCGAGTTGCGCACACCTGCTTGACATCGCTCGGACGTGTGCATTTCTTCCTTCGGCGAGAACCTCCTGGCGGAACAGCCACGCACGAACCCGAACAAAAAACAGGGAATGGACGTCCGAGCGGTGGCCAGCCTGCGCTGCTCGGTCGACGGCAGCCGGAGGCCCTGGGAGCCCCATTTCCGGCTCGAAGAGGTGGCACGCTATGGGCGCAGGCCCACCGCGTTCCAAACATCTCGGGGGCGGCCAAGAGAGGGGTGATGACTGAGGGGGGCATCATGGCCGGGGACATTTACTTATATATATATATATATATAGGTACACACACATATATATATATGTATATATATATACATACAGAGATGTGCATACCCAGATGCCACGGCCCCCTCTTCTACTTCTCAGTACTTTTCTTATTACTATGTGCCGTATTTGTCTTGTTGTTATTTTTCTGTTTCTCCTTCGTTCAGTAGTTCTACTGGCCTCCCCTTGGATGCGCACGTGCCTAGGGCCATAATTTGCGACCCCCTACTGGACGCCCCCTCTTCCCAGACCCCCGACGCCATGTTTTTGCCATAACGTCGACCCCCAGAGGTCTCGACCCATTTCCCAGGACAGCGTTTTCTTCCCGAGTCGTTTTTTGCTGGTCCCGAGGCCCGGTCAGGGCCCCCAGGGACCGCGAAACTATTGGAAATTGTCCGTCGTGAGTGTTTCATGACTCGAGGCTGTCTGGGTTGGACGCTCCCGAAAAGAAGCCCTCGCCATCTTCCGAGTGTTTGGCACGCCAGCTCCGACGTCCCCCCCGTCCTCTTCGATGCCACGATCTGTTTCGCCCCGACTCGCTCTTGATTGTCCGGGCTGTTTGGGTTGGACGCTCCCGAAAGGAAGCCCTCGCCATCTTCCGCCCTCCTCCGTCCCCGCCCCCTCCCCGCTGGAGCTCGACGCCCTCCCTGCCCACGCCCGCAGCCCTGGCGTGAGTGGCGTGTGGCGCGCAGCTCGACTGCTTGCGCAGGTCTGTGCGGAGGAGGAGGGGGGGGGGCAGGGATGTTAGGGCGTTCCTGACTTTGTTTCCGGCCGAGGAGGAGGGAGGAGAAGGGCGGAGAAGGCAGAAAGGAAGAAGGGATGACGGAGGAGGAGGAGGAGGAAAGAAAGAAGGGAATGAGGAGGAATGAGGGAGGAGGGAGGACGGAGGACGGAAGACGGAAGACGGAGGAGGAGGAGGAGGAGGACGACGAGGGACGAGGGACGAGGGACGAGGGAGGAGCAGGGAGGAGCAGGGAGGAGGGAGGAAGGAGGAAGAGGAGGAGGATGAGGAGGAGGGGGGGAGGAGGAGGAGGAGGATGAGGAGGGAGGAGGGAGGAGGGAGGAGGAAGGAGGGAGGAGGGAAAGGATGGAGGATGGAGGGAGGGCCGGGAGGAGGGAGGAGGGAGGAGGGAGTGGAGGATAGGAAGAGGGAGGCGGAGGAGGAGGAGGAGGTGGGGAGGAGGAGGAGGAAGGAGGAGGAAGGAGGAGAGGAGGAGGAGGAGGGGTCAGGAAGGAGGAGAGGGAGGAGGAGAGGAGGAGGAGGAGGAGAGGAGGAGGAGGAGGAGGGGGAGGAGGAGGAGGAGGAGGGAGAGGGAAGGAGGAGGAGGATGAGGAGGAGGGAGGGCGGGAGGGAAGGAGTAGGAGGGAAAGAGAGGAAGAGGCTGAGAGGAGGAAGGAGGGAGGAGGGAGGAGGGAGGAGGGAGGAAGGGGGAGAGAGGAGGAAATGGAGGGAGGAGGGAGGAGGGATGGAAGGGGGGGGGGAGGAGGGGGGGCAGGGGAGCAATGTCGGAGAGGGAACTAGTGAGGAGGAGTGGGGGGGGAGGGAGGAGGAGGGAAAGGTAGTAGGAAGAGTAGGGAGCAGGGAGAGAAGGGAGAGTGAGGATGGAGGAGGAAGGAGGAAGGAGGAGGAGGAGGAGGAGGGAGAAAGGAGGAGGGTGAGGATCAAATTTGGGGGCAGGGGAGGGTTAGGGTACGGGGAAGGATGGGGGGGAGCAGTGGGGAGGAAAGGAACGGGGACCATCCGCACGGGCTTTTCTTTTTTCGGAAAGGGGTTCGACTTCGCTCAGGGCGACTCGACCGCCTGGGCTGCCTGGACGGCAACCGCGTCAATTGGGATCGGAGGCTTGAAGAAAATGGGGCTCGTCTTAGAGGCCCTTGGGTGTCTCCTCTCTGCAAGGCGCGCGTAGGCGCCTTCTGAACAGTTAGAATGGATCGCTCTTAAATGTACACTCTGAAAAACTGCCGCACAACTGAAAGGGGAAGGGGGGGAGGAGGGGGGAGGAGGGGAGGCCGGAGGGAGAGGGGGAGAGAGGGGGGAGAGGGAAGGGGGAGGAGGAAGGAGAGAGGAGGGGGACCGAGGATGGAGGAGGAGGGGAGAGGGACGAAGGGAAACGAGGGACGAGGGAGGAGCAGAGAGTGGAGATGGAGGAGGGAAAGGAGGAGGAGGAGAGGGGAAGGCAGGAGGGAGGAGGAAACGCGGGGAGGGAGGAAGGGAGAAATGAGGAGGATGGGGAGAGTGGGAGGGGGGGAGGAAGGAGTAGGGAGGAGGGAGAGGGAGGAGGGATGAGGATGAGGAAGGGGAGGGTAAGGAGGAAGTGAGGGAAGGAGGAAAGGATGGAAGGAAGGAGGGAGGGGGACGGAGGGAGGGGGAGGGAGGCGGTAGGAGGGAGGGTAAAGGAGGAGGAGGAGGAGGGATGACAAGTGAGGGATGCGACGAGGGAGGAGGAAACGGAAGAGGGAAACACACGAAAACGGAGAGGGAGGGAGGAGGGAGGAGGCGGGGAGGAGGAGAGGAGGAGGCGGAGTTTGGCATGAGGAGGAGGAGGAGGATGAAAGGAAAGTTGGGAGGCCGAGGAGGCTGAATGTGAGGGGTGCAGGGGGGTGAGGAAGTGGGGAATGTCAACTAACAGGTAGGATAGGAGGAACGAGCGGAGGGACAACCGGGAAGGGGGGATGGAGGAGGGAGAAGAGGGAGGAGCAGCGAGGAATGAGGAGGAGGACGCAGGGAGGAAAAAAAGGTAGGAGCATAAGGCGTAGGAGGAGTAGAGGAGGAGGATGTGAGGGGAGGAGGAAGAGGAGGAGGAGAGGAGGAGGTAGGATGAATGTAAATGAGGGGGAGGAGGGAGGAGGGAGAAGGGAGAAAGGGAGGGCAGAAGAGGGAAGGAGTAGGGGGCATGGAGCAGGGAGGAGGAAGGGGGGAGGAGGGAGGAGGGAGAGGGAGGAGGAGGAGGAAGAGGAGGGAGGAGGGAGGATGGAGGAGGAGGGAGGAGGAGGAGGAGAAGGAGGAGGAGGTGGAGCCAGGGACCTCCAGCGGCCTCCCCTCGCGCGTCGGCTCAGTCCACGCGCCGAGCCCGAGCCGGGAGCCCTCGCCCTCGCGGTCGCGGCCTTCGGGCCGCCTCTTCGGGCCGCCTCAACGCTGGGGGCCAGCCCGCCGAGAGGGCACCATCGTCGCGGGGATCACGGAGACCGAGGCCGAGTCCGCCGACGAGGCCAGGGCGGGCGTCCTTTGTGGGCCGTGCCGCTCGCAAGTTCCCC